>CM038603.1:3478183-4008157 GCA_021533255.1 Ceriops tagal
AACTAGCTCACTTGGGCTAAGAGCATGAACAAATTAGACTCACTTAGGCCTAAAGCATAAACAAACCAGAATTCATAATTTAAATGTGAAGGCAGTGTGATTCAAACTCACAATTACTTGGTCATGAATGCTCTAATAACGTGTCAAAAAACCAATTGACTTAAAAGCTTAAGCTGTTAGATGAGGTCCAAGATATAGATTATATATTATACTCCAACACTATCAACTCATCCACTATAGACACCTTATGTGCCATTAGCTTGGCATCAATCTTCCCCACTATAGTTATAAACTTTTAGTGGATACCAGCATACATGTTGAATGTTGGCTGTTAGTGTAAACATGATATTTTCTCCATAAAGTGACAAACAAGTACTCATATACTACTCCTTGCTATGCTTGTTCCACTGTCGCCATACTCAATTTCCATTTACAACAGAAATAATTGCATCGATCAAATAAGGATACACAGGACTTGCAGACTAGTAAGCATCATCAGTTTGGAAGTTGGAAGTTGGTGTGAGCTAAACCAATTTGCAACATATGAATCATAGGTACAAAATAACAATACTAGAACACTTATAGGCACATATTAGACAGATAGTTGCATCAATATCAGGGCACAAACTCCTTCTATATTGAACAATAGATTATAATATACACTCACAAGAGAAATCTTAGGAATGAGCTAGCTCATGAACAAAATGTAATCAGACATGCAAATTTTGATCTCTGGAAAAATTAGTATTAAAAAAATACTACAGAGCTGATAGCATCAAAGGGTTAATATGACAAACTAATGGCAATAACACAAAGCAAGACAGTTAAAATTGAAGACAACAAGCAGAATGGAGAAACAATAAGTAATAATATAGAAGACATTATGGCGAACCCATTGTTAAATTTAACCAAAAAAAGCAGGTCAGAAAAAATATGCACCTTTTGTCCTCACTAGGTGGGCTAACATATAAGAATGACATCAAAAAGAGGGATAACCTATGTTCTAGTGTAATTAACTACCTTCTATAGTAGAGTTGTGACTTGAAGATTGATCAACCTCATCAGACAAGTAAAGGAAAACAGAGTTATTCACAAGGTTACCCAATGCAACCAAAATGCCAAGACAAAATTGTGCGAGCAGAAAGAATCCAGGAATGGGATAATGCCAAAGACCAACCATCTCCCATATTTTCATATCCTGCACGCACGTCCAAGATATTTATAATTCTATCAATCACATTGTAGTTAGTCACAATAAAGAGAGAGAAGTTCATTGCTGAAAATAGAGAACTACCTTCCCAATTTTCCAGTTCAAGAATGGAAAAGCTATATTGAAAATATACGTGCTAACAGCCCAAAAGAGAATGAAGATGAGAAGCAGTCCGTTCAAGTGATGTAACCGGAAAACAGAAGGGAAGGCATAGACAATGTAGCCAACGTACACAAGCAACCCAAGTGCACACATACTAGCAAAATGGAAACTCCAGTAGGAAAGTGCAAACAGGGAGACCTGTAATAACCAACACTGGATGTCAGATAATCAAATAACAACAGCTTCAGATAAGAATAAAAAGCACATGTCTTTGACAATTGAACAAGATTATCTACAAAAGAAGAAACCAAGTGTGAAAAACAAATGAATAATTAGACAAGCTTTATATTATCGAGTTATATGTTGCGGCAACAAGCCGATTCAAGTAGATTTAGCTCCAACAATTTCCAATAAATAAACCCCCAGCAAATTATTGATAAATCTAGGACATCTTTAAGATAGTGGGGTACAAAATGACATTTTGAGGTTAATAGTTGCCAAATGCTGACCTAATTGGTTTCAGGTGGACACTTCTCAAAGGATAAACTTTTGGGTAAAGTACAAGATAAAACACTTCACAAGTAGAATCTCATATCTGGACATGGGAAACAACATACAGTCACTTAGGCTTGCAATTCACTACTGATATTGATGAAACTCAAGCCTTACTTTCAAGTTTACCATAAAATTTTTCCCATCCAGTAATAATTCCATGAATACTGAGAAAACAGTTTATAACTAAAAATAGCTGACAGAAAGTAGATTATGGATATGTACCGGGAAACCATACGTGAAAAAGTTGATGCTAAAGGTCCGAAAAACTGCTCCCCTCAATAAAACATTGGTATGTCTGACACCAGACCTGCATTTAGTGGAAAGTTCAGTAACATTGCAAGCAACAAACAAAGAAAGTCTTTATATACAGTTAACAACACCACCAATTAGCATGAGCTAGCCATTGTCATTTAGAATTTTGATAAAGTATGCTGCCAGTAAGAGGGAAAATGGTGCACAGCCTTACACCCTCTGGCAACAGAAAGATATCTTCCTTGTTCAGCCATACTAGAGAAGACACAAACAGCTCTATCAAAGCTGTCTCATGAAGATAATATGATGCTGTGCAAACATAATAAGTCCATGGAATAAAACTAATTCTGCAAGCTACAGGCCCAAACTAAATTCTGATTGTTTACATGAAAGACAAAAGGTGCAAAGTACTTCTAGGAATATCAAGTCAGCATCTCCTATTCAAAATAAACCCCCATCATCTGACTTAAAACACACATGTACCTCTCCTCCTTGGACTGTCATCACTTGTCAATCCAAGGGTAGTAATACATTCTTGGGATCGTATGCAACACGTAGATTTGTTAAATCACCTACTTGATGAATGCATTTTGATCTATGAACTTCACTTTGAAGTGAATATAAACTATCATAGACAATAAGTGAACTACAACAATACAACAATAACATAAGCTTAATGATTTAGTCATGTGGGAATCTGAGCCTAACTACTAAATTATCTGGGAAGCTATTAGGGGGGTTTTGAAAGATGAACTCACCTATTGCATGTAATCTCATTGAAGCATAACTGTTTCCCCCTAATTTGAGAGAAAAAAATCTACGAAAAGAAACAATCCTTTGGGAGTCATGAATACTTTGCAATCTTAAAATAGCTGAGGGCAGGCTGAGACCATCAAAATGTCTTCCACCACAAGCTCCAAAAGCAACCTAAAAGGACAGTGCTAGAACCTATATCTTACTACTTTTTTTTTTTTGGAATGTCACAGTGAGAATAAAAAGAAAAAAGAAGGAAAAAAAAACACAGGGAAATGAATGAAGAACAGGCTCAAAGCTGTACAAGAGGATGCAACATTCATACTTTAGAATGCATCTTAGATACTAAACCTTGAATTTAAGTACCAAATGTCAGACTCCAGGAGATACATGATTCACATAGGAATGGGATCAACTGAACTAGTGCTTTGACAAGCATAAATGAGGTTTGCATTTTCCCCATAACAAAAAAAAAAAAAATGTGATGATTATCTTGAAGAACATAAAAACACATAACAAAACATGTTCTAAGTTTTACCTCAGCTCACGAATGAAAAATGAATGCCTCAAGGGTAGAAGTTGCTCTGTCAAATTACTTTCCCTCATAGACATTATGAAATCCATTTCCTCCAAGTCACACTTAACACAGGATAGCTGCATTTTGGGGCAGAAAAAAGCTTAGAATGAGTACAACATAGACAACAAACCAAAACAAATGCCAAAAAGAGACATAAAACTTAAACAAGAATGCTATGAAGGATCAGGAGAATTTCTTCACAATTTATAATCCAGTGTTCCTATTACAAGAAGGCATGTCTGCCAAAGGATTTTATAGGATGCCAAGGTTAATTAATAGACGAACATTTGATTTTTGAACAGTTAAGAAGTAGCATCATTTGTAGATATTCACCAACACATCCACCTTCAAACCAATATGTGAACCAACCAAATTTTTTACTTTCCCATACACAAACAAAGGATAGACAAGAGGGTGCCATCCTTTGCTATTTGAATGCTTCTTTGATGCAGCATTCATTCATATCTAAAAGAACAGAGATACTTTGAGGGATCTCTCATTTAATATTTGACAACCACTTATAGATCAGGACTGATGCACCATACAACAACAGATATATAGAGAACATTTGAGGATCCTTTCCCTCCATCCACACATCTTTTCCAAGAAGGTTCCGTAGAGAAAAAATACAATTAGCTTAGAGTCATATACAATTGCTTCATCTCATATGAGCCAATTTATTTTCACATTTTCGTGAATATAACAAAGCTCCCACTTGATTCTATGTAACATTACTATAAGTAATGCATGACATAAATGCAATTGCCTTTTCATGAGGCTTTCAAAATATTCAAAACCTTACTGGTCATTTTCCCTTTCATACTCTAGCCACATATATTGTTGCTCAACATTTAGCCCATCTAGATCACAATAATGTGTCGATAATGGAAAAGTTTTTGATCCATAAGAATGATACCAAAATTTGTTTACAACTACAAGTAGATAAAACTTGATTCATAGTGTAAAGGGTAACCTTTAGATCCACAACATTTCAATTATAGAGAAGTGCAACAACGCCACAAATCAAATGGAGCTGAATTTCTGATTGCATAAATAGAAGCATACCATGATGTAAAAGAGTAAAAGAAAAAGACCAGAACAGATTATAGGCCCCTCTGAATTTCCAGATACCCTGAACAGACCAATAAAATCTGCTATCCGATGAAACATACTAGGATACTCTATGGGAAGCTGATAGACATAAAGCAGGATAATATTAAAGCTTGCATACAGCTGAAGAGGCCTCCACCACCTTCAAAATCACAGAAACAAATGTAAGCCTCTCAAGAACAATAGTAATCACACACACAAACAGAGCACATGGAGCTTGCTTTTACTTCCCCCCCTGCCCAAAAAAACACACTTGCACACCCACTGTGTGTGCGCGTGTGTGTGTAACAGAGAGAGAGAGAGAGAGAAGAAATCACCTGAAAAGTCCTAGAAAGTTGCTTGTTAGAGACCAATCCACAAGACCAACACAGCTACAAATGAAAAAAGTTAGAGAAAGCCAAGATGGATGGCTAATCCCCACACCCAACTGAATGGCAGGCAACAGCAAACAGGAAGCAACTCTAAGATGAGATCCTTTCACATTGCCAAAAAGGAGGAACAGTCCCAAATCAATACCTCTATACTTTTTACTCATACAAATAAATTTCACTCAAAAAGGAAACCAAGAGCTTCCAGTTTAAACACAAAAACTACAATTGCAGAAAGAGAAACTGCAAAATGAACCCAAACAGGGGAAGAATGGATAATGAAACTGAGTTACATAAATTTTTTTTTTTTTGAAAAAAAAGAAAGAATGTTAGAAACCAATAGTCAAAAGCCATTATGCAATTTTATCCCCCATGAGCGAAGCACCAAAGGTTTAGTCCAAGATTGGAAAATCTTAATGTCTATTGAACTATTAACTGGCAGATAATTGCTGTATTTCTTATAATTAGTTGAAACCCCACACTGTCCAAATGTCCTGATAAGTCTATGAGGACTAAAAGCCTATGTGGACCAAATTAGAAGACATAAACAGGAGTGCAAAAAAAAATTCATCCATGTACTAGTAAGCAGGCTGCTCTTACACATCCAATTGCATACCATTAACAGGTCATAATTCTGAGATTGGTTACTAAAAGTTCCTAAAAACCAATGACAAAAAGTGCTATATAATTCTAGCATCATGGTCTTCAGATGTACATATTAAAGGTAAATCTAATTTCCACACAGTATGCATGCAAGCATGCACTTGCATGCACACATAAGGGAGGAAGAAGAAAAAGAATGGAATTAAAACTTGGAGTTGCAGTGAACTACTTGCAAACCTAAATGTTCAAGGATTCTTAGGAATTGTCCCCAGCAGGTATTTTCCCATAGAACCATACTGCATCTGTTCCTGCCTATGCCAAGTAAAGCAACAATAACTGCCAACACTTGTAGAAGCAAGAAATAGATCACACGTGGTGATTTCCAAGACTGAACTCTGCAAATTCAAACCACAAGAAAGTATGTATGTCATATCATATACATGCAATGAAGCAGCGAAAGGATGGATATAAAGCAAGTCAATTCTTACGTCATAAAACCAATTAGATGTGCCCACCAAGCATTTTTCCCACTCCATTCATCTCCCTCAATTGCCCAAATGACAAGATATACCGTTTGAGAAAGAATTACAAGTATGGAAATGATAATAATGAGCCACAATGAGAGATGTTGCCTTTGGAAATGACACCCTATCAAGAAATAATGCAACATCAGTAGAAATAAAATAATTAGAATGAGATAACTTTGGCATAGTGCAATCACTGGCTCTGTGTAAGGAGAAAAGAAATTCGGCTAATAAAAATGCCCACATGAAACTGATGCAGCAACTTAAAGTTGATTGGCTTAAAAAATATTTTGAGGCCATTCTAAAAGTTTCAACTTGTAAAATCTTAAGAACCATCCTAAATTTCCTTTCTCATAAAACAGATGGAAACTAAACTTGTTCATAACTAAGAGTGGCAACTAGAAAGTTAATTTTGAAACCAAATGTAGCACTTTACAATGAAGAACATGTCACCAATAAGATAGTTTTTGAACCAAGTGTGACATAACTAGTGGTAAGGCCACATACAAGAATTCTCCATGGGCATCTACCTGCCTTACTATCACCCTTTGCTCAATCTACAATCCATATAGAAATGCCAGACTCATTCAGAACCACACTACATCAATTATGGCAGAGATGAGGTGGTCAATGATGGAGTCTCATCATGGAAGGCAGTCAACTGAAAGCATAATCATTATCAACTGATTGCAAGCATTTAATGATTATGACCTCTCTGCTGTCAATTAGAACTCCTGAAGCCATTCTAAAGGATAGAAGTATAAGGCATATCCTTCCCAAAGAAAGCCTCTCACCCCTAAATCAACCAGATGAGATACAATTAATCACCAAGTATCCCATATTTATTTATTTATTTATTTTGGTTAATTGGCTTCAACAAGATCTCAAACTCAAGAGCTTTAGCTCTGGAGACGATTCTAGTACCAGTGTGCTAGAGCTCATTGGTTCCCATATTTATTTGTGGTGTAGTGTACTTGCTGCACAGAATCAATAATAAAAGAAAGAAACTAATGATCCCAATTTTTCTAATTATTCCTACCATTGCTGATAGTGTTATCCAAGCACAAACAAAATAACACCTTTCTTTGTCTATATTCTTTACAGGGATCAAAATAATGGTCTCCAAAGAAGAATCTTGCAGAACTAAATCAGATACAAAATTACCAGAAAGCAGAATAAAATGGTCTAGAAGATGATAAGTTTACATAAACAACTCACCTATTTCAGGTGCAGCATACTGAACAATGAGGAAAGCTACTAAATCAACAAGGGAAACCAAACTCCAATTGATCAGAGAAGCTGCAGGAAAGAAAGAAAACAAGTGAGACATAATTTATTTAAGTGGTTATTTTGCTACAGACAACCACGAGTAGCAACTCCACAATCAATAGTTACATAGCCAAGTTACTTAGATTTTCTTATATCATTGTGCTGACAGCTTGACTAAACTAAGTTGGATTTTGTTTGAACTAATAAACACAAAGTAAGCTAACAACTAAGGTAGTCCAGTACAGCCATATCGTCTTCAAACCTTCCTAAGGCTAAAAGGAAGAAAATCGATTAGAGACACTCACATATGAAATTATCAGGAAGCAAAAGCAACAAAGCAACAATGCAACAATAACTTATTCTATAATCGAGCTAAATATTTACAATAAGCTGGTCAACTCAAACTTAAGTTGCCCATCCACAGTGAACTGCACAAGATTACTGCTCCGTACCTTAAGCAAATTGACAATCAACGAATAAGAAAACCTCTCCAA
Source organism: Ceriops tagal (assembly GCA_021533255.1). NCBI lineage: Eukaryota > Viridiplantae > Streptophyta > Magnoliopsida > Malpighiales > Rhizophoraceae > Ceriops > Ceriops tagal. The sequence goes on from CM038603.1 coordinate 3,486,001, forward strand.
TGAAATTAGAAAGATTAATATTGAGAGAGGAAAGCAACAAAATGGAAACCCAACAAACGTAAACCACAAAAGATTGAGAATTATGAATGGCAGCAATACTTGTAACGAAGAAACAAACTTGCACTGGGAAAAAGAAGGTTTACCCGTTAAGAGCAGCAATGGCAACAAGAATCCAAGAAGGAAGTTACCCATGACCGATGAGAACCCCCCCCCCCAAAAAAAACCCTTTTATCAAACAGCAAAATCAACTTGGTCCGATTGCAATCTTGCCAAAATTTCAAGATTCCATTCCATCAATTCGACAGCCCAAAACGGGGGTTGGCGTGTGCAAATCCAAACTTACGTTAAAAAGAATCGCAAGAAACCCATTTCCCGAGAAAATCGCCCCACAAGGTTCCCTCGGGAGAGATACGTTCTTGTGTACCGTTGCTTCAGTTTTTGTCTCGTCTCGTCTCGGCTCGCCTTGTTTTGCAAGAATCCCGCAATCAACCCCCGGACCTCAACACAATTATTATCTCCGATTCGGCACCCAGTCTTATTCTTTCTGAGGGAACACAAAAGAAACCCAAAAACCCGTAAAAAAAAAAAACAAATGCAAATTCTTGTTTTTCAAGTAATATCAATGTCCATCGCAAAGCTTTTATTTTTGTTTTTAGAGGAGAGAGAGAGAGAGAGCATTTCGCGTTTGCATTTTATCGGAGGATTTGGGTTTGTTTCACTTTTATAGTGAACAAAAAAAATAATAATAATAAAGAACTCTTTTTTATTCCCCATTAGATGGACGGTCAAGATTGCACTATTGGTCCGTAACGACGAACAAGTGACGGTCTTTTACACATACCGACATAAGAGCGCGTAATAATACGCGCGTGCATCCTATGCATACGAATGCCAAAACCCGCGAAAACTGAAAACCCCCAGAGTGGGCCTTCCTGCGATGAATCCGATTACTAAAATTTCGTAAATATAAATAAACACAAAACGATTTTATATTTTATTTATATATATATATATATATATATATATATATATATATATATGTATAAGATATTATATTAATAATATTTTATGTAATATATATACATATATATATAATTTATAATAAATTTGAGGAAATGTATGCGAAGGCAAACACCATACCTGCGGCGCTGACAAGACAAGCCTGTCTTCCAATGAATCCTGTGGCCTTTGTGGGAATAATATGAGTTCAGGAAACGGATTGCAATGATCACGCACCGAAGATATTGTGGTGGGGTAAGTGCCATCTCTGTTTACCTTCTCTTCCAATGCATTGCCAAAAACCAGCATCCCTTCGTCAGTAGACCTGGACTGACTTTTCATATGGAAGTGTGCATAACGACATGGATTCCAAGCTATTCATCTGCAAATTTTTGATCTACAAAAGGGAATTGAAAATCTTCAGAATTTAATCCTGAAAGCTTCAAACCGAGGCATCAGTTGCGAGGGTAAAGAATTTTCCACCCACAACTACGAACACTCACAGGAAAGGACTACCCATGAAGAGCGGGATGGATACCAAGCCACTAGAAAATCGAGACAAAGGAAATACTTCCCTTCGATTTTTGGAAATGGTGGCTTGAGTTTGTGAAAGATGGGACGACTAGACTAGAGAGAGAGAGAGAGAGAGAGAGAGAGTGAAAATGGAGTTAATAAAAAAAAGGGAAAGAAAAAATAATTCCAGACCAAAAAATAGAAAATCAAATTTTAAGAAAGAAATGAATTCAGTAATTAAATCTAAAATTTCAAATTTTCATAAAATTAATTTAAAAAAAAAAAGGTACACGCCAACCAAAAAAAAAAAAAAAAGGCCGATGTGTCATCTCAATCAGCAGCATCCTGTGTCCAATGTGACCCGCCCCGGCTGGCTATCGCATGGCAAAGATACAAAAGAATGGGCCGTGACGAGAATATCTTGATTTAAGCGGAAAAAAGTTGGGGTAAAAATGAAAAATTAAAAAAATATGGGAAGCAATTCAAGGTAAATTTGAATAAAATTAAATAAAAAGACGCAAAGGGAACGAACTTTCGTAATTTTCAAACTTCGGGGGTGACATATGTGACCCTCAATTACTAATTGATTTTTTTTTTATACAATATAGAAATTCTGGTGCTTTTCCCTTTCCCATATCTCTCTTTATTTTCTGTAGTTTTTTTTTTTATAAAAAAAATTCTTAAGGAAAATATGCTTTTCAATTTTGGAGAAATAAGATCCGGCTTTTTTTTTTTTTTTTGGTACAGCAAGCAAGACCATCCGGTTCCTGGTGGTAATTCGGCGTACAAGAAGCGATAAACGCGTCTCGAAAATGGGAAGGCGGCCTTTAATTTCAGCCTTTCTGTTTTGCTTTCTGGTGTTTTCTGCAACCACTATAGCCTGCCATTGCTCAGTCGAGAGTAAGTTGTTCCTCCAAATTACAGTTTGAACGTTTTTATTTCTGCTTCGTTCTTTTCTCCTTTTTGTTCTGTAGGTTTACTTCTAGAATTTAAACTGATTTTATGGTTGAATTTTGGTACTTCGGATGAATCTAATATTAATCTTCATCTCTGTTCTCTCTATACCTTTTGGGTGTGTAATTGTAATACAGGCTGGCCCCTTGTGAGGAATATTAGTGAGCTTCCACAGGATAACTATGGAAGAGAAGGGTTCTCGCACATGACTGTTGCTGGTTCTGTCCTCCACGGGCTCAAAGAGGTTTGTGATCAATACCGGAATCTGGGTTTCGCGTGATATTTTCATTCTTGGCCTGTTTATTTCAATATGAAAGCAAATGGGTATATTGAGGTTTTCCTGTTGTCAATATGTTAGGTTGTAAAATTGAGTCACTACTGAATTATTAATAAAGTTGGATCCAAGAACAAGCTAGAGATGAAAAATGTCTGCTTTTAAGAACTTCAGTGGATGATTTCTGGATTTTGTAGGTAGAAGTATGGCTTCAGACGTTTTCTCCCGGCTCACGTACACCTATCCATAGGCATTCCTGTGAAGAGGTTTTTATTGTCCTTAAGGGAAGTGGCACCCTCCTCCTTGCGTTAAGTTCACACGAGAAGCACCCTGGAAAGCCACAAGAATATTTTTTCTTCACCAATAGCACATTTCATGTCCCTGTCAACGATGCTCACCAGGTAAACCTCTTCTATTGTTTATTAACCATCCTGTCGGTGGGATCTATGGCTTGAATAGATACCCGAATATGTCAGTTGTTAACATCAGGCCTGATTAACATCTTATTTATAAGAAGCTAATGCTTCCACTTCATATTTATGTACCAGTTAATATTTTCCTTCTACTCAAATAGTTCTGACATCCTTTTTTGTCTTTCCTCTTTTGATTGTTTTCATATCTTATTTTAGGTCTGGAATACAAATGAAGATGAGGACTTGCAATTGCTTGTTATAATATCTCGTCCACCAGTGAAAGTGTATGCATATATTTTGCCTATCTAGAACCATTACATAACTTTGATTTTTTCAATGTCCATGAGTTCAGTTTGTGTACAAGGACTCTGAACAGGTCTAGCAGGTGTTCCATGTAAATGCTGGTTAGTGCAGCAATTTTAAACCTGAAACCCTAGGGTTTTGTATCTTTGGCTCTTACTGTTTATCACAATTCTAGAATTTATTCCCAAGTTTATCAGAGGGAAGTAGTCCAGCCTGATCTGTCGTTCCATTGGTTTCCTTATGCTGAAGGAACCATCCTCTTAGAAAGTATCAAGGAGTATATCAAGATGGGAGCTCACGCGATAAGCCAAAGTTCAACTGCCATCTAAGTTCTTTTCACTTTCTTCTTGTTTGTGGGGAGGAAATGCTCTGATGATGCTTTTTACATCATAAAATCCAATAGATTGGTCACTGGTCATAGGCAAAAAGAAAATCTTATGTTCTTTTTCCTTGAGTTGCTGCTACTGATGCTTCTTGTCATTCATAGCCCATGGTAACTGGCTTTGTATGTGTTTGCAATTAGTGTCAGTTATCATTCTTGCTTTACACAATGCGTTCCACCATGCATATTCTAGGCCCACCAAGTCAATGAAATGTTTCAATTAGGGATCTTTAACATACTTTTTTTCACTATTTATTTCATCCTTTCATTAATCACCAAAATAAGTAAGCATTTCTGGGTGTTTTTAATTCTTCTTGTTCGTTTGTGATGGTTTTGTGCACTAATCCCTTTCTTTTTATTCACTATTTCTAGGTTCATATATGATGACTGGTTCATGCCCCATACTGCAGCAAGGCTTAAGTTCCCCTATTATTGGGATGAACAATGCCTCCAAGCAACCGTCAAAGATGAACTTTGATTTGAAGCCAAGCCTGTACAAATTGCTAAAACATGATTTTTTTTTTTTTTTTTTTGTGTATCAGTACATTGATGTATAAGTTTTCTCAACAAGTGAAAAACAGACGGATTTACTCAAAGATGTAAATGAATTTAAGCTGTGAAATGAAAGCTTGCGTCTTATTAAAATCAAGTGCTTCATGTATCCAAACATTTTAGGCAATTATTCTTATTTTTGACATTGTACAGGAAGCTTTCCAATTACCAATTTTACGCATGTCTTGAGCAACTCCAAATCAGATACATATCAGTTTGCTATGAAATGACCGAATAAGCCTTACTGCAACATTGACTGAAACAGATGATTGATTCAAATTTGGACAAGAATTGAAAGATACACTGAGATGTGGCAACGGAAAAAGTTCAAGCCAACTGCATTTATAGGAAGTAAAGGTTTTTCACAAGAGGAAGCAAAAGCTAATTTTTGGCTGATGCAACAATACCTGCATTGAGTTCATTCCAAACCAGATTAATTCATTTCAAATGTGCGCCAGAACAAAAAGCAACAAGGTAGCCCAAACAGCCTGATGGCAGATTTTTTCTTACATTAGAACTTAGGATCTTTCTTGAGCCCGTATTGATGATTTTACAATCAAAATGACCAGGAAAACCCAAACGCCCCATTGTAACTCAGATTACGTAAGGCACCATGGTCTTGGCCACCTAATTTGTTGATTCCATACATGCAGATCCTTTTCACTCAGGCAGCAAACTGATCCTACTTCTGTGCTAAGCACCCTGAACTCTTGACCTGTAAATGATTCTGGTCATCATCACTTCTTTTTAGTCAATGAAGTGCGCCGTTCTGCCTCTGCCTCTGCTACCAAGACATGGAACTCAGACCTGAGCATCTCATTTATACCAAGATTCAGCTTGATGCTCAAGTTAACAGTCTCCAATATCGTTTCTAAAGTTAAACTGAAGCCTAAGTTTGACAGCACACGGACAGAGTTGGCTATCTGACAGATGTTTTGCCTTGTCTCTATTGGTGTGTCTTCTGACATTCTGCTGGATTTGGAATTTTGTTGCTCAGTATTGTTTATTTGATCCTCTACCATATTGTCTCTCGCCTCAACATGTTCACCAACCCAGATAAACCCATTACATCCAAGTATCAAGTCAACCCCATACTCATCCAGACGATGGAAATGTTGCTTCTGTCTTTTCACTAGGTAAGGGGATATTTTAAGCAATTGTCCCTTCTCCAGCTGTAACATAGATTACCAATACTTTAGTAACAAGATCAATGGCATGCACAACATGTAAGGCTTCATGCATTAAAGCACAGCATATGATTAAGAAATTCTTGTGCAAAGCAAACCTTTCCATACTTTTGACTTCTCGCTTGCAGTTGCAAGCTACCATCGTTCTGGAAGTTACGAACTTCAGCCTGGAATTAAGGAAATAAAATGTTATTTTATGAACCAGAATTATACATCTACATAAAGATATATATTCAACTTCTCAATAACAGAGTTGAATGTCATCTATAATGGTATTACCAACAATGAAGCATGAATGAGTCAGTCTGAACTTACACAAACAAGATCATTCTCCCCAAAAAAGCTACGCATGTTAAGTTCATCAACAGCAGTCCGCCTCCTCTAGCAATTACAAAATCATGAAAGCCGAGCAAATTTAGTCAATCAAGCAGCAAAGCAACATTATCACTCTTACATATGAATGATAAGCCTTGGTTATAGTGCATGAAAACACTAAGAACTAAGAACTCTTATCATGAATGATAAGTCTTTTACGATAAGCTCTCAGGGCTGCAAACATTAGAATACAGAACCAGAATAAACCCGGTAAAATTAAAGAACTAAGAAGCTAAGGCATTGATACCTGAAGGCCATCAGGCAAATTCATTGAGGAAAGCATCAAAACAGCGTCTTGGCTGAAGTTTATTTCCAATTTCCAGCGTTTTTGAGCAACCTGGAAAATAATAGATTGCTGATGGAGAAATCATGATATATATATATATATATGAAAATTACTAAAAACCTTCCTTAATACCTCAACAACCCGCCCAACGACAATATCTCCAATCTCCGGCTTGTACCTAAAAATTAACCGGTGATAAAGCAAAAATACCTTACCCACAACCAGAACATACTTAACAGATAATAACAGTTTTTTTTTCAAAAAAGAAAAAAAAAAAGTACCTGGCTCGTAGGGCGCGTACGTAGATAAGCTTATTGACACGCTCCACCACTCCACACAGCGTGGCTATCACTTCACCGTCGCACTCGGAGGTGCCATGCCCCCTTCAATTTTGATCAAAAACAAAGCGCTTTAGCACACACTAAAATATCCTCCTCCACCAAAAAGGTAAAATCAAAGTGATCGACTAACTAGAAATTGAGCGTTGGAAGCATTAATAAGGAACGGAGAGTAAAGTACTTAAGAATGTTGTCCTCGTGGTTAATGGGGATGGTGTCGGCGACGGTGACGGCGGCATTTGAATTGAGCTTAGAATACAAAGATTCCAGCTGTTTCAGAGCTCTCTGTAGTCTTATTTTCTGTGTTTGATTCAACGAGAGCGCCATCCCTCTCTCCATTCCCAAGCTTGAACCCAATCCACTCAAACCCCTAACGCCTAAACCCCAGAGCCTCCATTTCTCTTGTTTATTACTATTATTATTATTATTATTATTATTTTAACCCTCTAACCATGGGCCATTGTTGGGCCTAATTTTGTATAAGTTAATGAAGAAAATTGCAGCCTATACGTTGGCCACCCCATCACGAAGAGTTCGGCCCATTCCCTTTTCTTTTCTTTTTTTAATAATTTATCTTATCTTATTATTTTTGTCGTGCAATTGCATTATAATGAAATTCAATAAATTTAAAATAATAATAAATAGTCAATCGGAGTCAAGCCTCTTTCTCACACACCCCATTTAAAAAATGACTTTAATTTCCTTGTAAGGAAAAAGAAAACTTTTTTTTTTATTATTCTAACTCATTTAAAAATTACTTTTATTTTTAAAAAAATCCATTATGCTATTTTTTGGCTGCCTCTGCTGCCTCCAATCCACATTATAAATGTCATTTGTTAACTCTATTGCCCTTTTTTTCCTTTTTTCTTTTTTTCTTTTTTTTTTTGGAAGAAGAAGAAGAAGAAGAAGGCAGGCACAAGGGCATGAAAATGGGCAAAGCTGGACAAATAAATTTGATAAAAATGAGAGCCGACAAACAGCTGGAACTGTGAACGCGACCATCCAACATAGCCGGGCTCTATTCTGCTATTTTGACATTTTTGTAACAGGAGGGAGAAAGAGACTTGAGTACAAGTTCAAACTGCCTACTGGCCAGTCGCCACATAAACAAACTTATGTGGAAAATATATTTGCAGAGGCAGATGTAATGTAACGGGTGTATACTATCCAATTCTCATATTGTTAAGAAAGAAGAAGATCTTAAGCTATATAAGCGTGGGTACTGCACAACTTTTGAGGAGAAGATAATGGTCTCGTGACAAATGGTATCAGAGGGAGATCTTAGGTTACTTGAATAAAGATAATGGTGCGTGACACGGAGGTGTAAACCCAGCAAGTTAGGTTAATTATCACATTTTCTTTGGGGGGAGCGCTGTCTGTTGACCATGTTGATCGGAATGCAATCGAAAACCCCTCCTATATATAGAAGCAAATCGTTATTTCTTGTTTGCTGTAATAGGAAAACAATATAGGAAATATCATCCTTCTCTAACGTGACACCCACTTGGAGCGAGAGATTCTTGGAAAACAAAAAACAAACGAACGAACGCAAAAAAAAAAAAAAAAAAAAAAGATATTTCTTGCAGCCTTTTTCCCATTGTTATTATTGCAAGAAGAGAAAAAGGGTGTAACAATCTTTCTCTTATCTTTCGTCCAACTCCGAGGAATCTTCTCTTCCTCACGATCCCACCAACCTTCCTCCTTCCCCATTATTCTCTTCCCCATCATTAGTTTTTATCGTTCTCCTCCTCCTAAACCTTCTCCCAACCAGCCTAACAATGGCCGCTGTCCTTTCTCTCTAATCACTCTCTACCCCGCCTCTTAACTTTCCATAACCATTTTTGAGGACAGGATGGCCTCTTGGACCACTTTCCCCTTCCTCCATGGCCTCCTGTCTCTCACCGTCTTCATCCTCCCCGTCATTTCCTCCCCTGCCGCAGCCGCCACCACCGCATCTTCCAACGGGGGAATCCGCCTTGGCATTATCAGAAAACCGTCCCCAAATGTCCCAATCTTCAGGGAAGCCCCTGCTTTTCGAAATGCAGACTCCTGTGGCCCACAGAGAATCCATGTAGCCATGACCCTTGACTCCAATTACCTTAGAGGCACCATGGCTGCGGTTTTATCCATCCTTCAGCATTCCACGTGCCCTGAAAACATTGAGTTCCACTTCCTCTGGGCACGGTTCGAGCCAGAGGTGTTCTCCAGCATTAAATCCACCTTCCCATACCTGAACTTCAATATTTACCGGTTCGACTCCAACCGCGTACGTGGCAAGATCTCAAAATCTATCCGTCAGGCCTTGGACCAACCTTTGAACTACGCAAGAATTTACCTTGCAGACATTATCCCCCCAAATGTTAAACGTATCATTTACTTAGACTCTGATCTTGTTGTTGTTGACGACATTGCAAAACTGTGGGAGGTTGATTTAGAGGACAATGTTCTGGCTGCTCCAGAATATTGTCATGCGAATTTCACCCAGTATTTCACGGACATGTTCTGGTTCGACCATGTTTTGCCAAAGACTTTTGACGGAAGAAGGCCTTGTTATTTTAATACAGGGGTCATGGTTGTGGATGTGGAGAAATGGAGGGAAGGAAAACACACACAGAAAGTTGAGGAATGGATGGGAGTTCAAAAACAGAAGAGGATATACCACTTGGGTTCACTGCCGCCTTTTCTGCTTGTTTTGGCTGGCAATATAAAAGCAGTGGATCATAGGTGGAACCAACATGGATTAGGGGGTGATAACATTGAAGGCAAGTGTAGGAGTTTGCATCCTGGGCCTATTAGTTTGCTTCATTGGAGTGGGAAAGGGAAGCCATGGTTGAGGCTTGATTCAAGGAAGCCATGCGTCGTGGATCATCTTTGGGCTCCGTATGATCTCTACCACTCTGCAGAGCATTCCCTGGAAGGATGATGGTTGAGAAGAAGAAAACAAACTAGACATGGGTGAGAGATGAAGAGGGAAAGAAATTGGTTGTTTATTAGGAGCGGGAGAAGGTGGTAATTGGTAAGAAACCAAGGGAAAAAAAAGAAAAGAAAAAAAAATTAATTTTTACTTTCCATTCTTTGACAGTAAAAGTCGTTTGCTGAAATCCTCAAAAAAAAAAAAAAAGTCCTTTTCTTTTGGCAGGAAGAAGTTACAAAGGCAAGCCCTTACTCACTGTGTTCTAAGGAGGGGAAAGAGAGGGTCTTTTAGTGTTTATTCATGTTACTATGGGCATGGAGTTTCGTTCAACTGATTTGTAAACTATATCACCATTGCATAGAGCAGGGAGAAGATGTTGAGTTTTGACGGCATTTATTCAGAATCACACAGTCGTTCTAGTTCATAAGGATGACAGTGCCTTTATCAACGATTGTCAGAAAATCGATCGCCAGCAGATGATGCTCTCTCTCGGGTTTTTCTATGTCCTTCTGAAAAACATTTCTATCTTATTATTAATCCGCAATCCAGTATCTTGAGTTTATCTTTCTCTTAGCTTGTTCAAAATTTTTCACTTGTATTAGAAGTGTTTTGGGGATCCCCAACCCCTCAATTGTTAGCAGCCTATGATGTGTACCCTCTGCTGCTACAGAAATTAAATCACAGACCAAAGCTTCATTACATGCCAAACATTTGACTGGCTCTTCGTGCCATTAGGCTGGGTTATCACTTATGGTAGCATTGGGGGTTTAAAGAAGTGCAAGTGACGTTCATGAGTGTCAATATGGTTTCCACACAATGGCAATGGCATCCGTTTTCCTAGTGTATGGTGAGTTTTGATTCAGTCTACCTGCAGAACAACATGGTTTCTAATTCTGCATCATATATCTTCTTTTTTATTTTGGGTTGAGAAGTGCATCGTATATCTTTCATTATTTACCTTTATAATTCGAGAGCCTGGTGTTCGTTCTAATGCTGAGTTGCAAATTGATTGACGAGCAATTCGATCGGGACAGATTCGCAGTGATACTATCCTGCCGGTCCAAGTTTGGAGTTACAGAAACAAAATAAAAACAATTGCTACAAATTCCAGGGTAAGCTAAAAAAATGTAAACTTCTTGTTACTTTAAAAAAAAAAAAAAAAAGCTTAGAAAAGGACTTTCGATTGGAACTGTCATTCATTAAACTAAAGATTAACATAGATATCTTTTAGGCCGAGTTTGGAGAAAATGGCCTGTCAATCAACTTGGTGACGGCTCTACCATTTCGCCATGACATTTAAGACCTCCGAGCTAAAGATTTTTCTCATGGCTTCTTTCCACTGTCGAACTCGTCCGATTTTTCATCAACATTTGAATCAGCACCGGCAGCCTTTTTGAGCCTCTTCCTCGGACCAATGTTGTCAAATTGAGCTCCATCGTTCACGGAGCTGCTGGTTCCAGTGAGCCTTTTAACCTTGAACTGTTGCGTCACCTTTCACCTGAACTTAGGTGAAACTCCTCATTGCGGAAGCAGCTTCATGACTCTTCTTCTCCTCTTCAACTGGGGCTGGTTGCCATCCTTTCAGAGCTTACTGGACCGAAGAAACAGGTTTATCCATAAAAGTCCAACGCTCCAATTCTTCATCATCTTGCTTGTAATGAACCTGAATTTCATACCCGCAATCATCCTTTGACCTTCCGCTTCCTTCTCTATGCCACCCTGCTTTGCTATGCTCATAAATTGTTGCTCACCTATGGAGTCCGCCCCCTTCATCGCTAACAAATGAACAATAACTTCTGTCACGGTTCATTACATTCTCTTAAAAAAAACAACTTATTAGAATTAGAATGTGCAGTATATCTCCTCTTTTTTACAATTTGAAAGTTGATTAGTGTGCAACCGTTATATTTTCTTATACCAAATTTATTAACGTCCTGATCAATGTTATTAGATATTCTCGATGTTTCGCGGATACATTACTCAAAAGGCCTTGTTGGGTGTACAGTCCTACGTTTGTGCCCAAGATTCTTCTTTTACAGCGTAGGAATCGGATAGTACGCCCCGTTACAATTCGGCTGCTTCATGGCCTCAAATTTTGCGCTTGAGACCACGAGCAACGCGGCTGCTCATAAAGAAGTCGAAGGCCGACTCTCTGTATCTTTCGATAATCAGAACTCGTCAGGAATCCATTACGGGGCGGCTCGGCCCAATTTACAAAACTTGTTCTAGGAACATAAAACTGACCGAAGGCAAAAGTGACAAAGCCCGCCCAGTAATCCAAGCTGAGCTATTGAAGTTTAGCCGTCCAACCGATTATCTTCTGTTAAAAGCCTTTTTTATTCTCGCTCTTCCTATGGAGTCAGTGTGGATTACTGATTTATAATAAATATTTGATGATAATTCAACCCCCTTTTTTATTTAAAATAATAATAATAATAATAAACATTTGTGTTTTAAATTTTTTTAATCATTTTGATAAAGTAAGTTTTAAATTTAAAGGATAATTGGTTAGCCACCTTCGGCTTAAAAATTAATCCATACCCTCCACGTGTATTTATCATAATAACGAGAGAATGTCGGCGAGAAGACGATCGTTTAGTTTAATTTTAGAAGTATCTGCGCGCACCACCTCACCTCTAATAGAACAACGGTAGGGTCGGAGGTTCGGCCGGTTCACGCAACGCCCGCCGTCGTCCGGTGCGGCGTACTGGACGCTTCCTGCGGATTATAGCACCCGACGGCCAACTCCGTACACCCCCCTCCAGCGACTAAGAAAACATTTTTACTTTTTTTTTTTTCCTTTCTCTGTGTCAACGATTTCCAATCTAGCTGACTGTAATCTGGTTTTACCATGGATTTTTTCAAATCAGTATTTGCAGACGAAACCGAGTCCGACTCCCAATCCCCATTGAATAAGGAGCATTCTGACCCAGATCCAAGCTTTAGCTCCTCGCCGAAACCGCAAAATCCAAACCCCGATCCTACCCCTGGCGTTAGCAGCGGCGGCGGTGTCGGTGGTTGGGGCTTCGGAGGTCTAATAAAAAACCTAACGAAAAAATCGGAATCGGTAATCGAAACCTACAGTCGAGATCTGAAGGAATTCGGGTCGGAGCTGAGGAAGGAGATCGAGGTGGCCCAGGGCTCGCTAGTGAACGTTGGGCACGCCATTGATGAGATTGGCAGCTCCGTGTTGGAAAACACTGCCCAGATCATCTCCCACGGCAAAGATGCAATCCTGTACCTCGATCACGAATCCGATTCGCCTGACAACAATGACCAGCGAAACATTACTAACCGACAGAGCTTGAACTCGAAGCGGTACAGTCGGTTTGATGTTCAGGTGCGTGCGATTCAAGGCGATGCGAGTACGTACTGCGAGGAACCGGAGGATTTGGATGATTATATGAAGTGGAAGTCGAAGTTGGTCTTGGAGGACAAGAGAGGAGAGACTGAGAGCCTGCTGGAAGAGAATGGTGCCATGGCAAAAATGTACAAAAAAGTTGTGCCAGTTATTGTTGATGAGGAGACGTTCTGGTGTAGGTATTACTATAAGGTTAATAAGCTCCAGCAGGCTGAGGAGTTGAGAGCTAAGCTTGTGAAACGTGCAATTTCTGGGGATGAAGAAGAGGAGGACTTGAGCTGGGATGTTGAGGATGATGACGATGAGGAGGAGGAAGAGGAAGTTAATAATGAAATTGAGAGAATAAGAAACAAGAAATTGGGCAGCCAGGAGGATTTGACTAGAGATAGTACGAGTGAGGTGGAGGAGATTAGTGAAGTTCAGAAGATGAATAATGAAGAATCTGAGCAAAATGGAAAGAGTTTTGATAACAAGATGGCCATTGAAGAGTCCGAGAGAATTGTGATTATGAACAAGGAAATGGGATCAAAGGAAGAGAAGACAACTAGTAAAGGGCACGATGAAGTTACTGAGAAAGTAGTTTTGGAGAAAAGTAAAGGAGAGACTGTTTCGACATCTGATGAGAAAGCAGGTTCAGAATGGAAGGGTGACTGTGGAGAATCATGTAGAGATAGTGAATTCTCAGTAGTTTCAAGCCATCCCTCCATGCCAGAGGAGGATGACCTCGGATGGGATGAGATTGAGGACCTGAGCAGCATTGATGACAAGAAAATGGATCACGGTGGAAGTGCAAACAAGGCTAATTTGCGGAAGCAGCTGAGTTCTGCAGAGGAAGAGGAGGATTTGAGTTGGGATATTGAAGATGATGATGAGCCAGCTAAAGCTTGAAGATATACGCCAAATGTTTTACTAGTTTTTACCATTTAAAATTCATTGCACTGTCTATTCTCTTCCTTTGTCTTAAAGGTTGGGACTAGGCTCTTTCATCTAAACTTTCAAAGTGCAAATATCAATTGTCTATGTGTATGTTTTTTAAGTTGATGCAACTGTGTTTATAATCATAATAGCAGTGCTCTTGAGTCATTGACTTGATTGTTTCTTCTTAATGGTGAAAAAACTGGTGCATTGTGTGCCCACAAATTCGTTGGCTGATTTAGTTGTCCGACTGCAAAGTTTCTGCTATAGGCTACTGTTCTGTATTTGCGTTCAGAAACTAGCATAACAGCTACAGTGGTGGAAATAAGTTGCTACAGTAGGAGATTAATTGGTACATACAGTGCTTTTTCACAGTTCTTTTTTTCAGGGCCAACTTCATGGTCTAGACATTTTACGCAGAAGGCACGGGAACTGGTGTAGAGCCGAGATGGAAGGAGGCTTAATGCCCACTTCCAGGGGGTATTCCTTCTGCAAATTGGATTCAGTTTCAGCAAATGGGTGACGGTGATTAGATGATTATGCTGGTCAACAAGCCTTCTCTGAGTTTTCCTGTGCAAAACTAAAATGTTGCTGAGAGGAAATATCCGAATGACAGCAACCAATGTTCTATGACGGTGAATCAAAGAAGATAGGCGATGACCGCTGGCCATTGTGAACGAGAGATGGTATTGTGTGCAGATGTACAAGAATGTTCGAGGTCGTGAAGAAAAAAAAATTGTAGGCTCTTATGAGTTAAACGGATGCTAGCTTCCAGCCGGAAGCATTAAGAACATTTATCAATAGGAGCATAAACAAGCAAATGTTTGCGTCATGATGATAACTATTATTATACTTAGAATTTGTCGGCATATCTCTTTCATACTGATTGGCATATTCTTGAATGGAAATAGTAAGCAAAAAAGCATCCAGAATATGCAAACTTATATTTGTATACTGACTGAATTGACATCTAACTTTTAGTTAATACAAAATTCTGCCCTTTGCTTAGAGCTATTTCACACCGCTCAAACTTGAAGCTCAACTACCCCTAGAGACCTGATTGACATCAAAGAAATGTGGACTAACTACAGCAGTTTGGGCCTTTTTTTTACAACAGGGAATCTTGCTGCAGTCAACTGAATGTTCTGCTAATTCAGATTGTTTTGGCCCAAGGGCTACAGAAAACTTCATTTTCCTTCTAGAATGATAGCTGTCTCAGAAACAGAATCTGCAAGGTGTGTTCCAACTGGAGAAGGCAATGCAAGAAGGCGTCCCTTTTGGGCACGAGGTGGAAGATGTTTAGCAGGTTTTCTTGATCGAATAGTCCAAGGCAAGAAAACTCCTGTACCACCGTGAGGCATTCTTTTGGGACTCACCACCATAGGAGGCGATGGGGCAGCAAGCATGACCACTGGGGCACTGAGGACTCCGCATTTAGTCATTGTATCCATTGTATCGTAGCCACTAAGACCCCCATTTGGCATTGCATATGGGCTTCCAATACCTGGTTGCCAGAGAGCCATGGCACCAGCCGTTGGACTGGTTGGTGGTGACATGCCCTGATTGGATTCAGGGCGCACTCTGAAGAATGTGATGCTAACCCTTTTGTTTGGAGATGGACAGATGACATGTCTTGCCGTGTCAGCACTGTTTCCCCTCATTACCAACATTGACCTGCAAGATTTCCAGAATCATGTCATAATTCATCTTCTCTAGATTTCTGCACAGGAAACACATATACTGTAAGCAATTGACCCAACGTTTCAAAGGGAAAAAGGTCAAAGCACAATCAATCTATTTCAGGAAATACGACTGCTAACTTGAATGCAGCAAGATACACCTGCTCTGTTCACTAAACTGTCATCACAAAAGGAGCGTTATGGTAAAGACAGATCCTCAATGGCCTCACTGTATGTGTTGATATCTGAGAACTGTCCAGTGTTTTTCATCATGCCAAAATTATACTTTCTGAAAAAATTTGGAGAACATTTGGATTGACTACATAGCTTCTAGTTTTTTCACTAGCATTGTGAATTTGTGGCCATAGAACTGAAAATAGGTAAATATAAGTTATAGAAGTTATGAATATGTACCCTTCTTTCAGCAACAGCACAAGTGGACCTTTATAATTCCCATTGTTATCATTGACAAGAACACGTCCAAAAGCCATTGTTGATTTAGAGAGCAGGAGAGTAGAGACTGGTTGATCCAAGTGGGGTGGCTTTAGAAAAGGTTGAGAGTATTCCTCCTGCATCGAAGGCATATAAGTTTTAAGTAATAGAAAAAATGGTGGTCAGAAAATAAATTAAATAAGGACACAAAATCGAGGTTTACAATACAAATCAGAAGCTATAATTTGCTCTTCAACGGACAGTCCATCTTGACAATATAACATAATGGTCCAGCAAAATAAGTAATACCTCATCAAAGAAGTGGATGATGCAACCATTTGGCTTTTTATATTCTGGTATCAGTTGCCACTGAACTAAGTGATCAATGGCACCTTGAAGAAGAGGTGGAATTGGTTCTATATTACCTACCAAAATTGAAAGCACAATTAAAGCTTTCATTGACATCTGTATTAGGCTATGCAAAATTGTATGTTAAGCAGCTCATGTGAAAGCTAAAGATCTAGAATGAAGAAAAGAAACGGGAGGGGTGCAAGAGAGTATTTCAGGTTAAGTATCAGAAATTTGAGTTGGTAAACACATCTCTCTATGAGACAAAGGCATATCTTACTTGTGTGCTTGTTACTTGTAGCTTCCTCCGTTATACGTCCAAAAATTGGAACGCCAAACTGAATCAGCTCTCTCTTGTTTCCCTTCATCTGCTTGTTGAATAAAATAAAAGTGTCACCTATATTCAACATTTAAGAAGATTCACTTAGTTGTTGTAGATAAGTACTTCAACTTGACATATATTTTTCCTGTAAAGACAAGCTCTACCATTCTCAGATTGCATGTAAAAGAACCATCTTAAGAACGACATAGCTTGAAGGAGCAGGTAATGATGAATAAAATACCATGGGATATGCAAATGTGGTAAAATATGAGATGTGTTCAACGACCAAATGTAAAACAGACAGAAATCTCACCAGAGAGTTCCCCATTCTGGCCAGCAACCCGGAGTTCGGTAACAAAATCAGTCAACTTAGATAGCTCTGAGTCAGTGAATACATCCTCATATAACTTTAAACCTTTGACAACATTCACCTGCCAGTCATAATCTCAATCAGCAACAGTTGGCTGTTGTTTCATTTTCTTTAACAGCATATACCATAGAGAATCTAATCTTTTAAATTTTAAAGGAAGAGCTCACCGAATGCCCCTTCACTAGCTCCTTGGCCACGAATCCTTTTGTCAACTTGACTTGAGCAGCACGCGTAATGCAGTCTTCATGGTTGAAACATATGTTGGCATTCTTCTCGCTCGGCAGCACTTCTTGGGATCCTGCATCACCAAGGTATGAAATGTAGCTAGAACGATTGCCCCAGTAGAAATGCTGAAGTAAAGTAATCTACAACAATAGCAAATTAGCCTGCTCGTTAAACTTTTAAGGGTCATAAGTTTGCCAAGCAGAGACACATGAGATGATATCAACAGAAAAAGAAGGGGTGAGAGGGGGGGGGGAAGGACTAAATCGTTTCTAGATGCATTGCATTTTTGGAATATTCTGTTTATGATCATACCAATCAAGGGCCAATGGTTTGCAGAGCCAAGCCACTAAGAATTTCAAACTTAGTTCCTCATCTCGCAATACTTAACGGCATCTCAATATTGTCTCAATGTAACCACCCTCATATTGCCTTGATGGCAATGCATTGATCACGCTTACTGAGGTCAGGAGTTCGAGGGTTTTAGTACCAGCAACAGCAACAATTGACAAAACCAAGATAAGAATCTCAAAAACAATCAACCAGAAAACAAAAAAAAAAAAAAAAAAAAAAAAAAAAAAAAAAAAGCGACAGCAGCCACTCTGCATCTCTTACTCACAATCAACCTCCAACCAATCAAAGAACCCACAAATAAACCCAAGCTTTAATTACACGTGTTTCATATTGTTGTCCTTTCGGTCATCAGCCACCCCGGCCCCCCTTTTTTTAGGTTCCCCCCCCCCATGGCTGGAAAATTATTGCTGTCATCGTCCAATAATTGTACCACAACGTTACCAATTATACCAATTATGCGGGGCCAGGTTAATAATAATTAATAAACCCACAAGAAAACAAGAGCCGGACAGCCCTACCCATGATCCGAACCTTGAATTCGGGTATCCTGCTACCCCTACAAAAAATTTGTCCACCTTCATCGGTTCGTCCATCTAATCTTAACGGACTTGACCCGGCACCTTCGCATTGGTCAAAGAGTCCGTCAACATGAATACCGTTGAGATTGGCAGAAGGAAATGCGAAAATTTGTCAAAAGCTCAACAACACAACACAACACGGTCACCAGATAACCAAACAGATGGCACGGAGAGCGTCAGATCAAGACGGATGATACCACGCGCCGCCTGCAATAAAATCATTGCACACATATCCGCGCCTCTAGGGGTGTTCGCTACCCCGAAACTAACTGTAACATCGGATGCAGACAAGCCAATCTCACCTCGAAAACACAAACCCCCCCCCCCCAAAAAAGCCGGGGAAATAAAAATATCAGCCCGATCATTTTTCATCAGTAAGAAATAATATTCTTTAAAGAATAAATATTATATATATATATATATATATATATATATATAATGGAGGACAATATAGTTTTGTGGGAGGGTTTTATAAAAACAATTTGATTTTATGGGAAATTGGTAAAAAAAAAAAAGGTTTTCAAAATCTGAAAAATCAGAAAACAGAAAGATTAGAAGACAGGTATCTATCTTTTTTTTATTATTATTATTTAGAAGTTTTCCAATATATTTATGAATTGCAAAAGAACTAATTTTTCGTCCCTATTTCCAGGAAACAAACAGAAACATGTTTTTCTCCGTTAGAACACAGGCATCTATCTTTCATTATTATTATTATTATTATTATTTAGAAGTTTTCCAATATATTTTTGAATTGCAAAAGAACTAATTTTTTCTCCCTTTTTCCAAGAAGCAAACAGAAACATGTTTTTCTCCATTATCAGATACGAGATTCAAACAACTGTTGAAATTTTCTCAAAAATATATTGAAAAACTTCTTTAAAAAAAAGAGAGAGAGAGAGAAAGAGAGAAGAATATATTGCAAAAACAATAAAACGAGATTAATTCAACCCTGGCAAGGGAAAGCAAAAAAAAAAATACATGCCATGTACATTAAAAAAAAAAAAAGGAAGCAACTTTTTATAAGATTCGAACAATTGAGCTTATAAATCCAAAAAAGCTCAGGAGAGCCCAAAACAGGGAAGAATCAGAGAACAGGAACCAAGCTAGAATTCCGAGTTTGCTTTGCAAATTAACCGGAATTGCAATTGCCTCGGTCTCGATTTTCAGGAACAAGCACAAAATGGTCAAAAAGACTGTTTCTTTAGCGGTTACCAATCAAAATAAGCACGGCAGATAAACTTTTCGGTAATGGTCAAACATAACGAAGAAGACGAAGACGGCTGCATCTACCTGAATCAGTAATCTCGCTATCGCGTGAATACTCCTCTTCAGCAATCCCCCCGCCGCCATTGCCAACGGTGTCATTCTCCACCCATTCCGTCGCTTTGTCGCTGTCTTCTCCTTTTTCATCCGATCGAACCTCCACCGGCACCACACTGTTGCTGTTCTTCTCGCTGCTGCATTTGATCTTCTCCTCCATTTTCCTCTCCGTCACGCGTCTCAGCTCCACCGCCACGTCGGCTATAGAGTGGTATGTCTGCATCTGTAGCACTGGGATCCAGTTCAGTCTCCTACGATGTATGGCGGCGAACACCGGCTCGTACTCCGATACTGTTTCACCGCCGAGCTGAGCGATGTGGCCGCAGAGGGCATCGATTATTGCGTTGGCCGCGGCGAATTCCCCGCGGAACCAGGCTAGGATCGCGTCCTTCGCGAACGCATCAGCCACCATCATCGGAGGAGATTGTACGGGGACCACTGCAGGACCCACCGGAGGAGCTCGTTCCTTCGGCGACACTGGCCCAGCCGCCATCGGCATCTGTAAGAGACTTCCACTAATTCTATACGGCAAGCGTTACTCACGTCGACTTTGGGTGTTGCGAATCTCCGAGATATCGGGTTTCTATTGTTACCAGCCGGCCGAGATATCGGTAAAAATATCGGGACAGTGTTGATTAAGAGAGAGAGAAGGGGAGGGCGGGCGCAACGCACAGGGATGGGGGGCGGCTTTTGGAAAGGAAAGCCTTTGTTGGGGAGGTGGGGGGGAGTGGCCGGGGGTCGTTCCATGTATATTGGGGGAGGACTCTGTGGGGCCAATTGATGACATGTCAAATTTTGAGACGCATGACGTGGCACGTACGAGAAGGAGAGTTGGTGTGGTCGGCCACGACGAACGGGCAAAAATGGAAATGTGGAAGGGTTGGAAGAGGGGAGTGGGAAAGGTCACAACAACTGTTCATGCAAATACTAAAATTGAGCTTCGTTTTAACCATTTTTTTTTTTAGGTCACTAAAATCGGGGCGTTCGGTGGCAAAGTCAAAATTGAATTTCGATTACCCCTCGTCTACCACACACACACACACATGGAGGGTGTCACGTGAAAAAAAGAAAATTAGTAGGCAACTAAAATAACATTTTTTTTTTCCTTCTTTCTGAATGTTTTGAGAGTGTCGGTGTTGGTCAATTTTACAAATAAAAGCATCACACATTTAGCAAAATTTTTGAAAGTTTGACATTTGTCGAAGAATTCCTCGAAAAATAGTTGATGAAAAGAAAAAAGTTAATGTTGAGTTGTCATTTTGTTGTAATATTAATTGATAAATAGCATTTAATGTAAATATTCCCAATTATAATATTTTAACTACTTAAATTTCTTCTTTCTCTTATTCATGATAATTGAAAGTCTCAATTAAATATTTTTTTACAATTAATAATAACAAACAATATCAATCTAATCAAATAGTATTATTTTATTTTATTTATCAATAACATAATCAATAATAGTCCTTTTCTTTTGGGCATAAACCACTAAAACATATCAAAGAAGGAAACAAAGCAACGACAACAAGGAAAATACTTGGGAAATTTAATAACTCTAAAGGAATGTATGTATGTACCTCCAGAGTGATTGATGTACATCGAATTGTACGCTGTAGCACAAAAATCATAGCAGAGAATTCATTACAATTCCAATGTTTCTGGTGCCCACACAAGCCATCGAGTCGAAGTATTGGATAAGTCGAAAGGAAATTTAATGGGTTTGGATTGGATTTGTCAACGAACTTCCCTTGACAAATTGATTGTGAACATTATCACCCATTTCTTCAACATTAATTAGACCGTTTTGTTGATTGTGAGCAGCAATGGAATGAGGCCATGCACAAACAAAAAAAAAAAAAAAAACAAAAGGCCATTCGTGTCAATAGGCGTGCGTAACTCATAAGCAAGTAGTGTAAAGGGCGAAAGGCGTCTTAAAATGGGAAATGGAAGATGCAATTGAATGTGGGCCCCGTTTCCCCGTTAATTTACGTTAGTTGGGTGGTTGAAGGGGGAGAGCCGGGGTGGGGGACACCATAAGGGAAGCCCCTCTATTGTTGGCTTATAGACGAGGAAGGGAAGGTGTGTTGTGGGCTCCAGACGAGCTCTCCTTGTCAAGGATACATTTTTGTCCGCTGGTTCGTTTTGTAGCCACCAAAGCGCATTGCGCACATGCGGACGACTGCTTTGCAACTACCACAAAGTCCACGCTCCCTTCAGGACTGTAAACCAGTGAGAGCGAGTTGGCATTTTTGGCACGATCATGCTTCATCTAGTTTCGGTTTGTTTATACTCTTACCTGCAACGATGCTCAGCCGGCCAATTAAGCCACTTCCTCGATTTTGCCTCTCACGACATTACAACCTACGAGCAAACATAAGCTTTATACTTGACAACCCGAGTTGGAGCTTCCAGCCATTCTCCATTCCCCTTAACGGGGGGTTTCGAAATATGCTTCCTGTCTTGTTGCTTTGTTGTGGAAAAAAGTGAAAGAGAATTGCACTTTAATGAAATCTTCGTTTCTGCTTTTACCGCCATCATTCTTATGGCCCACGGACATAGTAAAAGAAGCAGGCATTTTTGTAGTGAGTGGTAAACACATTGATAAATATGTAAATAAATAAAGGAGTACAAATTTAAAATTAGCATCGCCTAATAATATTTAATCAGGACTTTCTATTGGAAGCAATTATGCTAATCAAGGGATTTGTAATTAAATTAAAGAAAGTTGGAAACAATTTCACCCTTTGTTTTATGAGGCAAGCGTCAATTGCAGTTCGGGGACAAATTGATTTCAAAATAATTTCACATTCTACCTGTCCCCCATAAGCTCAAAAAATACTCCAAGTACTGGCACAACACAGTCAAGAAGCCTTCTTGTCTTAGATAAAATATATTAGATGAAGACGGCATGAAAGAATGGCTTTGAGACTAAAATGATACATTGCAGGGTTCAATTTCCTTCTCATGTTGTGGCATAAAGATGGCGAAGTTTTTTATTGTTAAAAAGACGACAAAGGCATCCCAATTCCCATTTTAAGTGGAAGGCAACACGAATGGATGGTTGGATTATTTTTAACTTTATTAGGTTCACCTCAGATGACAAGCAGAATCAGAAATAAAGAGAGATACGGCAATTATGTTATGTGGTCGTTGGCTGGATGCGTGTTTTCATGACGCAGAATACATCCGAGTGATGTTGCATTGTCATAATCATTTATTGTATATCTGTGGTTTGATCATTTAATTTGTGAACTTGTATGTGTCCTATGTCAAAAACCCGAATCCTGTGACATCTAGGAATAGGCACTGAACTGAGCAGGGGGACCAACCGTAGAAAGGCCTTATTCCATGACCTGTTTTAGCCGAAAAAGTCATGGTGCACATGAGACGCCCATTGCAAAAGTATCCTTACGAGTATGCCAATTGGATGGAGACGATACCAAGGTCCTCACCCACATACCACGGGAAATAGCCATGTAGGAAGTCAATTTGAATTTGAAGCCCTTCTTTTACTCATTGTTTCCCTAACAAGATAAAATAGGACACATTTGAGATAGAGGGGGGGGGGGGGAAATCAATGAGTAAAAGAAGGGCTTTCCCGTGGTTTGTGGGATCAATCTCACCCTGCCTCTTCAAGCGACAGGTTTTATGTATCTTCTACTGCTTTTGGTGAGAATCAAAATTTAAGGTAGACATATACATCTTCTACGTCGGGGGAGAAGGCTTTAATTGGACATGATGAACCCGAACAAAAATAGATAGGCGTCAGGTTATGCAAAGGTTATTGGGACTTTGTGGATGTAAAGGTGGTTTTTATCACGATTATTTGGAAATTTTATTTTAGCTGGTTGCGTGAGAGTTAGGTTTTGAGGATGGAAAAGGCGAATAAGGTCATGGCCTCGTCGTGGGATGTCTGGCTCAATAAAATGAGTCGCTTTTTGGATGCCTTCTACCGTCTGATGATGTGAAGCATGGAGGGTGACAAATGGTCTATTCAAGAAATCACGGTTATGAAAACCGAAAGTCACACGATCTCTTTGGAGAATTACGTGAAATGGGCTTTTTTTCTTTTCTTTTTTTTTATGATTTGAATGTCACTGGCTCTTGTGGAGAAGGAAATGAAAATTTGTCAAACTAATATCTGAACTCGCAGGAAGAGATGACAAAAACAAATGAAAGACAAGAAGGGGAAAAAAAGAAAAAGGGTGATGATAGTTGTGGTTGTCATTAATTTGGGTTCATTTCCATGGAAAATGTTCGTGATGAGATGCTCCAATTTGATACTGGTAGAGATATATATTTTTTATTGGACTCTGAATTACATGATATAATGTTTTTTTTTTTTTGTCATATTTCATAAGCTTCTTCGCTTAGGAGATTTAAACATAATATATCAGTTTTAAAAACCTTGAGTTCTAATTATTGGGATATCCTCTCAAGATAAATTGGCTTCTTGGTTTACAATTCAACATTGAACAACATTTTCAATCCAACGATCCAATTATGTAACTGCACAAATCAGAATCCAGGGCAGGGAAATAGACCAATCTTTCTTTTCATGCGCACACATACCGATACAATAGAACAGCTAAAGGGCAAAAAGGCTTCAACAACACGCAGGGACCATTGTTCCATTTTTCCTAAAGCAGGTGGCAAGTAGTGCGCGCCTGAAGACAGAATGGCGTCAATGAGCTGAGATTGAAAAGAAGACAGAATGTCTTTGCATTAAAATTTACAGTCATTACAAGGAACTCTCAGATTATTGATTTGATTTTAAGAAAAGGTTTCTGGCCGCAGCTTCTCTTCACTAAAGATATTTGAGCGTGCGTGCAATTAACTTACAAAATTGCATTAAACAATTTGAAGACAAAACTGGCCACATGCCATCTAGAAACATAAATAGTCCATCGTTGTGTCCCATTCTGAATAATCCAGAGATAATACAATTTTCTTCGCAATAAGGTCAGCAAGGTACAACATGCCAGCTTTAGACCTTTGCGTACTATATACGGAAAACAACAGCAAGAAAAATGGTAGGAGAATATTATCTTGGTGTGAAGATTCAACTCTCTAGAAGTTGATCTGAATTTTGATTTCCCTTGAGAGGACCGATGTATTAATGTAATGAGATCATCACGGGCTGCTTAGGTTGAATGGGGTCCAATCTTTTACGTAAAATGGAAATTCAATTCCTAGTGGTATTAGTTTCTTCATTAACATATAGGGAAGGACAGGACTTGATGTTATATTATTTATGAATGAAATGGACATTAGTTACCCAAGTAACAAAATCATTCCCATCAACTCTTATTATTTTTATTTTTCTTCTAGCCCCTTGTTGGCCTAACTAATAAACTTTGTTTAACCATATGGGCTCAAACTTTCAAATTCTATTACTTGCAATATTAATTTAAAAGGTTAAAGACATACGATGAATTGAAAGGTCAAATATTTGTCATTAGCCCATTGCAAGAACTGCGGTTCGAATGGAGGAGCCGAAATAAAGCGCCTAGGCAGCCCTCTGATTGGACCAGTCAGCATTTTGCTCATTGTCACTCTAATTGTGATGTGAAAACTGATACGGTGTCGTTGTTTAAAGGCCAAATTACCCAACTTGCAAGAAGATGAATAGAAGACACTCCTAGCTGCTAATTGTTATACGTTGCAAAGCAGCTACAAAGGCTGATTGTTCGCAGACAAATCAACTTTTCGATGGCAATTGACCCAGAACTGGAAACAAAGGTGAGGACAATTCGGCATTAGCTGAAAGGCTTGCACGTGATGTAAATAACCCAATCTGAGGACTCTTAAATATGGGTCCAGCAATGACAGAGGCATGGCAAGCTTTAGGAGCGATAGACGCACGAGCGGGCAAACAAATCAGGCAGAGTTTGCCAATTTAAGGGGCTTAATCAGCATCGACCTATTCGTTACCTGTTAGTCACGTCATTGGAAACCATCGCAGTACCAATTTGTCATCATCCATAGAGCCGTTTCATCAGTTTCGTAGAGTTGTCTCGTCAGTTTTTGTCTCCTGTTTAGTGTAGGAAGAGGGTGACACGTGAACTTTAACCAGAACTGCTCCAGTTAACCCAATTGCTTTTTTTTTTTTTTTTGATTTATAAAGCTAAGAATTGAATCCTAAAATGGAAACTAATTCTACCGTTAAACTTTGTGTGGCTAGTGACTGCTCTTTCCTTTTAATGGTACAATGTTGTGTTGTACCGCATGCCACCTTGGATCGGGCAGCAATACTTAAAAAACGAACTCTTTTAACAGAACCCTTTTGGGCTTCCTGAAAGGCCTTAATGACTGGTCCAAGTTAATAGGCTTACTGGATCTGGAACACCGGTGTCCTTTCCCAGAAGCCTTCTGGGCTTCTTAGCTTTCCCACTACCCCAATCCCATTTTTGTTACGAGTAAAATTGCCATCGAAATTACCTTCAGCATGGACATAATAAGCATAGAACAGAATGGGCATGCGAAACTAGAAGTTTGAAAAGTGCATTGACACCTAATGTGCTTTCATTTTGGAGTAAGTTGCCCTATGCAAATATAACAGATATTTATGTGTTTAAGGTAAGGCCAATCCTTTTTTATTTTATCAATTTACTCGAGTTCGGACACAAAACTTGGGTCCCTCAATCCTAGAAATCATCCCAGTAGCTGAGTCAAGCTCATTGGTGAGTGAAGCCATTTGGTATGTAAATACTAATAATGTGTTAATTCCAATTCGTAAAAAAGTACACAAGATCATTATTTCATCAACAAGAAAGTAAAACCACACGCGCACTCGAGCATATGTAGTCATCCACAAACAAAGAAGATGCACCACTCACAACAAATCCGAAACGACAAAACCAATATCGTTCACCAAATTATTGTATTGTAATGCGAAGTTGACGCCGCCGAGTTTTGTTCATCGGGGCCTCTTGCTCTTCACTTGGAGGATTTGTACCTTCCGACGCCAATACCTGAGGTACTCCTGACCTTCATCTTGGCACGATTTATGTACTCTGTAAACTTATCTTTCACAGGGGCATTGTCACTGTGGTCATTCCGTGAGACTTTCTTAGCATCTTTTCCTGAATCACCAAGGCGAGACATTGTCCTAAGCTTGATTTTAGCACGATTGATATAATCGGTGAATTTATCTTCCACGTGCTCGCCAGACTTCTTGCCTTGTTCCTTGTTGACATGTGGTGTCTTAAATTTCGGGTTGTCCTTTTTCCCTTGGCGAAAATTCTGCGCAGAAACTTTGGCAGCTCTGACGGTTGGAGGCCGCTGGCTTGAATGATCAAGGATGATGGGAACCACTTCAGCTACTTCCCCATCTTTCCGTTTGCTATGGATATGGAGTTGGCCACCATCCGTTGATGGGGTAGGGCTAGCAGGACTATCCCTTTCTACTCTACGTGACACAGTACGGATCGCTGCTTTATACATTTTTTCACAAGCAGCCCTGGGGCGGCTACTCCTATTCCCTTTCTTTTCCATGAAGTGAAATGATGGGGTGCCGATCGCAGCTTAAGATAGCCTAAGGAGTCTAGGTTTAATATTGATCGGATTGGAATATGGAGGAGAAAGTGGGCTTGGATTTAAAGAAGCTTCCCAGTATCACCAGATATTATAATCCCACCGTGCCCAGTGAAGCCCATCCTTGTGTTTGTCGTGTGAATGTGGCTTGGCAAATTGGGAGAAATTCTCATGGGGCATCTGGGCTAAGATTCCCGATTGTTTTTCTTAAAAGAAAAAGTTCATGGGAACTTTTCTACGTTTTTCAAAGCGATGCGATGGTTTTGGGATTGTATTCTGCACTTCTTTTGCGCATCTTTTTCTTTAAAAAGCTAGTTTGAAATGTATGTCCGGTGTACAATTCGAGTAAACAGAGCTTGAGACCATCTGGCTGTTCCGAATAGGCTGGAAACCAAACTACGCAGTTGTATGACTTTACTAAACGGTGCCAACTTCTCGCCCAACGCTCTTAAAATGGGGTCGGACCGGTCGGTGACCACTAAATATCAAAAACTAGACCTTTATGTGGTCCGGTTTGTCCCAAAAAAAAAAAAAAAAAAAAGAGTTAATTGGCAATAAGCTTTTGTACTTAGGATATAGAAGATATAAATAATAATTTTTATCTTTGAACTAACAATAGTAATATATACATTTTTTTATATTTTAATTTTCTCGAAAATAAGAATTGCATCATTTTATAATTTCTTTTAAACAAGAGTAAAGAAATTATTTATATAATATATTTATTTACATTTTTTAAAAAATATATAAAATCATGTATTATATTATATTTATATTTATTCTTTTGATCTAGATTATCTAATTTATATTAAAATATTTTAATTTTTCAATAAAAAAGTATATGGATTATCTTAAAATAAAAATATATAAATTATAGTGTGTTTTAATATTAAATTCATTTGACTTAAATTACTTTCATATATTAATACATTAAATTAATTAATTTTCTAAGTCTTATATATATATATATATATATAATACTTATATTTTGTATTTTATTTGTCAATATTTTTCTATAATGTATATAAATGCTAAAATTTTTATACATTTAATATTAAATATCAATTTTATTGGTTTAACTTTGATTAAACCAGACCAACTTTAAGCCTCGTAAGTTTCTCTGCTGTTAAAATCTTTGTCTCTCCACTCACGGCAGAATGTTAGGCCAATTTGGGTTCCTCGCGTGCATTGGTGTATGCTGACGACATTTTCATGGTAGTGGCATGCATCCCGTACGCACTGACAAGGAATCAGATTCAGCGCAAAAGAATGGAGAAAAAATCGCACCAGTTGAACTCCCATCTCAATAAGAATATGCTTCTGAAGCTATCCCAATTACCGAGTTTGCAAGTCAAGAGAAGCCGCAGACATATATATGCCATAATATTGCCTGAATTCAGTCAGCATTACCATTGAGCTCAGCTGAATGGTCTTGCCTTCTGTCCACTGCCATTCGCAGGCTACTTACATTTCCTCTGACGAGATTGCATGACGCCTCACACATGAACAAGGTGCAGTATCACCCAAAGATGAATAGCAAACACAAGAGTCCATTCTTCTGCCCACCTATTATCAGATCTGCGATCAATAGCAACAGAGGCATAGAGCATCCATAATTGCAGAATACTAGGAATTTCCGCATGCTAATATCTGAGACTAAACATTTCCGATTTGTCGGCATACATTCAAGACACTGAAATTAAAGTTGGAAGTACTTGCTTGTTATGGCAGAAAATCAAATTAAGAGGCAAAATGGAATATGAACATTGAGGGATAAGGGTGCAGGATATTTGAGATCTCAAAACAAAAATGAAACAGGTTCTAAAGCTAAAAAAAGCATACGAGTTTTTCTTATGCAATACATCAAACTCCTTTGCTAACCACACATGTTAGGCGGAATCCACACCGCAGGAGGATCATCGCTACCACGTATAGAAGCAAATGGATTATAAAACTTCAAATTGTTTTCTTCTAAGTTGAAGACGCCCATATCATGACTGCTGGTTCGTTCATCATCAGGATAAAGTTCAAGATTTTGTCTATCATCCGCAAAGTAAATTGAATTTTCCATCGACCCTGGGAAGCCTCTGGTAGAAAGAGAAAACGGGTTAGTTTGGACCTCAAATAAAGCACGATTCTGCAAGTTTTCTACGTGAGTCCAATTTGTGGGCGATGCAATATCCAACTTGTAGACATCAAATCTAACTGTTTGATATCTGTCTTGTTTGGTGTGAGAAATAATGCATCCGTCCTGAAAATAATGCCTAACGACTAGCAACAAACCTCCAGATGACTCCACCAAATAGAACTTTTGTCACTTTTCATCCTCAATGCTGCTTCAAGTCCCTTATACTCGGGCATGGGGTAATCCATATACCTGTCAACTGAAATTCTTTTTATAGAAGACAGGTCGCGAACATCCCAAGCTTCTATCATTCAATATGAACTAATGGCATAAAATAGTTGGTCTTTGCTGCAAGAGGTGACGGAAACATGGTCAGGATATGGTGTTGCCAAGCTTGTATCTCCGAGCTTACAGGTAGCAAGGTCAGCATTTACAGCTTGTATAGCCATAAATGTGCAATCACCATTGCTTGAAGTTAATGCTGATGATGGGAGCGATGAGAAAGCAAACTGTCTTACAAGGCAATGATAGTCGTTTACTGGTGTTCTATTCCTGAAACAGAAAGATTCTGACGCCCATCCTTGTATTCTGAACTTTTCCACCGAGCCATCCAATTTTCAAGTCACACCAACTACACAAGGAAGTGATTCGATGGATGGGAGATGGAGGACATCATTAGATAAATCTGAGGAAGAAGAGAATGGAGGAGCCCATAGGTACAGTCCACCGTCGTAGGAGTCAACAAAGGCCAACAAACCATTAGAGGACCAGAAGTGGCGAGCAGTATTTGGCAGTAAACTGCTTGTTTTCTTCTTGATGCCAAGAACTTGTTCATTTATAGGATTGAAAAAACGATACACAAGGTTGCCGGAGGCTTCATGCTGCCAAAACAATCAATAATTTAATTCTTCCATAGATCAGCTAACGAGCAAGCTCGGCTCCTAATTAACAAGCAAGCTCAAAAGAAGACAGTGTCAACTAAGACATTTAAATTCTAATGTATGCGCTGTCCTCTAAACGACCCTATGCGGAAATCTGTTAATTCAAACGAAAAAGGGTTCTGTGATTAGATACAGAGTGAAGGGAAACAAGGTAAACTAACTGAACCAGGTTGTCAAACAGACGAACAAAAACATGACCTGCGGCGTTTGTCTACATTGATAGTTCACCAAACAAAATGGATCAATAAGACGTTCAACAAGGACATTGGTGTGAAAGCCAATCAGTAATAGCACCCACATGGAGTTTCTCCCAGCAGAGCCAAACAGACAAAGCCTAAATCAATCACATCTCAGTTCATCTCCTCCCAAGAGTGCCACCAGATCCACTCAAAGCTAAAGCATACTTTTAGTAAACAAATTGCAAAAAGAAGTTGAAATGATACAGACTCCGTAGACAATGGTGGATCGATTGGCCATGAATAAAATGTTGAATATATATCAGAGACAATTGTGTGTTGGAACAAAACTGTAACCTCTGAACATCAACAGAAAGTTGATTTCCAGCTATCCTAAGATAACATAGTCATGATTATGAAACCAAAACAGTCAAAAACTTTTTCCTTCCATTGATCAGCTAAGTAGGGACCTCAGCTTCTAATTAACACGTATAAGATGTACATATTGAATACTCCAACAACTCAATAAAGAAGACATTATTAAAACAGAGCGATCAAAATTAAAAAGAAAAACCAAAGAACTAATGATAATCCAGCAGGTTATATGTATACAACAATTAACAAAGATTAGTGTCTGTTGTCAAAACAAAAGCAAGGATGATCCTTCAACCAAAATTGTGCTGAAAAAGCAAAATAACAAAAAAATAAATTAAAAAAAAAAAAGAGTGTCTCCAGTTGCTTAAGAGCCCTCATTGGAAGTCCACAGGACTGGAGAGTTTTTTTTTTTTAAATGAAAAAGGCCAGTTGGGGTTTAAGGAAGATGGGTAAAAGACAGTTTATTTAAAGGTTTTTAGACTAATTAAAGAAAATAATCTATAATTAGTACACGTTTACACAATAATCCAGACGATCATATTATTGTAATCAAGTAATAAAAAGGAATAACGATAATATCACAATAATAATATTCTTGGAGAACACCAATATATATATATATACATATACACACACACAATTTAAAAGGATAATAATTTCTTTTTTTATGTTCTTTATTCTTTTATCCTTTCTGTGTTTGCTTCGTCTTTCATTTATTTTTGGCAAGATAATGAGAAATCAAATAGTTAGGAGGCTGAATTTTGGCGATGGCGGACGTCTCTCTTGTACTTGGACCACCAGCAGATCTCTTTTGGAAGATTTAATTAGCTTATATTCGAGGCCGTCGCCTCCGCCGGCGGTGGCAACACCAAGGGCATCCAAGTTCCGTCGTCACTGCTAATGCTTCCTAAGATAGACGTGCGCAAATAGTAAGTTCTTTGGTGTTATGAAGTACGAGAGCCCTCCCGAGGGTGCTCGTGCGATGACCTACGCTAAAGGTTGGTGACCTTTGTCAGCCCTCATGATGGATGGTTCCTTGTATTTATTGGGACACCTTGTCTGGTGTGCGGAAAGATGTGCTTACGCTGCCGTCTGCAGGAACACTCCCTTGTATAGTGGATATTGGATTTGACGAGGAAGATGATGATTATCGGGATGATTTCACTGTTTGTAATCTCGATGCCAGGTGGGCGATTAGACATTTTATGCTAACCAAGTTGGGGATGATGATAATAAATGGATCTTTTTCGACATCACCACGTGATGGCAATCGCTGCATTGTCATGGTTTATCATGGATATCCTCTAACTCTTCACTACTCCGGGATTGGAGCAACTGCTTGGAAGGCCTAAGTCATGGCATCATCTGAGAAGGATAAATTGTTCTTGGCCCTTAGTTGTCCTGGAGAGATTGAAGCTTGGGAGTGACTGAAGCCCATCGCTAGTTTTCATTTGATGATGACCTACCACAAGAAAGAGATTGATTATGTTGTCGAATCATCTGGGGATGTCTTGTTAGTGACCAAGTACATTGCTCATAATACTCATGGATTTTATAAAACAATTGCATTTTCTGTTCGTAGACTGAATTTCGGTCTAAGGAAGTGGGAAACTATCAACAGCTTGAGTGGTTGTGTCATATTCTTGGGTGTAAGTGGGGAGTGCTTTTCTCTCCGTGCTCATGACTATTCTGGACTTGAGGAGAACGCCATTTATTTTGCCCGTGCTGATCGATTTACTCGTTATGGTGGCCAGTATTTAGGTGTTTTTCACATGGCAGATAAGAAAATTGTTCCTTATTATCATCTTGCACGCTATCAGATGCCCACTAGTTCCACGTTTACCACACTACCACCTTTTTGGGTTACCTTTGCCTTCTTCCAATTGAAGTGATTGAATAGTGGTGATGATTCCTACGGTGATGGTGAAAGATGACATCCTCTTTTCTGTTGAAAGGGTACTCTTTCGACGACTGCTTATTTTTATCGCTAGTTATCATTAAGAGACTAATTGTAGATTATTCTGTTAACTCGTTTTAGCTGTCAATGTTTTAATTAGATTGTTTAGCGAACATCCACTTAATTTCGGTGTTTGGATCTTTCACCTTAAGTTGACACTGAAAGAAGTTATGATCTTTGGTGGAAACTTTGATATTCGGGACAATGCTGAACCTTCTTGTAAAAGGGTTTTGCCTTGAAGCCTGAACATATTTTTGATCAAGAAAGCAAGAAGTAAAGTCCCTTCACCTTTGCTCTTGCCACGCCTATGCTTTCAAGCTAAGACAGCGTCTCTGAACTTACCAAACTTCATTTTGGGGCATTGGCAATAATAAGCCCACCAAACATCAACTTTATTATTACATTTGCACTTTGAATTCAATCACTTTTGAACTTGGACACAGCTATAAATGGAACATGGACGGAGAATATCGAGTATAATTACCGGACAGTATTTTTTCTCCCATGTTTCGATTTGCAGCTTCAGTATAACGATTCCCATCCCAATTTATGTATTCAGCGGTATTGTTGCAAGGACTTGCAGCCACCATGCTCCCGTTCAATATCTTGGTCTCGCCACAAGCAATCCTACCATCAAAATTTAATGGCGGCCCACCATACCCACAACAAGCTGCCAAAGGCTGCTTGAAACCTGAAATCCATAGAAAATTGAATATAATACAGAGTCTGGGAATTAGTGGACATTAAAGAACCATTATCCTAATAGCATACCATACTGAGAAAAATTCGAAATGAGGTCCAACTTTATTGAAAAAATGTCAAATAGGTGATATCAGGATCGGGAAATTGTCCCTGGAACTTTGTGCAAAGATCATGCAGTTGTGTTGAAAAGATTAGCAGCATGGTTGTGTGAGCTAACACAACCGAGCTGATCAAGCTTGGATGTGTTTTTCCCAAACGTTGAGATGATTCTAGGCAAGCAGCCAAGTGTTCCTGTGTTATGAATCCAGAAATTCCTCGCGCCCACATCATATAATCTCTGGAAATAGAAGAATCATCAGCGTGATACATTATAAAGCCATTTGCTGCAACAACCTTAATTCCAGTCTCAAATTCAGACAGAATTGTTGGAATAAACGTCAGTACTTGGTCTTCTGATTTCGAATAGAATGAACCATCAAGATCATTCTGACCCATGTCAAACGTGTAAAGGCCGTGCTTGAAGTCGTCTTCCAAAGGGAGATAGTCCTGAAGTTGCTGATCTAAAAGAAATCCCAAAGTCCGTGACTTGTTCACAATGTCCATTATCAACATATTATCCTTTTAGTTGACACCCTAATGCATTTAAGTACATATTAGCCTAATACCTTTGGCTAGTAATTCATGAACTCGAGCTTGAACCTGACAAATTGAGCCACCTGAATTCCAAACGAAAACGGGCACCTTGAAGCTGCATTTGCTGGGAGTATACTAGACCCTCCAGCTGCAAAATTACACCCATTTTGGAAATTTGGGGCACCAACGGAGTCCAAATACGGATTCAAAAAAGGTAAGCGCGTTGCGTCCACTACAACAGACCCGAATCAAATACACAACTTAATTTCACGCTCACCAAGTTTTCATAGTGCTTTTGTTTGAGGAACACAAAAACAACAACATCACATTATAGTATAGAAAGAGTAAAAGTATACTTAAAATGCGGGGATACTTTACTCAAAAAATCGATGATTAAGCGGCCATCACAGAAAAATTACGGTGAACGGGACAATTATGGGTAGTATTTAGAGGGCAGAGACCACAATAAGAGCCATGATAAGTGAAAGAAGCTGAACACGCCAGAATCGGCAAGAGGAACTTACGTAATAAAAACCAAGTCCGTGAAGGAGTGGCTGCAAAGCAAAGACAAAACTAGTTGAAACTGAAAGAAAGAAAAGATTCCTTGATTCCTTAACTGGCGTGTTGCCTCTTATTTTAATCGCGAAGAGGGCACAAAACTGACCCTAATGCTAAATTCAGAGAACGAGAAAGACAGAACAGTATCTTGAAGGAAAAATCCAATAAACATAAGGTAAGACATCAGTATCAGGACGCCACGACACCTTTCCCAACGCCCACAGTTCGGTCCTGACCAGTTGATCTTCGTTCCTCCGCCTGTCCCCCCCCCTCCCGGGGTTCTGCTCCAGGCCGTAGACTTCAACAAAATTAAATTTTGATAGTAGAACTTTGGCTCAACGAGACGGGATATCTCAGCAAACCGACCTGTCGGTTGCAGACAAGATTACCTCATCCGCCCGACATGGCCACAAATGAGGTGGATCCCACCAGTGGCTGGCTTGGCGTGCCGGCAAGATGCAGAAAGGGACCAGGGCGGGGGGGTTCCAATGGCGTTCGTCTAGCAAATTGAAGATAGATAGTGATTGGACTCCTTTTGAGGGAAGGAAATACTGAGTCGTTTTTGGAGCCTCCCATGAGAAAGAGACGGACCAGAGCATTACACTGGCCATGATGGGGCCATGACCTTAAAAATTTGCTTTTCTTCGTTATGACCTGCATGAGCCTTTTCGTCTCTCTTATTGTGGCTAGTCCATAAATGCATGGCTGCAGTAAAATTACCGATAGAAAGACTACGTATGGAATTGTAAATTTAAAATTGAGAATTCACCTGGCTTCAGGATCTTGTCGTTTGATTTTCGCTTTTGTTTTTTTTTCATCATTTTTTTCAAAGGCATCCTTCCTTCTTATTAATCAAAAAAGAAAAAAAAAAAAAGGCTGTTAGAGGCATTTCGACTTTCCCGTTTTGACCCGTAAGAAGCTTTGATTTGCATAGATTTTTAGCAAAATAGAAAGTGGAACACAGATAAATCAAGATCCATTCATTTCATATTAATCGTGCCCATCCACATCATGCGCTACAAGAAGAGTAAATGGGGACATCCCGTCCGTAAAACTTATCGCTCGCCTAATTCTTTCTTCCATGGTGAGTAATTGCTGACGTATTGCAACCTGTCAGACGTAACCTAAGTGACATCCGTAACAGTACAGGGTCAAGCGATTAAATTATTTTAAATACCAAGGAAAAACCAGGTGGAGAGTGATCAAGCCATGAGATGAATTTTACAATTTGTAAGAGGATTGAGGACAACCATCTTAATAAATTAACTCATTTTCAGGTTACTCCCAATATCCATTCAGTACCTTCGCATCAAATGGAAAACAAAAATCATGTTCTTACCCCTTCCCTCTTTAGCTATCAAGCTAACCAAGGCCATAGAGGATCCAACTTCATGAGAAGTCAGCTAATTACTTTAGAGACTACACCTGCTCCCACTGTTCTCCCTCCTTCCCTCAAGGCAAATCTTTGGCCTGTATGCAAAAACAAGAGGTAAATTAAATCCAGAGCAATAGAGTTACATCATTTCTTACCTTGAAACAATATTGGATATTTTTGATTTTGAGACTCTAGAAAATGAATAGACACAAGTACAAAAGTTGCAATACTAGCAAGGAAGTATGCAAACCAGTAGGCACATAAGCTATTCAAGCACTGAATAAGGGCTAAAACAGAGGCATGTTCCACAATTGAAAGATTCATAACAAGATCAAACGACACCTGCAGGGGTTCTGCAGAATTGAAGAACGGCATACAAAATAAACCCTTTTAAAGGGTAAGGATACAATTAAAGCTTCAAACATATCTGAATTCATATTATCGAGCACAACAAAAAATCCAACACACTGTGTTGGGCTTCACTGGATCATCATAAAACATCTAAATTTGCAAAGCAGAAGTCACATCCTATTGGGCCTTCATGCTTTAAAATAAGATAACCAGTTGTTTTACCTGCTTCTAAGGGAACTGGATATATCAACTCAAAAGCAGCGGTCACATTGTCACCAGGCATAACCATCTTAACATTTTCTGGCAAGTCCACTTTCCCAGTGATATCTGCAGTCCTCATGTAAAACTGAGGCCTGTAGTTTGAGAAGAAGGCAGTATGTCGGCCACCTTCCT
Source organism: Ceriops tagal (assembly GCA_021533255.1). Taxonomy (NCBI): domain Eukaryota; kingdom Viridiplantae; phylum Streptophyta; class Magnoliopsida; order Malpighiales; family Rhizophoraceae; genus Ceriops; species Ceriops tagal. Next base: position 3,522,517 of record CM038603.1, read on the forward strand.
CATGTGTGAGGACATATATCTCTGCCTCAAACTTCTTGTACGTTTTCAAGCTTCCAGGTTTGGCAATGACCTAACAATAAGAAGACCAAAACAAGATAGCACATCTTTACAAAATCACTTTTAATTTGGGCCAACATGTGATCATGCATTCTTCAACATTCAAGAAACTCCATTTAAAGAAGACAATACTACTACCTCTTGCTAATAATTCAAAAATAAAATAAAGTAACCCAGAATACTGGACAATTAAGACATAAATAGTAACAGTCAGAGACACACCAACTAAAGGAATTAGAAATATTTACAACTCGTTTGTTGTCACTTACCATTCCTCGTTGAATATCCTCACGTTTCAGGCCACGAAGAAGGAGACCCACATTGTCACCAGCCTAGTAAAATGTACAAAGCCATTGACTCTTCAACAGATCTAATAAAGTGACCCTAAGAAGTACTTCAACTATTAACTTACTTGTCCTCGGTCCAAGATTTTTTTGAACATCTCCACACCAGTCACTGTAGTTTTCAAAGGAGTACCCTGCAGAAGAAATCACAACATTATGCACACAAAGATATCATTATATTTATCAATCATCAAAGCCAATCTAAGCTGAGGCATCACAACTTCTCGACCAAAAGGCTGAAATCAGCATCACAGGATGAATAATCAGCTCAAACAACTTCACAGAAGTTAACAACAAAGAAGCAATTAGAAGTTCCCAATCCAGTTGATAAGAAGCTGGACATCCAATCTTAGAGGTCTCATGTTTGAATCCTGGGAGGGGTTGTAAGAATTATGGAAAAGGAGAGCAACTCCTATTGTGTAGCCCATAGCCTACTGGGCTTACTGACGGACCAAAAAAAGAAAGTGCCAGAACTAAAAAAGGAGCAACAAGGAAAAAGAAAAATGAAAAAAGAACAGCATTTAGAAAGTACCGTCATTAACCCTAAAACTTCAACTTCTTCACCAACTTTTATAGTTCCTTGTTCAACACGGCCAGTTGCAACAGTTCCACGCCCCTTCAACAAATAAAAACACAAGTAAATCAGAGTTTGATGGAATGTTGACTCCCAAGAACTAACCTTCTTGTGTAAAGTCAGAAGTTTTTATGGAAATGCAAAGTGAAGTGAAGAAGATAATGCAAGCCTAGCTGAGCACAATAAAAGCATGATTATTCCATGTTAAAGCATCTAGAAATTATAGAACCGTGATAAGAGCTTTTGCACAGGCAATAGAAAGGAATTCATGAAAATAGATATATCACAATTGTTATTTTGTCAACTGTTCTAGATGATGCATGGTTTTTCCATGTAACCTTTAGTTTAGCAACACTAATACAGAATAGGAAGGAAGAGAGGGAGAGAGAGAGAGAGCTCACTTCCCCAAGGCACAATGCTAGAACATTCTACCCAAGAAAATTTTAAATGGGTGTCCTCTTTACCTGAATTGAGAAGACGTCTTCTATTGGCATGAGGAAAGGCTTGTCAAGTTGGCGTATGGGGTCAGGAATGTATTCATCAACAGATTCCATCAATTTTAAAATTGCTTTTTTTCCAATTTCATCATTTGTTCCCTCCAAAGCTGCCAGTGCTGAGCCCCGAACAATAGGGATTTCATCCCCAGGAAACTTGTAGAAATTAAGAAGATCTGCCAGAAGTCACAGAGTGAAGGACTTGAAGCAAACATAATCGGTCCCAAAATAAGAATAGCTGCCAGTAAATACAATGATCTCAAAACATTGCCTACCACGGAGCTCCATTTCCACAAGCTCTAATAACTCTGGGTCATTAAATACGTCAACTTTATTTAGGAAACAAACAAGTGATGGCACACCAACCTGTGAGATCAAACTAAAAACACACATGAGACAAAGCATAGATAGGCAAGGGTAGGAATAAGCTAAACTCTCAAGCACTTCACAAGCTTTCATGGTAAGGTGCCTACCTGGCGAGCAAGCAGAATATGTTCCTTTGTCTGTGGCATAGGCCCATCAGGAGCTGATACAACCAGAATTCCACCATCCATCTGGGCAGCTCCAGTAATCATATTCTGCATATCAATAAGTCAGTAGGCAAGTCCACAAAACTTCAAAAGACAAATCATGACTATTTTTAACTCCTGTGGTCAATAAAACAGCAATGATCTATTCTAACATTTTTATGATGCTTCTTCAATGAAAGATCTAATTTTTGAATCTGAAAACAATTCAAAAACTCTATGATTTAAATTATATCCGATTATACCCCCAGCAAAATGTCCAACAATTAAGCTACAGAAATTATGAACAGAAATATCATTTCTTAAAAAAGATATTTTGTTCTACTGGTCAAAATTTCAAAATTCATAGTGGCTACCATATGTTTTGATTTTCCTAGTGCACCATGCACAATGAATCCAGAAAGTAATATACCTTCTAGACAGCATAAGAGAAAATGAAAAACTTACTTTAACATAGTCAGCATGTCCAGGGCAGTCAACATGGGCGTAGTGACGTTTAGCTGTTTCATACTCCACATGGGCCTAAGAATCAATTAAAAAAGCAAAGATAGTTGATAAAAAGGGACAGATGTAGGGTGTATTAGTATGTGTGTGTATATATATATATATGACACACCAATGCATGCACAAAGAAAAGGAAACAATGCTACCGTTGCAATTGTAATTCCTCTCTTTTTCTCCTCAGGGGCTTTGTCAATTTCATCGAAGGCAACAATCTTAGCTTTACCTTCTTCTGCTAGTACCTACAAAAACAGTCAAGGTCAGCAGTGCAGAATTACAGTTAAGAGACTGAAAGCATAGGTACAGATATCTATGTCAAGGTGCATATACTGGTGTATAAAGTATAAACAATCAAATGCTTAAAGTCAAACCTTTGTAATTGCTGCAGTCAAGGTTGTCTTCCCATGATCAACATGACCAATTGTTCCCACATTCACGTGAGGTTTACTGCAATGAAGAGTAGAAATACCATAGAAATAAGAATATTTTCTGCATTACCAACTGGAAAAACTATCTTTATTTTTCCCTTATCCCACACTACCCCACCCCAACCTGCTAAAGTGAATAAAATTTTAGCTGCCGAAATGACGGTCCCTCTGCACCCAAAATTCGGAAGTAAAGAAATTGAAGCATTTCTTAATAAAATTTTTGGAAATAGCCATTAGAACGAGTGCGATGCCAATCGCCAAACGTGGAAACGTTGCTAAACTCAAACGCTAGTTAGCGATTGATGATTTATAGGCTTAGAAAGTGCGAAGTGCATATCTCGATAAACCCATGGACCTTAACTACATTTCCGCGACCACGGATTTCAAAACAAGGTAATCTGACACATAAGTTTTCTCAAATACTCCCCGAATTATTACACAGAATTGTGGGAACAACAGAATAATAGAGGCTTGTATAAGGACACGGAGTTACGAACAAAGCTAAAAGGGTAAGAAGTAAAGAAGAAAAGGAAAGCCAAAACAAATCTTACGTTCGAGTGAAGGTAGCCATGGATCTCCACCAAGGCCCACCGGAGACGGCGGGGCTGTCATTTTCGGACACGGAGAAATGATTCGAGGACGATCCCCGACAGCACCACGAGATTCGGGAAGATAAAGTAGAGTAAAGGCGCTTGGAATTAGGGTTTCTGAGGGCAACTGAAGCCATTAACTCCCAAAAACAAACTGCAAAACACGAAGGAGACGAAGAAGAGAGGCGGCGATGCGCGCTGCTGCGGGTTTTAGAAGGCTACCGGGGGTTTTAGATTATCTCCTTTCGTCTCGAGGGTTTTGGCAAGAATCTCGGACGATTAAACTTACCCGTAAATTTACGGGCCGGGTTAATGGCTTGTGGAGACGGATCCTAGGTTTTGTAACGGGCCGGATTTTAACTCCGCCAAGTGATCTAATGCCCGTAGGCCTCAGACATTTGAGAAATAAAAGTGATTTTTTCGTTAAGTAATTCTAATTAATTATTACGCCCAAACAGGAGTTAAAAAAAAAAAAGAAAAAAAAAACAACTTGCTATGTTCGAAGTATTGAGTCTATAGTTTATCATGGACTATTAAGTTTCTGTCTGAATAGTTTTTTTTTTTTTTAAAAAAAAAAGTTCAATGTCACAAAAATTTAACAAGTTGCTTTTGCTTTCCAATAAGGCCGCACGATAGCTATGTGGTTTAATCAATTTTTAGAGGCTTTTGGAACAACCAGCAGAATGGTTGTCATTACATTTATGATTATCAAATAAGCATATAATTACACTTACAAATCAAACAAATTAATCGAAGATTTCAGATGGAGCAAAGAACTGAGGCGTTGGCATTTGAATTTTGCTTGCCTTACCAACTTAAATTTGCTTGGCACCGTTTTAAGGATCAATGCAATTGAACCTCCACATGGAACAATAAACCCGGCAGAGGTGCACATTTTATGTTCACCAATGCCTTCATGGTTCATAAAAATATAGCTCGCTCTTGTTTCACAAAATTGCTTGCATGTATTCACAGTGTAGAATTGTGATCAATTTACACAAACTCCATGAGCTACTGGTCTAGAAGAGAGCTGACTGATGATGGAACGTAACGCAAGCTTACAGAAGCTTAGGGTTGCATTAGAATTTAGAAGACGAATATGTCGTGTATATAACATTCTCTCGCACGTCCCCTCAAGATCCAGGCAAGATGGGTCCCAAGTACCAGATATAACTTCATCCTCACTTCACCCTACACATTTAAGACATCGTTGCAAATGCAACACGCTCAAGCCAATGCAATTGGTTTATGTCTGTTGGCATATGCAGTTATAGTCAACATTCATATTTGTTCCTGTTTATCCCAGGACCACCATATCGTTTGACTCTCATGCAAACCTCAAAAGTCCAACTGCCATCACCGTTAAAGCTCTGAAGTAGATATCTTTCAACCTGGTATCTACAGTTTTCATAATTTCCTTCTCCTTCAGACTCAATTTGGTTGTCTTCTTGGTGATATCAACAATTGCATTCCTTAGCCTATACACCGCCCTAGAAAGCCAAACCAGACCAAACCCAAATCCAGTGCTGAATAGTCTAGATGCACAGAAGGGCATCCTACGATAAGCCAGTCCTGAACCGATTATGGTCATAAGAACAGCAAGCCCAGTACCAGCAATGCCAACAGTGAACTGGGTCAGCAACTCAGGAAGTTCAGGGCTAGATTTCTTTAGTGACAGGATTGCTGTTTTCCTACTCTGCTTGTTCAGCATCAGAGATAAAAGACACTCATATGCATGGAACTGATTCCTTTTATAGAAATCTGATTCACTGTTTCCTTTCCTAATACTCTTCTTCTTTGAAGATGACTTTAGCTTGGTCTTCTCAGGACTGCTCAGAACAAATGATAGGACATAAAATGTGTACGTAAGAATGAGTCAAAGTTGGCAAATAAATATATTTAGGCAATACGAAGAACACAATTGCACAGGTCTTAAAGCATGCAATTTCTCAGGTGACATATGCACCGTCAAAAATAGGAAATGCCCAGATTACTTTGCAAATAACCTATGCTTCCTCACATGCTGAACTCTTTATCTTTGTAGTTATTATGCTTGAACACAGCTTGACTTATATTAAAGGCTTTACACTTTTAACCCCAATTAGTTTGCAGGAAACAGTTCCATCTTGCCTTGATTAATCCTATGATTTTGCTGGTTTAGGTAATTTGGAGAAACAGGATCATGCTTGAATGCAATCTTAGCTTATATTAAATAATATGTACTTTTAAATTCCCTTGTTTGCAGGCTAGAGTCCCATCTTGCACTGATGAGATTCCATTGAGTATGCTGGCTCAAAGAAGTTTGGATAAACAGGCTGGCCATAAACCTCCAGGTGCTATAATTAACTTCTGCTACCCATAGCACATTAGTACTTAAAAAGCAACACTCAAGTTATCAAGCATGTCTACATACACGGGCACTTATGAGCAATTCAGGGACAATTGCATGGTAATGCTAATTTTAGGTGTTTGAGTTACTGCAGTTCATTCTACAAAGTAAAAGATAAAGATGCCACTCGATTGTTTGAAAAGTAACTCAAATGTCATCAATTTTGTCCAACACAATATTCAAATAAAGAAAAAATCATATCTTATGTCTTGATCCACACTTAATATGTCCACAATAATGCTTTTAGACTTGACCCTATTCAATTAAGCTCCCTCAAGTAATCATATAATATAAATCCACTGTAAAATGCATAATCTATCACTTTAACCATCTATACACACACAAAAGCTTTCTTGTAAATAACTACAATACTGTTGTGTCTATTTCTTTTCTTCTTCTGAGCCCCCCACTTTGTTCAAATGCTTCACCTTTTGTTTACAATCTCTCTTTCTCTCTCCCTCTCTCCCTCTCTCTCATGTAAGGAAAACCAATTTTTATCTCATGAAGTTTGCTTTCTAATCTTGGCTACATTTTCTCCTCAAAGCATGAGCATCTTTGTCTATTAAATCTAGCATTCAAACCCTCAAGTCTTAGGATAATTGTTTTTCTAGGCCACATACTTGAGATTGAAAGAGAAAAGAAAAAACTAGTAGGCAAGACTTACAGAAATTTCCATCTTGATAAGAAAATGTGACAATACAAAACTGTTGAGTACAAAATTGAACAAAATGAAGTACTTCTGCAGCATAGCAGTTCAGGTACCTTGTTATCGTTGCAGCCATGAAGTCTTTTCCCTTCAAAGACTCCCTAGGATTATCAGCCTGTCCATTTTTATCATGCCTGGCCAATGGAAATATTTCAAAGTAAGATCTTTAATGATTGCCTCAGCAATCATGAAGAATTGAATAAAAATCTATAAAGACCATGGAAGACAATGGTGAACTCAATGCTGAGATTATTGCCAATAGGAAGTTTCATATTGGTAATCGGCAATTTTATCTCAAATGGAAAGCCAAAGGCATGCAAATAAAAATTCTGGTCAGATACTTATTCCACTCAAAATACTATAAATGACCAGGGTCAGACGAAACTAGGTCGAGATAAAACGGAAGGCTCCTACATTGCCGAGAACTGGGAGACCAATACAGGGGCTTTTTCCTAGTTAGGTAAAGTGACATTTCTCTGATTTGAAACCATGACCCCCATGCCAAAATAAAGCTACTCACCCTTACACCAAGGCCCACCTCTCTTAACTCAAGTAGGAAAGGTCATCTGTTGGTTTAGTTAAATTGGTTTGGTTTTTTTCAAAAAATGAATTAACTGAACCAGAAAATGTTTCTAGCTGAACCAAACCAAATTGACATAAGAACTGAACCAAACCATTTGGTTTAGCTGATTCAGTTAGTTAAAAATGAAAATATCTTATTAATAAATAAATAAATAAACATAGTATAATACTATACATTTCAGTTTATAATTTTTTTAAAAATAACTTTCTAGGTTTATTTAGTTTCAAAATTCTTAAATCAAACAGGAAAAACCTAATATTAAAAAAAATAACTGAATTGAGCCAATTTTTTGAATTAACCAAACCATATTAAATGAATTGGGCCAATTTGGTTCAGACAACCCCCAACGGCAGAGATATTAGATAGACAATTTTCTAATGAGTTAAATAAAAAGTGTCTTAGTATCCACACCAGGTAAAGTGGGGAACAAGCATTGACTGCTTTTGCCATTGACTTATTGAGATCTCTGCCGGCTGAAACTGGGCCAGAATAGAGAGAATGTCACTCATTTGTGTCCAGTGTCCCATGAATAAGTCTACACCATTTGGGTGAATGGTAATACTTGAGCTGGAGGCCATATTCCCCACAAAGTTTGGTTCAGGCTTCCGAGCATCAAATTCAACACTTGTATTAGGAGTATAGGCCTGCTGATGCACAATATATGTCAATCCTTGAGGTCCCATCAAGTCAGAAAGCAAAGACAAATCAAATCCATCTCTTTGTTGTTCACTTGATCCAGACATAAGAAACTGCAAGATTTCATCATGTCTTGTGCATTGTTCAGCAATCCCAAAGCTAAACAAGACAGAGTCAGGGTGAGTTCCTGCTACAAAAAATGAGAAGATAAATAAGAATACTTAAGCATCTGTAACAGATATGCTTATCAAAAAACACACAAACAAAACGCTGACTGCACAAATAAATACAGCAGACCGTCCTACAAATGTCACATAAAACACTCATGGATATCACCCAACAAGTGCCTGTTCTAGATAGCTGAAATACCAATGATTTCCATTCAATCAACTATAGCTTTCTTTAAACCTGCTGGCATAGCTTATTGTTTCTTTAATTATTTTCTGATGCACTGATCTTATGTACAGACGTAACATTTGGTACTCAACAGCCTACTGCAGGCATTGTTGTCGTGAGTTTTTTCAAAGGACTCAAAAATTATATCCAAACTAGCCAATCCTGCAAAATTCCAGTAAGCTCTGAACCTTGGACATCAATCAGCACAAGTCTTCTAGTGGTTGAGTCAATATTGGGAGACTGCTCTAACTTGCATAATCCACTCCTGGGCTTCCATGGCTCCTTGCACTGATATGATATCAGATTAAGGGAGTTCAACCTTGTCTCATTCTGAGTTAATCCCCAACTTGGCAGATGTCGCTGGCAATCCTACATCCACCACTCATTAAATACCAATGAGACGTGATTAAGACAGGTCTATAATTACCAAAAAAGAAAAAAAAGGTGAACAAGAAAATGAAATAACACATCCTTTCATATGCGTATAACTTTACAGACAACATAAGCAAAGCTGCATGAATTTACAATAACCAAAGGTCTTTTCAATTGCAGCTCAGCAGAACAGAAACAAATTGTTGATGAATAAGAATTTTAAAGGAAATTCCTATTTTAACATCATATTCGAATTCCTATAGCTCCCCTCCTATCGTGAACACGCAATATCTCGGTTGTACACTTAACTCTTTCTTCAATGCACTCATAACAATACAAGAACCCGTAAAATAAAGGGATAAAACCATCTACAATTGGATGAAGAATACATTAAAAAAGAAAAAAAAACAAGAAAATGTTATCATAAAAATAAATCGACAAAGTATGACACGATTGATAATTCCGACCCAAGAGCTGTATCACTCCATAGAAAAAAAAAAAAAGGTTTCCAGATGCAAGATACAAAGCTTACAAAAAGCATTAAAACAAAAAAAAAACACCAAAATTAATGGACAGAACGAATCCTTAAAGCCATCGTAAAACATTATTAACCTTAACAAGCCGGTTCTGTTCATGAAGAAAGACGTGCCCATGACCATGAGGGTACCCATGAGAAGCCATCAGACAAAGCTCAGTCATTATGCCTAGAAACCAACCCAACGTTTCTAAAACCTCCTCCTTGCGCGCCTTTTGTGTGGCGCAGAACTAGAAAAGCTTATCCCGCCCTGGCTGTCACAATCCGAAGGCTTTTCGATTTTCTTTTTCAAGTGGCGCCTAAAATTAATCGAAAATCAACAAGCTTGGATTGATGTGACCCAATCGAGGATCCAGAATTTTCTGGGTTACTTACATCACAAAGGATATGTGTGGCAGAAGCGCTGCCTTTGATGAATGCGGTTGGATCATGGTGTTGCCCATCTCTTTTGACCCAGTTTTTAATTGTCTGCCTTGTTGAGAAATTTTGGTTGAACCATAGACTCAGTTGATAACAGAGTTGTTCAAGGAATAATGTTAAATATTTGATTTATTACGAAATACTTATAGTTAAAATAAATAATTTTAAAATATTTTTGTTATATAATTTTATTAATAAAAATTATTTATTTAAAATTTAAAAACATTTAACAAAATATATATTTTTATTATTAATGCAAAGTGTTGAGATTTAATGTGTCATTGCGTACATTTAAAATATAGAAAATTTTAAAATTAATTGAATCTCATATATAAAAAATAAATTAATTAAATAAAGTTTAGATAAAATTTTAAAAATAATAATAATTTTGTATAATTCAAAATCAATATTGTATATTATACTTAAAAACAAAAGTGACAAAATGCATCAAGTAATTAAAATTTAATATGTGATTTTTTTCATATTATTTAATAATTTTAAAAATATATATTTTTTAAATTATAACTTTTTCTCACCTTGAGAGAAAGTATTCAAAAGTCTAAAATTAAATATACTTTAACTACTAAAAATTTCCTATCAATAGTAAGAATCAAACTGAAACATTGATAGCTACAATAAGCTCACCAAATAATCTATAACTAATAAACTTTGTTTTGTCAAGAAAAATATATGTAAAGAGTAAGAAAGTACAAAAGCAATGATTATGATCATAACCAATAGAGTTAGAAAAAAAAAACTCTAACATAACCATAATGAAAAAAGTTTAGGCCAAGTTATTATCATAATAATCTGGGACTTCATGGAAAATATCCCACATTTTTAGCATTAAGCAAATATAAAAAATTCATGAGAATTTTTTAAATTTTTAATATGAAAATATATGTAAATATGTTAGTTATCTTACTTATAAATTGATATCAAGATCATCTTTGAATTAATGTAAACTACAAATCAAATTATGTGATAACTAAAAGTACAAAAAAAAAAAAGAATTTTTACCTAAGAAATCATAACAACTAGCAATCTTATTTAAAGTGAAAAGGGCATAAGTTACTGTAAGTTATAAAAGTCATTGGTTTTCATTTATATATGTATGATGCAGCATCAAGCATTGGTTCAACCTTAAACAATTAAATCTCGATATAGCCTAATTGTAAGAAACAAAGAAAAAGGTTGATTCTGAATAAATATATTGGCTATTAGGCTAATCGCCTAATGATTCTAAAATAATGACTTCAAAGCTTCAAAATGGTCATTGGCCCATAAGACCTAAACCGAATCCTTTTTTAATAATGTTTTTCGCTTTGCCACGTAATAAAAAATCATAGATAATAAGATTATGACCAATAGACCAATATTAGAGCTTAATATCTATGGAAGCAAACAAGCACCTTTAAACCCAAATCCAAATTATAGTGGTTGGGTCATGTTTTGTTACAACATAAAAGGCCCTTAGAGTTAGTTTGGTAGGTTCCATGTTACTCGATGCACTCAATCAAAGGTAATATCTCATTTTATTTTCTTCATCTTATATACTAATTTTTTATATGGATCCTTAATTTGAGAACGTATTAATTTTTTCACGAAGTTCTCTTAAGGACAATAATATCTTACTCTATTTCACCAAAACGAGAAAATTATGATGAATTGAGACTATCATAGTAACATGTTGTCGGTAACATATAGAGCATACCCAATTTAAAAACATACATTCATTACCAAGCTAAACAAAGTACTATCTTAGGTTTCTTAAAACAGTTAGCACTATTTTAACAAGTCATTATAAATGTCAAAATAATTCATAACCTACATTACATTGTTTGCCTTCTTCTCCTTCTAAAACTTTATTAATCCTTAAAAGCAGTAAAAATGGTTAGGATTCTCTTTTATCTTACAAAAGCAAATGTTGGCTGTAACTTCTTATCCATTTCATTCAGAGTTAGCTTGGTAGGTTCCATGTCATTCAATGCACTCAATCGAAGGTAGTATATCATTTCTATTTTCTTCATCTTGCATACTAATTTTCTGTATAGATCCTTAATCTGAAAGCATACCAACTTTTCCATGAAGTCCTCTTAAGGACAATAATGTTTCGCTTTATTTTGCCAAAACAAGAAAACCATTATAAATTGAGACTATCATAGTAGTATGTTGTCAATAGCATGTAGAGCACACCCAATTCAAAAACATAAGCCAGATAAAGCATAATTTCAAGTTCCTTAAAGTAGTTAACAATGTTTTACCAAGCCATTATAAATGTTAAAACAATTCCTAACTTGCATCATAATGTTCACCTTTTTCTCCTTCCAAAACCTTATTAATCCTTAAAATTAGTAAAAATAGTCAAGATTCTCTTTCACCTCACAAAAGCAAAAGCTAGCCATAACTTCTTGTCCATCCCATCTAGAGTTAGCTTGGTGGGTTCCATGTCATTCAATACACTCAATCAAAGGTAGTATCTCATTTCTATTTTCTTCATCTTGTATGTTAATTTTCTATTTGGATCCTTAATTTAAGAGCATACTGACTTTTCCACAAAGCTTTCTTAAAAACAACAACATATTGGTCTATTTTGCCAAAACGAGAAAATCATAAAAAATCAAAACTATCATAGTCGTATGTTGTCAACATCATGTAAAGCACACCTATTTTAGAAATGTACACTCACTACTAAGCCAAATAGAGCACCATCTCAAGTTCCTTAAAGCAATTAACATTGTCTTACCAAGTTATTATAAATGTTAAAACAATTTTAAACCTGTGTTACATTATTCACCTTCTTCTTTTTCCAAAACCTTATTAATCCTTAAAATTGGCAAAAATAGTTAAGATTCTCTTTCACTTCACAAAAGCAAAAGCTGCTTAAAACTTTTTATCCATCACATCTAAAGTTAGCTTAGTAGGTTCCATGTCATTCGATGCACTCAATCGAAGGTAGTATCTCATTTCTATTTTTTTCATCTTGCATGTTAATTTTTTGTTTGGATCTTTAATCTGAAAGTGTATCGACTTTTCCATATGCTAATTTTTTGTGTGGCTCCTTAATCTAAGAGTATACCAACTTTTCCATGAAGCCCTCTTAAGGATAACAATGTTTTACTCTATTTCACCAAAACGAAAAAACCATGAAAAGTTGAAACTATTATAGTAGCATGCAGTGCACACCCATTTTAGAAACGTACACTCATTACTAAGCCAAACAAAACACCATCTCAAGTTCCTTAAAACAGTTAGCATTGTCTTACTAAATCATTATAAATGTCAAAACAATTCCTAACCTACGTTATATATTTGCCCCCTTCTCATTCTAAAACTTTATTAATCCTTAAAATCGGTAAATATGGTCGAGATTCTTTTTCACCTCATAAAAGCAAAAGTTGGTCATAGCTTCTTGTTCATCCCATCCAGAGTTAGCTTGGTAGGTTTCATTTCATTCAATTCACTTAATCAAAGGTAGTGTCTCATTTTTATTTTATTCACCTTATATGCTAATTTTTTGTGTGGATCCTTAATTTGAAAGTATTTTGTAAGCATGCTTATTGTCACTTACATTCCTTTTTCTAATTTTTCTTGCATTTTTCTAGATCTTTTTATGTATAATTAAGCTTATAATGAATTGTGTAGAACTTTCTAGAATACTCTCACCTTCTCAAGATTTTTTTAGAACACTCTACACTATATTAGATACTTTTTAAAATTAGGATATCTAAATATTTCTTAGGAATCTTTTAAAACCTTTTAAGGAGGTAAAAGGTCCATAAATAGAGAGTTCTCCTCATTTGTAATCAATCCATTAAAAGTTGTAAATTATGTTTACCCATAAAAGCCTTTTGCCTTGTTTCTTGAGTTTGAGTGAGTTCAAGACTTACGTAGCCACATATTGTGCTAAAGTCGCATCATCACTCCGAGTTAGAAAAGTAAAGTTATGACATTGTACACCTTAATTATTCAATGTTCTGTATATTGAATTTCAATCTAATGATCAACCAAATAAGGGAAAGGGAGAAGGAAAAAAGCCACATAATTAAGCCAAAACCAAAAGTTGGTAGTAGCTTCTTATGCATCCCACATAGAGTACATTTCAATCAATTAAATGTCGTTAGGTTCCGTGTCATTCGATGCACTTAATTAAAGGTAATATCTCATTTCTATTTTTTTCTTCTTACATGCTAATTTTTTGTATTGATATTGTTAGTCTTTTTAATTTGAGAGTGTTTTTAAGTATGCTTGTGCACTTTAAATGTTCAATTTTATGTGTGTTAAATTTCAAGCTAGTGATCAACTAAGGTAAAGAAAGAAAGAAGGAAAAAAAAAAACCACACAACTTAGCCCAAATCAAAAGAAAGAGTAAAAGTAAAAAAGGTAGAACCAAAAAACTCGTAATATACATCCGCTACAGGGAATATTTTTGTGAGGAAGATGAGGTTTTTGAGCATAAATATCCTAAAGGAAAAATATAAGATGTCATCATAGCGACATTGCACGAGAATCGATTTATGTAGCGTGCCCCAAAAAAAAAGATCATTAGAAAAGATATGATGGATATGGTTTTCATATACTTGCTGGTTATGGAAAAAGTTACACTAGCAAAGGGCCAAAATGTGTTGGGGGAGAGCAACTATGGTAATAAAGTATTCCAATGTGGTGAAACTTTAATATTTTTTTATGACTAGTGGCTAATGCCAACCTATTATTCCCTAGTTTTCTTTCAAATTTAACAATTTAAGAGATTAAGTATAACCTACTACAGTACTACTTGATATTAAGTATTTTAGGAAATTTGTCTACCTTAAATTTATGAATATGACACAAATAAATATTGATGTTTAGAAATAATTATGTTAAAACCATTTATCCAATTTTTGGCTTTGTTCTCAATGTATGATTACATTAACTTTTCATTAAAAATTATTTTTAGGTTATAAAATAGATTTATTAAAAAAAAAGTAATTTCAAACCTAAGAATTTAATAAGTCATTTTACACTTTTTTCAACAACTATAAGTCAATAAACAAAATCATAGAACGTAGAACTTAGAAATGAAGCAGACAGTCCCAGAATTCATGTTATAATACGTAGTACTAATGATGGCAGAGAGATTTCGAAAATGGCACTGCAGACAACCTTCACTTATTTGACATACTTTGTGAACCAATCCAACATATTTATGTGAGCTTCTCATTTTCTTCTTCCACCAACACTGCATAAATCATAACATTTTAACTACTTTCAATTGGGCAAAGGCATATAAGTAGGAGGAAAAGGAGGAACCCAATAGTGTAATAGGCAGTGGGCTCAAGAATGTCAATTTGATACTAATCAATTTTGTGGTCTCTCACATAAAAAAACACCTAAATCCTCACTTAAATCATACCATTCCATGTCATTCAATGCATTCAATCAAAGGTAGTATCTCATTTTTGTTTTTTTCATCTTGTATGTTAATTTTTTGTGTAGATCCTTAATTTAAGAATGTACTGACTTTTTTACGAAGCCCTTTTAAGGACAATAATGTCTTGCTCTATTTTGCCAAAATGAAAAAACCATGAAGAATTAAAACTATCATAATAGTATACAAAGCATACCCAATTCAGAAACATACACATACTACCAAGCCAAACAGAGCGCCATCTCAAGTTCTTTAAAGTAGTTAGCATTATCTTACTAAGTCATTATAAATGTCAAAACAATTCTTAACTTGCATCACATTGTTTGTTGCCTTCTCTTTTCAAAATATTATTAATCTTTAAAATTGGTAAAAATGGTCGAGATTCTTTTTCACCTCACAAAAGCTAGTTGTAGCTTCTTATCCATCTTATCCAAAGTTAGCTTGGTAAGTTCCGTGTCATTTGATGCACTTAATCCAAGGTAGTATCTTATTTTTATTTTCTTCATCTTGCATACTAATTTTCTATGTAGATCCTCAATTCGAACATAAGTATGCTTGTTGTCACTTAAAACTCCTTTTTTGAATTTTTCTTGCATTTTTTTAAATATTTTTATGTATGATTAAGCCTTATAATGAATTGTGTAGAACTCTCTAGAATACTCTCACCTTTTCAAGAGTTTTCTAGAACACTTTACACTATGCTAGATACTTTCTTAAATTATGATATCTAGATATTTCTTAGGAATCTTTTAGAGCTTTTTAAGGAGGTGGAAGTCCTATAAATAAGGAGTCTCTCCTTATTTGTAATCAATCCACCAAAAGTTGTAAATTCTCTTTACTAATAAAAGTCTCTTGTCTTATTTTCTGAGTTTGAGTGAGTTTAAGGCTTACTTAGTCATATATTGTGCTAAGGCACATGGTCACTCAAAGGTAGAAAAGTAGAGCCGTGACATTGTGCACCTTGATTATTCAATGTTATATATGTTGAATCTCAGTTTAGTGATTAACCAAATGAGAGAAAGGGAGAAGGAAAAAAGCCACACAATTGACTCAAAACCAAAAATTGGTAGTAGCCTTTTATACATCCCATCTAGAGTAAACTTCAGTCAATCAAATGTTGCCAAGTTTTGTGTCATTCGATACACTTAATCGAAGGTAATATCTCATTTATATTTTTTTTCTTTTTGCATGCTAATTTTCTAGTGTAGATGTTATTAGTCTTCTTAATTTGAGAGCATTCTTTAAGTATGCTTTATATGTGTTGAATTTCAAGTTAGTGATTAACCAAGGGAGTGCAAGGGAGAAAGGAAAAAAAAAGTCACACAACTGAGCCTAAACCAAAAGAAAGAGTAAAAGCAAAAGAGGCAGAACCCAAAAAGCTCATTATATGCATCTACGGGGAATATTTTTGTAAAGAGAATAGGGTTTTTGAGCATAAATATCCTAAAAGAAAATATAAGATGATATCGGGTTACACAAGAATCAATTTAAGCAGCATGCCACAAAGAAAAATTACCAGAAAAGATTCGATAAATATGATTTTCATATACTTGCTAGGTATGAAAAAAGTTACACGGACAATGGGCTAAAATGTATCAGGGAAAGCAACTATGGCCATGAAGTATTTCAGTGCGGTGAAACTTTAATGTTTTTTTATGATCCGTGGCTAGTGCCAATTTATTATTCTCTAATTTTTTTTTCAAATTTAATAATTTAAAAAATTAAATATAATTTGTTACAATATTACTTGATACTAAGTATTCTAAAAAATTTGTCTATCTTAAATTTATGAGTTCATAAATAGGTATTGATATTTAGAAATAATTATGTTAAAACCATTTACTCAATTTTTAGCATTGTTCTCAATACGTGACTATATTAACTTTTAATTAAAAATTATTTTTAGGTTATGAAATAATTCTATTAAAAAAAACTTAATTTCAAATCTAAAAATTTAATAAGTCATTTTACACTTTTTTTTTTTCAACAACCAGTAAATAAAATCCTAAAACGTATAACTTAGAAGTGAACGGCGGAGAGATTCAGAAAATGACACTGTAGCTAACCTTCACTTTAGTTGACATTCTGTGAGCGAATCCAATATTTACGTGGACTTCTCATTTTCTTCTTCCACCAACACCACTTTCTAACTGCAAACCCCACTATCCGCAAACTTGTGCTGTTGTTGGTAATTTTGAGAAAAAAAAAAGGAAGAAGAACAGTAATACAAATTGCATTTTTGCGAGGGTCACAAATGCAATTAATCATAACTTTGTCCCAAAAAAAGAAAATACGAGAATATATCAGTGCTATCTTTTAACTGCAAGTCTTTATCAATTTCTTTCTTCTTTCTTTTTCTCTGCAACCCGGTGGCTAGCCAACCAACTTGATTTTTTTGTTCCTTTTTTTGGTTTTTTTTTTTTTTTACTTATTTCCTCTGTATTTTCTAATGGTAAGGAAGAAATGGAGACAAGCGTGTTCCCGCTAACGTGCGCACTTTCCCTGCCATCGACTTTCTCACGGGCTAATAGTGTTCTCTCGTTTCAGTTCAAGTTCAGACACCAAAACGGCGCCGGTTAGTCTAAACCTGTACCCGCACACACCACCCAACCCAATTCCTTCTCCTAATTGAGGAAGCATTTCTTGGCGCACGCTCCGGATTGAATTATTTTCTGTTTCTTTTTTTAATAAAAAAATTAATTAGTCTATTTATTTTTTGGGTTTTGTTTTTTCGGGTTGCTTTGAAACAGTAATTATGAGGAGGAGCAAAGGCGTGGAAGATGAACCGCTGCTAGAAGGAATGCCAAAGGAGTATTACGACGACGTATTTACATCTCCCAAGATTCTTCCTTCTTTCTTTCAGCTGCACGTTGCCTGTTGGGCATAGTGGATCCATTTTACACCCGGCATTGACTTGAAAATCTACTGCTTCAGGAATGGCAAGCCCAACAGCGAGAAAAGGATAAGGAGTTGCAACGGCTACGTCGATTAGAAGACGAAGAAGAAGAAACAAAGATTGAAGAGTACCGGGAAATCGGCATGCGGTTGAAGGGTTATCCCGAAGAAGATGTCATAAAAGCAAGAAAATTGGTTTCAAGCTTCATCACTGCTGCTGAAGAAGTTGAGGAGGTTAGCAGGATTTATTTACCATACGAAATAAGCATTGTACAACAATGTTGATAACTAAGTCCTTGTTCTGGAAGTTTTCTGGTTGAAATAAGAGATAATGTGGAAATTTTTAGCCCTCGGTGCTGCCATTGGCATCGTCAGGATTTTGTTGCTAAGCATTAGAGATTGGAGACTACTAGGATTGAGGGGCAAGAGAAAATTTTGAGTGTGGACATGATGAAAGAAAAAAATGAATGGTTGCCGGGGAGAATTGTATATTGTTTTGGCAGTATCTCCAGCATTGTCATTAATATTCGTAGCCCTGATTTAGTAGTATTCTTAATTTTCTGAATGCATCATCAATATGGCTTTTGTAAGCAATGAATAAACGTTGTTATCCTTTCGATAAATTTTTATGCTTTTGTGGTGAAACATGACCCATTTTCTTGCCCTTCAATTATAATGCACCCCTTGAAAGGAATCCTGTTGGTGGTAAATGTTTTTACTCGACATTTGCAGACAATTGAAGAAGCTGCTGAGAAAGGGGAACTTACTGAACTCGTTCTAATGGTCATATGGAATCGCCTTGATCTTGCACGCCGTGATGTATGTGAATTATAACCTTATTGTCTTTACTATTTTGTTGGCTATTAATATCTTTCTCTTCTTTCTTTCCACAATGATTTTCTCAGTAATGTTTCCAGCTATGGCTAAATTTCAGACTCTGGCAAGTCATGTGCCTTTTTGATGTACTACACTTGATGTGTATATGCATACATATACATCATATCCAATATGTGTCTGCACATTTGTGCATGCGTGTATGTGAGATTGTGTATGTTTGACAATATTAATGCAGTTACTTGATCCAATATTTTCTAGGATGAAAAGGATGTTATTAGAAGTCTTGACCTTTTGTACAGGAGAGTTGAGGTACGTAATTGGTTTTACTACAAGCACCATTTAGAAGGCCTGTGCGTCTGATTTTGAATCATAGCATCAGTTTTTTGAAATGTATATGAAAATTTTGGTTTTTCTTTAGAACTCCATTAGGCATAATTCAATTTTATCTCATAGAAATACTTGAGTCGAAATGAAAATTTTTAAATGCTCTGAATTTCTATTCCTTGCATAATACCTCCCACATCTGTCCTTTCTGTTGTAAATGATTTAACAATGGAGAAACTTAGAGCTCCTCTTCTAAGTTATCTAATTCCCATACGTTCAGGTGATGGGAAAGATGCAATGAGAAGTAAGAATTATTATGCAAATATTCAGATCCAACCAATCTGTTTGACCACTGCCTTTAACTACAGATAACCATGTCTATACACCTGTCTTTATCTGGGGCCTCCAACATTCATGCTTTCCTTGTTGCTTTTGAATTTATGGATTTCTTTTTTCACTTCAAATGGGGAGAAAAAAATGTTTTTTAAGATTTATATTTTGCTTGCATTTTAGACAGAGATTTTAAAAAGGGAGGCCACCCCTGCCATGAGACTGCTCAATGATCTTTTGAATATGTATGATGGGTTCGATAATGATGGGTGGCTGAAGAAATGCAAAAAATGCATGATTGATACTTTTCCCCGAGAGGATCCGTTTAGCATTCTTGTTCCACCGGGGCTTGACATTGATAAGGTAAGGCTACAAACCATACAAGTTTCTTGCTTCAGATTTTCATTCTAGTTTGTTGTGTGAGTGTATGTAAATATTTTTTATTTTTTTATTTTTTTTTATTTTTGCAATTGATGGTTCATGACTTTGAGAAATGCTCGAGTTTATGTTGTAAACTGAACAGCATGACTATGATGGAATAATTACAACTGCAACTGTTTTTGTTCTAATCAGCATCAGGGGCCGCTGAGACCACCGTTAGAAGTCGATGACACCCTTCTGAGGGTAGATTTTGTCAGAGAGGTTGATGCATTGCTCCAAGAAGTTTGGCACGAACAAAGTGAAGCACAGAATGCAGAAGGTTTTGATCCTGAGTCTGTTGCAATCAAGCTTAAGCAACAAGAGAAGCAACGAACAATACGCCAAGTAGAAGCTTTGCTAGACCTAGCCATTAATTTGAACTGGTAGTCTATATATATGGGTCCCCTTTTTCCCATTGGAAAATGGAGATTTGTCACCGCCTGGATATTTGGAACTTCTTAACCATTTTTGTTTTCCATGGTTAAGAGTTGTGTTTTATAGATACAAGGACTGGTCGAAGGAGTCGCATGCATATCACTTATAGATGTATCACTTGCGTGAGGACGTTGTATTTATTACACAAATGAAAACTATTTGAAAAGATCTTTATATGTGCGTTACTTGGTTTCCAATTGGTGGTCCATTTCACTCTCTTGTTTTGTCTCATCTGTAAATGATTGCTGGGATGTCTTTGAGTAGCTTATTTCTGGCTAAAAGGAATCAGTATGCATGATGGCAATCGATTGAACTGACCATCTAGTATACGACGTTTTAAGGTATCGAAGTCAGCAAGTCATTATTCCTTGGAATGAAGTATGATGCGCATGCACGGTGAACTCCCCCCCCAGATGAACTTGCAGATTTCGAAAACCGCAATTGTAGCCAAGCAATGAATGAACGTCTTATTTTTATGAACTGGTAAACAAATACACAATTTAGAAACATACATCCTTGTTTTCCGTGGTGGATCTCTCCTACTGGCATTATTATGCTATAGTAAAGGGATTCAAGTCCTATAATTACATAGTTCCAATTTAACTATCATGGTCGCATTGAGAGAGCCTCAGGATAAAACAGCTGAAAAACTACCAGCATTTGCTGCATTTATGTCCAATAATCCAAATTCTTATATCCCTAACCTAAATGGTATCCTTATTTTCAATCTAATTAGCTAAACGATCCTAAAAAATGGATGCTGATCACACGACCTTAGCGTTAACCACACTGGCTTAACTTCATCCAAAGACCGTCCCAAAGATTAATCTGCGCCCATTCCCAGTAGCAGAGGGCCAGAGGGGGCTGATTGTAACTGTTCGCTGCCGTTTTCTTAAACTGCTCATACCCTAAACAAATCCTGTAAAAGTGTTGAATTTTCAGTTTCAGAATGTTATTATATGCACAAAATTTAAGTTTGGAAAATTTTCATTGATTTGTGTTTTGTATATTAAAAAAAAGAAAAAAAAAAAAAAGAAAAGAAAGGAAAGGAAAGAAAATAAGTAGCGGACTATTATACTGGTCTCTTATTCTCGCGAATCATTTTCAGAACTGGCTTCAGAAGCTAATTTACTGGTGCCTCTATTTGATTTTCTTTTCGTTGCTACAAGTGGGTTATTCTCTTCTTCGTCAATGGCCGGCGGTCTCTCTAACTCGCCACCCTTGAAAACTGGGTGTATATAAGCATCTTGAAGATAGGCCTTTA
Organism: Ceriops tagal; assembly: GCA_021533255.1. Taxonomy (NCBI): domain Eukaryota; kingdom Viridiplantae; phylum Streptophyta; class Magnoliopsida; order Malpighiales; family Rhizophoraceae; genus Ceriops; species Ceriops tagal. The sequence goes on from CM038603.1 coordinate 3,543,984, forward strand.
AGTTTAGTTTTGGTTCGGTTGCCCGCTCAAGTGTATCCCTTACCATTGCATCCTGCGATAAAATATGAAGAGAAAAGGTGATTGTGATAAATGAAAATATGCATACCCATGTGCATAAAGAAAACAATTGTATTCCGTAAGGTTACTCTTCTAAAAAAAACATGTTACTCAAATATTGTTGAACAGTTACGGTGATGAAAATCGTTTTTTTTTTTTCGAATCCTCAAAAATTTCAACATGGGTAATAATCATCGCGTTCTCTTTATAGAAATCAATGAAAAGCTAATGAATTTAATAACTCCTTACTGACCTGTAATGGGAATTTTACAAATGCAGATTCGAAGCGCCCTTTACAGAACTTGTGGAACCAAATTGTCAGAACAGGTAACGCAACGAGACATGGTGTTAATTCCTGAGCACCCCTTGTACTTAATAATCCCAGCAAAAGGAGCTGAGCTATTATTAAGCCAATTATCAAACGTCGATGCACATCTGGCCAGAATGTAGCTCCACTCTCGTACTTTTGGTCATAAACATTAATAATCTTGTAACAGTAAGTAAAAGAACATAAGCGGCTGAATAATTAGGTCTCATGGTTGCTTCAACTGACAGCACATTATAACTGTGAATGTAAGTCAACAGATGTGCCTGTCCTGAGATGATTAGCAAATGAATTGATCTATCAATTGGTATTGAGAGAACACTTTCGTGCATTGTTGGAATGGGGGATATTGTCAAGTTGCAAGATTGAGAAATCAATATTTCTCCGTGGGCAATAAATCCTTAACCTAACCATGACCTTCATTTGCCCCGATCCGCTCTAATATGCTAGTTTATTTTTCCCTTTTAAGCACAACCTGTGCCCCTAAATGCAATTATTAGACTTGTTAAAACTTGAAAGCCAGTTTCATAAGCGATGGTACCTGATGCCGAAACACCATGTAGGAAAAAGCAAAGAAGACGATGATGAAAGGTAGCAGTAAGGGTGTCACAGCAGCATAAACAAGCCCAAGCAAGAAATATAATTGTATGCGAGGTTCAGATGTCGGAAATTCCAAACAACCAGGATCCATTGCTAGATCCCTATCGTGCTCTGTCTTGACTAGAAATGTATTCTTCAGGTGAAAGATGACTAATGGCACCAATCTGAGGATTTCTGCAGCTATGCCCGCCCAACCATCAACCATTATGTAACTAATGAAAAAAGTGGCTTTCATCGGTATGGATACACCAACAGTTTTCGGGATCCTGATGAGCAGTATAATGAAATGAGTGAGACAGCATTGTTGTGAAAGATCTGTTCCCTAGGAACAATTAAATGCTATATCTTTATCACTTTACACAAGGTGCACAGCTGTTAGCAAATTACGAATGAAGAGTTAGTATTGAGAAAAATTATATAATCCAGTAATCTTTCTTTTTCCCATGTCCTTTGTTCGTATTTATGCTGCATCTGACATATTACATTACAGGAGAGAATAAAAAGACTCCATTTCCGAAGGAATGAGTGCATAGCAACATACTCAGTTGCTGATTGATGCATAAAAGACTTAAGCTGCTCCATTGCTGTTCCTAACATAATGCTGCCAAGAAACACATTCACCAGTATAAACAAATGATACTTTGCAGCAGCATGTCTATCCAAAGATGAGAGTGATGCATATCCTTCCACTTTAGACATAAACATGAGAATTGTTGGAAGTAGAATAAGAAATATCTTCAGCACGATGCCTGGAAGAAACCCTTGGATTACAGACTTGACAGATTTCCTGCAACAGGATTCCCAATTTGTGAAAATTTGAATGGCACAAACTAGAAAAAGGCATCAATACCCTTCTCAAAGTTGATAGATGTGCTTCAGAAAACACATGCATACATACGTACATACATACTACAAGCATCCATATGCTTGGACGAGCAACAAAGAAATAATTAAAGAGTATATCCGAGTGAGAAGCTAAAAAATTGTAAGTGTTTGTTGTGAATATCTTACAGTTCCAGAAAGGTCTTTGCATATCCAAGTGAGAAACCAAAAAACTGTAAACATGCAAAAGGAGAGCTTGACAAATGAAATGAGGAAAGAGCTTACATTTCTATCAAAGGTTCCAAGAATGGAAGAACCTTTTCAATCCCCTCAATGCTGGCTAAAGATTGAACAAATGCTATAGGAATCATGAAGAAGAAAGTCAGAAAAAATAGACCTACTGCCACAATCAGTCTTCTAATTGTCAGTTCAAAGTATGGGATTGCAAGATTATCCCAATAGACATCACGTGGCTCGGGAGCCCTTTCAGTCAACCAAATCGTTGGGTTACTACACTGCTGAGTTTGGGCACTGACGGCTGCTCCCCATCTGGTTTTGAATGAAACAAATGCAGCTGGAATCACAGCTTGAGCATCCTTTAAAATTTTCTCTCTTTCTTCATCTTCCTACATTAAAATGCACGCTTTTATATATCAGAAGAACAATAAGATGGGTTGGCCTTTTCCACAATTTATGGTGATCGAGGATAAAACTCACCTCTTTGCTCAACTTTTCAGTTTCAGCCACATAATAGTCAATGGCATCCACTTTAGTTCCCCAAAGGCCAAAAAGACCTGTCTATATATATTGACAGGTAGAGGTTGAGGATGAGAAAAAGATAATACACAGTTTAGAACATATATTGACTGGAACCAACGAAAAGAAAGTCACAGAACATAAATGATAAAACTAAAGATGGCAGTCTGCAAACAAAGATACCTTTGTCAGTGGCTTTGTTGTAGGATTTCTCTCATATTTGTTCTGGTAGTAGGTTAACCAATTTTGCAAGCTCTTCTTCTTTGCAACAAATTTTCCAAGCTTATTTGCATTGTATACAACCTAAAATATTATTATGCAACTGTGATAGATTATATAAACATGTGTTTTTAATATGAAAAGCAATACATATCCTTCCTGAAAACTATCTCAAATTCTCAAGTAACTTTCTCCTAGTAATAACTACCTTGCCTTAGAACCAAGGTCCCCCTTTCCTGCACTCCTTTTCTGCAGTTTATGCTACTTGATTTACCAGTCAAGGGTCCAAAAACTAGATTATTTGTCAAAAGTGCATACCTGATGAGTAAGATAGTGATCAGGATGATTTACACAAAAGAAATGTTCAACATGCTCTGTAACAGATTCATCAGGATCTGGAGGAACATTCCTGACGAGAACCTATGGAAAATGTTGAATTTGATGCCATCAAGACAAAACTACAATTATCAGTTACCAAAACGATCATGAGTGCTACAAATGATCTTGCAGACATGAGATGTGTGCATGCAGATTCACATATAGGTACTGGAGATGTAATTTGGTTGGCCAAACTGTGTTGGCATGGAACGAAGAATGTAGCAGGGGGTGAAACATCATGTTTACTGGAAAAAAAAAAAAAACACAATCCTCCAAACTAGAGCTTAAAACTGTGGAGAAAAGTAGTGACTAATGACTATTAAAGGGGCAAAATTTTGATGAGGAAGACCTTCCCAATGCAATGACCTAGTGGTGAACGAGCACCTACTAAGACCTAGAGAGAGAATTTTTCTTTTTCATTTCATGTTTATGGAAAATTGTTGTATTTTATTCATGTGTAAATACAAAGTCTTGGCTAATCATTGAGTTTGAATTCAATACTGTTGGATAATTTTCTTCATGGCACAAAAATTATCTCTTCTAGCTTCGTTTCTGTGTTTGAAGCAAAAAATATATGGCAAGTTACCATGCAACATAATGCTCGTGTATGACTCGCAAATCAAGTTGATATGCAAATTCCTCTATCTGCCCGATCACATGCATATTGGCATCATCAAACGAATAGAATCCAAATTTGACTTCATTGCAAAAGAAGCTGGTTCTTGGATGAATGTGATTCTTATAAGGTTTTGAAGCTCTTCTAATAGGTTCTAATATAAAGTTTCCAAAAAAAAGTTCATGGACAAAAAGGAATACCAAATAATGAAATATCACCCTTTGATAGATAGTCAACAGTTTCAAAAAATCAACCATACCTAAATACTTCAAACCAAGGTTTCAATGTAATGCAAATGGCATGCAATACTTGAAGGAAAGTGCATGCCCCAACAGAAAAGATTAGAATAACTCACTGTAAATTGATCAGGACGACGACTTTCAGATGCTAAAAATCGCAGACGCATGGCAGCTATTGTCTTGTACTCCATGTAAATCACATAAAATGTCCAAAATGTGAAGACATATGACATCACCACGTGTGCCGAATGCCTTAAAAGAAATGATATATAGGAAACCATAAGTAGACAGAATGGAACCAGCATTCATAAACAAAACCAGCATTAACGAACGAACAGTACTTATCAAATGAGACAAAGCAGAACTCATGCAATCTGAGCAATCACGGGATGCCTATTGCTTTAATAACTCAGTTATCTTTTTGATGATGACAATACCCCTCCCAGAAACTTTGCAATCTATTCTAGAAACAGGCAAGTACACGGTTGCAGTAGTCACATGCCCATACCACAAGCAACCCAACTCTAAAGCAGTAGTCTAGAGTACGCTAAATTAGTTCGCGAGAAAAATGGAAACTCTACATTACTAACATTATAGCAGTTGACAGATTGGAAGCATGGTGACCCCACACAGAAACAATTTAGAAAAGGAATCGTATGCCGCTTTTGATAACAGCAATTCTCCATTAACATTCCCGTTGTTAACACAATTTCAACTTTATGAATATGCAAGGAATACTTGGATATCTCTACCAAATGTCATTCATCAGAAAAGATGATGCGAGAGAATAACTAATGACAAATCCTTTTTCACCTCTTTGATCCAAATGGAATGTTTGATATTGAGAGTTTGTCAATGTCGCTGAATGTCAAACCCTTGATCTGATCCAATGTGCCTCCGGTCCAATTGACGGGCACCAAAACAGCAAAAGCAAGTATTGTTATGGGGACAAATATTTTCAAGCTGCATGTTATGTATCATCGCATTAGATTCGACCTAAGAAAAACCAAAAAAAGGGAGAAATAAGATATGCACGTCATATGAAACAGGTCTACATGTCTCTGTGATATTCCAGCGCAATTCTCATTGATGTTACAATCAACCCTAGACAGATAACAAACTTTCAGAAAAGTTAAGGGACAGTTTGGGTAGTTAAATTATAAATCCCTGAACATTGGGGCCTAACTATATTTTCTTTTTAAATGAAAAATCAATCCATCGATCTAAAACCTATACCGGGGATAAGTCAAGTGCATATAAGGTCTACATGATAGAATCCTAAAAAAGAATTGCAACCCATAAGACATCCCAACACAGATAGATATAGATCAAGATGCATTTTCTGAAAATAGGGCACTCATACAGATTCAAGAAGCAGGGAAGGGAGAGTACCCGAGAAGATAAATTCGAATATAGACAACAGAATCAAGCCCTGCATGATCAATAAGCTCAGGTTCTGGCATTTTAAGAGCTGCAGGCATCCAATTCAAGAATTTCAAGTATGTTTTGAAGTCCAAATTAATGAATTTGCTGACGAAAGCTCTAGAGCGCATGGGGCTTGCTCTTATCCCTTTGAGATACCATTTCGGGAAGTAAACTCTATCATTAATGGGCTGAAGCCTTAACATTGCAAAGGCAATGAGAAAAGCAATTGCAGATAGGAGATTAATTGCTGCGGCCGTGCCAATATCCTGAAGGGTCGCCATGATGTTCCTTGTAGATCAGTGATTACACGCTGTCCTGTCAATGCCGAAAGATATTCAAGTCTGTTTGGAATGATATATATTGCCGTTCTAGCCGACCGTGACAAACAACGCTGTCAATAGGACAATTCAGTTCCCAAAATTTGCCAAGAATTACATCAGACGATGACAATCCGAACAGAACACGCTCTTTATTTCACCTACGTCCGAAGCAAAGCAGGTCCACTCAAAATTCTGTACAGGATTGGAGATTGGGGGGCGCTTCTCTGACTAAAAAGAATCGAAAACGCGAAATGAAAATGTTACCAAAATATATCCGGAAGAAATCCACATCAGAAATAACGCCCTAACCTGGCAGTGTTTTCAAATTTAATTTCCATTTTGTTTTGAAACATAGGAGAATTCGAAAAAAAAAAAAAAGCAAAACAAAACCAAAAAGACAGACAGAACATGGATGGCGTATTCGCATGCCATGCATCGCCCATTCCTCGTTTATTTCTCCATCGCGAAACAAAAAGAGACCCTCCAAAAAGCTCAATTGCTCGCATTGTTCTCTAAATTGTCGATAGCCAAACACGCGCAGAACATTCTTCGAAAGATCACAAAGAATATCATCTGAAGAAAAAAACAAAACCAAGTACCTGAGGAAGCGCGGCTTTCTTGGACTAAATCGAACGGGTGGAGAAAATAGGAAACTGAAATGACGATTAACGATCTTTTGTGTGCAAGAGCCCGAAGAATTTGATTTTTAGTTTTCTCTTAATGGGAATTAGGAAGAGAGCATGCCAAACAGAGCCACTGGAAATATGGCGGCAAGAAGCTCGGGGCCGGTTTATGGTCTATGATGCCGTTGAACTCGCGCGGCTAGCACATAGACGAACCGTATGCATTGCGGTCTGCTGACAAACGAACTTTTTAAAATTTTTTTACCTATTACCAATTTTGCCCTCTGCTCATTATTTAATTTCTTTGCTGTCTTTTGTTTTTTTGTTTTTTTTCTTCTTTTTTTAATCACATAAACGGTTCGAGAAAGGGGACATGGTGACAACGACTGCTCCGTGAACATTAAATTCAGGGATTTCTTATTTAACCTCTTTATAAAATAAAATAAACTAATTTAATATTACACGTAAAAAAAATGAAAATTTTAAATAAAATTCAATTAAAATATAAGATAATATATAATTTAAGATAAGGATAATAATTGTTTTTCAAGATTGGCTTGACCCCTTTGCTTGTCACCTTCCATGAAGTCGAACCAGATCAAAAGAGAAAAAGAAAAAAGACGAGGAAGGGGTTCTTCAACAAATAGAACATGTCTTAAAAGCCTAGTTTTTTTTTTTTGTTTTGTTATGATCTTCTGCTATTAGACACAGCCTTATTACTTGAACTAACTTTGAGGTTGAGGTCACAATACAGTTTGCCCATATTCCGAGAGGCATTCGTCAAAGAATCATAACACACGTTCATAAAAAAAAAAAACATAGAACGTCGTGCTTTGTTTTGCCTAAATACACAGTTAAATGGAAAACAAGATATCAAGAAAAATATATGTAAAGAGTAAGAAAGCACAAAAGCAGTGATCATGGTCATGACCAATAGAGTTGAAAAAAAATAAAAATAAATAAATAAAAATAACTCTGACATAAAAAAATGAAACAAAGTTTAAGTCTAGTTATAATAACAATAATAATAATAATTTAGGACTTGATTTAAAATATCCCATATTTTTAGCATCCAGTAAAAATAGAAAATTTGTGAAAATTTTTAAAATTTTCAATATGAAAATGTATGTAAATATGTTGGTCATCTTACTTATAAATTGATATCAATATCATCTTCAAATTAATGTAAACTACAAATCAAATTATGTGATAACTAAAGGTACCCAAATAAAAAAAAAAGAATTTTTACCTCAGAAATCATAACAACTAGCAATCCTATTTAAAGTGAAAAGGGCACGAGTTACTGTAAGTTAGAAAAGTCATTGGTTTTCATTTATATACTTATGGTGCATTGGTTCAACCTTAAACAATTAAATCCTCATTGTAAGAAACGAAGAAAATAAATGTATTGGCTTTTGGGCTAATAGCCCAATGATTCCACTTCAAAGCTTCAACACGGTCATTGCCATACAATAAAAAATCGTGGACAACAGGTCAGGCCCAATAGACCAGTATTGGAGCCCAGTACGAGCACCTTTAAACCCAAATCCAAATCGTACCTCATTTATATTTTTGGCGGTTGGGTCACGCGATGTTGTCGCAACGCAAAACGCCCCCGTCTCTGTGTATGGTTAGTCACCGCCTCAACTTTCGTAACCAGCGCACTTTAGCTCGTGCCGCGAGAAAATTGTAAACCTGCGCGTCTCAAAAGCTCACTTTAGGCTCCGCCTCGCCAAAGAAACCAGACGCGACGCCTCATTGGTCTTTACCTTCCCATCTGTCGCTGTTTCCACACAAAACTCCGAATTCGGCCCAACCTGTCTCTTCCGTCCTTACTTTCGCTCGGGGTGGGCTGCAAAATTAGGGTTTCTAAAGAACCAGTACTCAGCCTCTCTGCGTGGGGTTCGTGCATTTCAATGCCTGCTAATTGCGGCGTCGAATCTTGCTTTCGTAGGAACCCTAGAAAGTGCCGTAGCGCTCCGTTTTGCGGGCGATTTTGGCGTAATTGTGAATTGACGTATCTGCTTCAGTTCGAAGCGCGTAGTGTTATTTGATAGAAGGAGCGGCGACGGCGACGGCGTCGGAGATTCGGAGATGGCGCCCAGTCGCAGAAGAGGCGCTGGCAAGGCTGCTGCGGCAGCCGCTGCCCGCCGCCAATGGAAGGTGGGCGATCTCGTTCTCGCCAAGCTCAAGGGCTTCCCTGCTTGGCCTGCCACGGTATGCCCTGAACTTTGATTATTTATTTGTTTATTTATTATTATTATTATTATTATTATTTTAAATTTATCTGCGCGTAGGAATTAGATAAAGCAGGAGTCTTTCGAAAAAGTCTTGGGAACGTTTCTTAATGAAGTTTCATGTATCTTAGGGTTTGTGCGCATGATAGTGCGTTTTGTGGTTTTCTGTGGATTAGGGCTTCATAGTTTGGTTTAGACTAGGACATTATCTGATAGACAGTCTGTTGTGTTACTTCATTTAAAGTTTCGGGGCCTTCTGCTATTATCTTGATTCTGGGCTATGTTATTTTGCTTATGCGGACTTTGGCAATTGACCTTTAGATATGAGGATACTTTTGGCTTGCTTAGATGTTGTGGTTCACAATCCCCGTGCATATTCATTTAGAAGATGATATTTGTTGTGAAATTTATTTCTAATCACAATCTAAACTTCTTTGAAAACCAAAGCAGGTGCTATTTGTCCTCCTCATTCAAACTAGGTTTCTCATATTATTTCTGTACGCTTTTGTATCCAAGTTTCCTGTGAGGCTTACACTGTGGTTTCTTGTGCCAGGTAAGCAAGCCGGAGAAATGGGGCTATCCACCTGATCTAAAGAAAGTACTTGTTTACTTCTTTGGAACCCAGCAAATGTAAGTCTTTTTGGCTGTGTTTTTATTGGCATTCTCTTCATTCAGTTCAGCATTATGGGTACCTATTGAGTATCCACTTCATGCTGCAACCCTCTCTTTATTCTGCTGCTTCAGGGAATTGTAACTGGTTAATGGTTATTACATCTGGGGGGAATTATGAAATTCTTCTGGATGGTTAGTAGTCGATTTCTGTTCAGGGCATTGATTAATAGAAGGCAAGTTCTGAATTTGGTATGAAGTTAAAAAAATTTTTTTTACTCAATTATCCACTTCTAAAATCTCTCATGGTTTCAGTAAAATATCATATTAATAAGATGGAGGATTGATAAGATGAAGTGCTAGAGTGAACTTTTTAATTTTTCATATGGACAATTTTGTCGTATGACATAGCATGGGAATCAAACTGAATAACAAACATGAAAAAGAACTCTTATTCTATATTCTCTATCACCTTGGTGGACAGTTATTGGAATTTGCATGAAAATTAGTTTTGGAAAACTCTTTGTGTCCATATCATGGTGCTTATGGAAGGGGAATTAAACAAGTGTGGTAGTACTTCTGTTAGTTAATTTCTATTTTGGAGATTTGGCAGAGGGTTTTCACTGTCTTTAGCCGAAAGAATCTTGTTGCATTCATGCTTGAGCTGAACCTGTTGTAAGTTGAAATTCAGCTTGAATGCAGGTTGAATCACAAGCAGCTAGAAAATCAAGTTTGGCCTAGCTCATATTCATATGATTTGCATTTAGGTGTTATGTTAAGATACAGTCACATTTTTTGTCTTGTGTTTAAAATTTATCCCACCATCTTCTGGAGTTGAAACATCAATTTTTATGGTTGCAAGAAGTAGCCTATTGGTGTGGAAGTGTGTTCAAGCCATACCCATCTATTTAGACATGTATAGTTTTTATCTTTCTGTCAACTAATTTAACTTTTTTACTTAATGTTGCAGTGTCTTTTGTCCTCTATTATGTTAGTGTAATATTTGTTTTCACAGTGCAATTACCATCTTTTATGTGCAACATGGGAACTGAAATATCCTGGTCATTATGAAGTCTTTCCAACCAGTGCTGTCAAAAATACAAACCTCCTTGTTTAGCTGCTTAGGTGATGCACGAAGTGTCCTCATTGCTTTTTAATGCCTGAGGTGAGTGCCTCCAAAGAGACAATTGCTTGGCACCTCGTTGGTGCTTTGCTGTACAAATGAGGTGCTGAAAGAAGGAACCTCATCAAACTGACCTGTTTTTCATTTTTTTTTTTAATACCAATAGATAAAACTACAATTCTTTTGTCCTCTTGTAAATTTTCAGTCTTTTTATTAGTTGAGGCAAATATGAACATTTGAAGAAAAAGTATCTTCTTTGACTAGTTTCTTTGTATGCAATGAAGTAGTAAAGCTGGATGATATGCCTTTGGTGCAGGCATTGCTTTTTGTACTTCATTTGTATGTAATCCTAGGACAATATTTATGTTTTTTTTTGGTGAACTTCTCCAGCATAGCTATGAACAATTTCATTTGAGTATTTTCATTACCATCTTTCTTGTGGACTACCTGTTGTTGTATGGTATCGTCTTAGAGTCATGAATTTCATGGAAAGAATTCCTTTTCTACATGACTAGATTTTTAATTGTGCATTTATGTTTGAGTTTCTATCTGCATTTGTATGCTACACTTATTGGGGATTGTCCACTTAATGTCCATTGTTTTCTGGCTGATTTTGATTAATTTAGATGATTGTTTCCCTCTAAGTGCTTTGCTTTAAGATTGCTATCTGCCTGCAGTTAAAACTAAGTTGCTTTGTATGGATGTTATATTGTTGTGCAGAGCATTCTGCAATCCTGCCGATGTCGAAGCCTTTACAGAGGAGAAGAAGCAATCTCTTCTTGTCAAACGTCATGGAAAGGGTGCAGATTTCATCCGGGCAGTGCAAGAGATCATGGATAGTTATGAGAAGGCAAAGAAACAAAACCAAATTGATGATTTCAACCCAGATGATGAGGTTGCTCATGCAAATGGTGGGAACTCAGAGGAATTGCTATCTCATTATGAGTTAAAGAGTGGGAGAGAAGCTAGTGAAGCAACGACTGCAGATAGAAATGATCCTGGTCTTCTGATGGACAAGGCTGTGGATGTCTCCCATACTGGTTCTTTGCAGGATAAGGAACCAGTAATGGAGCAAGCTATTGATAATGTGGTAGCCACAGGAAAACCCACCATAACTACATATACGTCAAGAAAACGGTCTGGAGGTTTACGATCTAGGAAACGTGTCATGGAGCAAAAGGCACCAGTTTCCGAAAAGTCTAGAAGCTCATCATGGTTGGGCTCTCGTAGATTCCCAAATTTAACAATGCCATCTAATGACACTAATAAGCAGGCTGGAGATGCATCAACCGATTTAATCCAGGGATCTTTACGAAGCAACAAGCAAATAGGGAAATCACCTGATGCCTCTGAGTGTGATGATGTGGATTCATCCACTTTTGTTTTGAGTGATAGCATAGAAGAGAATGGTTCTGAAATTGTTACCATTGATTCAGATTCCTTTAGTTTGAACGAAGGTAGCACCATAGACAGTAGTTGTAAAGATCACTCTGAATCTGCTGTTGAGTGTTTGGAAGGAGAAGATGAGTTGAGCAAAGTTCTTGGCTTCCAAATAAAGGCTGTAGTTGTAAAGAAGAAAAGAAAACCAATCAGAAAACGAGTGACTAATGAAGCAGCTGAGCCAACTACCAGATTGATAAGGGAGGCAGATTTGGAGGTCGAGGTGCATAATAATAGCCAAACTTCACAAAACGCTTGTGAAAATCTGAACGAAAGGTATGATAAAGAGGAAGGGGATGAGCACTTGCCATTAGTGAAACGTGCCAGAGTTAGAATGGCTAGGCCTTTATCTTTGCAGAAGGAAAATAATAGGCTTTCCCAGGGCAAAGAAAAAACCTCTGTTGAAGTTCCAGTCAATCAGTTTGAGGAGCACAATAGGTTTTGTCAAGCTGAGGTTTGTGATGAAGTGGCACCTTATTGTTTGGAGCAGATTAGCCCTTCAAGAAATTCTAACAATGAATGTCCTGCTGGTAGTGACTCATCAATTCTGAAGGGAGATTCAGAGAAACTGTCACCCCCAAAGGATTGCACTGAACTTCTAGGAAGTGGTCCACAGGTTCTCAAGGTTAGTGAAAACCAGTCTTTTGGTTGTTCGGCTGATGGTGAAGCTGCTTTACCTCCATCCAAGCGTCTCCATCGTGCACTAAAGGCCATGTCAGCTAATGCTGGTGGAGAAGTTCAATCATGTGCAGAAACATCAAAAACAAAGATGTTGAACAATGGCAGTTCCATATCTGAGGGGAGGAGCTCCCTTACAACTATTGCAAGTGAAGAAATAAATGGTTCAGGAGAGCGGAGTGAAGACTCCCTTGTTTATAAGGCTTCTGGATGTTGTTCTGTTGCTTTCTTAGAAGAATCTATTAGATCATCGTCAGTTGCAGATATTTGCAATCAATCAATAGATAAGGGAGAAGAACATTGTGAAGGTTCTTTTGCTGGAGGACCTTGCAAAGATTTCTTTTCAGGAGCAATGGATTGCGATCAAAGGAAAGATCTTCGACCATATTCTGGAACACGCACTGCTGGCATGACTGTTCCAGCCAAAGGTCCAAAACACCTGACATCTAATATTGACACACGACAGGATCTCCTGCAATCCAGTCGAGACTCTCTGGAACAGTTTGTACTTGCTCATGACAAAGACAACTCTGAAGATGTTGAGTTAAGAGATTTTGGAGGTAAAATTTCTGACAAAAAACTTGAGACGACAGTACATTCTGGGATGAGACCACATCTTCTTTCACAGGCAGCTGAAGCTGCAACACCAAATGCTGAAAATGGTCTTCAACAAATTGCAGAGGGTACAACTTCTGAGTCTTTCAGGTCCCATACCAATGGTTACAGCCAATCTAATGCGCTGTAAGTGTTGTTTTGCTTTTGGTTAGGGCATCTAATCTTTTAGGCTAGTGACATGATTATTGTACTTCCTAAGAACTGGGTTCAGTAAGATTTTTACGGTTCCTTGTCATCTGCTGCCATATTTATTTAAATAGTTTATTTCTCTCATTAAATTCAATTCAGAGAGTACTGCAATGAGAAAAATAGCAAAAATAGATGATTTATTAATGAAGGAATTGAAAGGAGTTCTATCTGAACCTGTCTTTAATTCATCACTGTTTTTGAAAAATATCTTTAGTCTACCAAATTTGGTCTCAGGTGCAATGGGGCAAAAGATGTCAAACATGATCGAAGACAGGAGGCTGGTTGTGCTTTTGGTTCTATTGATCAATTGGGCGAGAATGATGTCTCACATGTCCAGTTAAGTCTATTGCCAGCTGATGGATTAGAATCTCCTGCTCAAACCTCTCCACCCACCAGATCATTACATGATATCTCTACTTCAGAAAGTGTTCTCATTCGAAATAATGGCTATTCCAGTCCCAATGCATATTTGCACCAGAGGAAGACTCTGTGCTTTTCTGTTGCTGATGAAGAAAAAACTGAACTGGCAGTTTCTCAAAGACCTAAATCTTTTGGCAAATGGAGTGATTGTGCAGAAGTACATTCTGCATTGTCATCCTTTGAGGCAGTGCTTGGGTCGCTAACACGGACAAAGGAGAGCATTGGTCGAGCAACACGAATGGCTATTGACTGTGCAAAGTTTGGTGCCTCTTCGAAGGTATTATTGGGGTGCTTATAATTAGTTTACTTCTTCTGCATTACATGGTTGTGAAAGAAATTGTGTTATGCAGGAGGTTGTTACTTGGGGAGTTTGTATCTGGATATGTAATTCCACTGGGAGACTGAGGCACCTGCTGAACCTTTATCTTTTTTATAGTTTCCTATGGAAGTAAACTGCAGATCAGTATTGTTTTTTTTTTTTCCTTTTTGTTTTTTTCCAAGGGGGAGATGGTTGGAAGAGAGGATGGGGGGGTGCGTTTTGGGGTGTTGATATACACTATACCTTGTTTGGGCTCTAAAGTTTCATTGTTTTCAAGCATCCTTCACTTGTGTGCAATTATGTAATATATAGCATGCAAGAATCATCACTGCTTGTGGCTAAATGAGTTGATTGGGGTTACTATCACGAGATGGACGAGCCTCTGTGGCCCGGCAAACCCCTATCTCTATAGTTTTTATGTACTGTATAGTATCTTTTTTTCTTTTTTTTGTGTTTAGTATTCTACCCCTTCTTCTAGTCTATGTGTTGGGTAATGTGATACTTCATAAACCTGCATGTCTGTGTTATCCTGTCTGTCATGTTAAATCTGTATTCTGTAGTTAATATTTAGAGTTAATTTTCCCAATTTTCATATTCTTATAACAAATTATTCTCTTCAAAACTAAGGTGGTGGAGATTCTGGCTCGAAGTTTGGAAAGTGAATCAAGTTTGCATAAAAGGGTGGATCTATTCTTCCTTGTGGATTCTATTACCCAGTGCTCTCGAGGCTTGAAAGGTAAGTATTTTTTGTTTGTTTTATTTAAAATTTTATGATGCATAGGGGCAGCAGCAGTAATGTTTAGTTTGAATTTGTAGGTGATTTTGGTGGCATATACCCTTCAGTTATTCAAGCAGCTTTGCCACGCCTACTCTCAGCTGCTGCACCTCGTGGAAGTTATGCACAGGAAAATCGGAGGCAATGTTTGAAGGTAACCATTGAACTTCTTGATACAGTTTGCTTTTTGTACTGTCTTACCATGTTGGCTTACACCTGCCACCTTTTCATTCTTCCATAGGTTTTGAGACTTTGGCTGGAAAGAAGGATTCTTCCAGAATCTGTTATTCGCCACCATATGCGGGAGCTTGATTCGCTGGGTGGTTCTTCTTCTGCTGGTGCCTATTCACGCCGTTCAGCAAGAACAGAAAGGTCTTTAGATGATCCTGTTAGGGACATGGAGGGTATGCTTGTTGATGAATATGGAAGGTTTGAGTTTGTTAAAAAGCTTACTTTCCTTTTATTTGAAAGGATTCTTGAAACATTTTTCATTGAGACTTCTTCATTTCTGTTGCTTCAGCAATTCTAGTTTTCAGCTTATGGGTTTTTGCATGCCCCGCATGATCAAAGATGAAGATGAAGGGAGTGAATCTGATGGAGAGGGCTTTGAGGCTGTCACTCCTGAGCATAGATCTGAAACTCCTGAGGATCAGGAGATCAACCAGCTTGCAGTGGAAAAGCATACACATATCTTAGAAGATGTGGATGGTGAGCTTGAGATGGAAGACGTGGCTCCTTCTTGTGATAATGATGCACAGAATTTGTGTGATCTGCATGAACAGCATCTCTCAAGGACTGTTGCTCCTCCACCAGAGGGTGTGCCACTTTCATCACCACCATTGCCATCATCCCCACCTCCTCCACCACCACCACCACCACCTCCTCCTCTTGCTTCACGCCCTTCTTGTGTAAGTACTGATCTCTCTGCTAATCATTCAACTCAAGTTTTCTCATTCACTAGCAACTGCATCTCCATTACTTGATTTATTTTCCATTTTTTACCCCATCCCTTGAGTATATAAAGCTTGAATAATTTATTACTTTTGCTCCTTTTTATAATTTAAATCCCATTTTCAGAATATGCAAGATGATTTGAGACATCAGCAGTCAGATGCAACAAGGATCAACCCATCAGTGTCCCATGCAGTGCATTATCATGCTTCTCGAGGCAGAGATCATGTGTGGCAGAATGTTTGTGATTCAACAGGCTCTTGCAGTGGTTACCTTGTACGACCATTTAATGATGTTGAACACATGGATGGTCATAGCTTTCATCACAAGCAGTATCCTCCAAGGCCACCACACCGTCCACCGTCGCAACAGTTATCTTATGTGCACCCAAGAAATTACATGAGGTCACGAAGAGAGACCACATCACCTTCCTACTCCCACAGGTTGCACTCTTCACATAATGCTGATGCAGGAAACTTCTATAATAACCATGAGAGAATGCGACCTTCCCTGTATGAGCAAGGGGAGAACTGGAGATATCCTCCACCCTCCTTTCATGGTAAGATTATATAACTTCAACTTAGCAGGAGTTACAGGCAGTAATGTTATGCACCGATGTAGAAAATTCACCATTTTATTGCCCTAGGTCCACGGTACCATGAGAAAGCCAAAGCATCTTATGGATCTGGTCCACATGGTGGCCCTCCACGGGAGCCAAGCAGATTGCATCAGGGGTGGGATTTTCCTAGAGGAGTGCACGACAGGAATTTTGTTCCCTTCAGACTGCCTGTTGACAGTGCAGTTCCAGTGGCAAATAGAGGTGCAGTCCTGGTCTGTCAGATATATAATGTTTAACCCTGCAATTGTGTGCATGTCCATCCATATGTTTTGAGACATTTGTCCTGTTTTTGGCCAACTAAACTTGCATGGCTGCTTGATGTTATTGTCATGTATGTGCAACAAGACCCTGCTCTCTTCAGAGTATATGTATAATTCTCAAGAGTACAGGCTAACACCCCTCTTGTATTTCAGCTCCAGTAATGTGGCGGCCAAGATGAGATGATCAATCTGCTGTTTGGAATGGTGGGTCTCATTGTTAACTGCCTTCTTCGGAACTTTTCAAATGTTTTGAAAGGATCTTTTTTACTGATTCACCTGGTGGTTGCTATATGTTAGGATGATTACTTTTTCCCTGGTTTCTGCGGCTTGCGCAGAAGAGAGAGTTTGATCTTGATGTTCATCTGCTCAGCTTCTTCAGACATAACTTGGCACTGAAGATTTGCCGGTGACACAGGGTGGATCGGGTTGTACATATACATCATATCAACTGTAGAGGATGGCCAGACGGTCGTCACTGGGATTGGGTGAGCTGTAGCCTAACTAGGCTGTCATGTATTTATTTTCCTTTTCTGGTTAGTAAAATTTTCTGTTGGAAGGCCTCACAGGAAAATTTTCACTGGGCCATTTGTTGAAGCATGTTCTTCCCCGTAAATGATTTCCTCTTTCGCTGTAAACAGTTATTCAATTTAGAGAAAGTGGAAGAATTTCTTTGGTCCAGTTGGTTATAATTCTGGATGAGAATTGATAAATTTTACCATGTTTTTGACCAATATCGTCAAAACGGAAGCGGCCATCTGCAAGAGGTCAACATGTAAACTAATCTTTCTAAAATTAATCCTAGCAAACAAGTGACGTGGTAGGCTTGTGGGACACCGTGCGACAGTGCCGCTGTCCACACGGTCCGATCCAACCGCGAATGAGACTCGGAAAGTCTCAATCCCAGAGGATTCTATCTATCAATTCGCAGTCAAAGTATTGTGAACTGTCTCAATTGGATTTGGAGATGATTTCAATATGACCTCACTGCTTATCTTTTTCCCTTTCATTTGTGTGTTCATTTTGATTGGGTTGGGTAGGATAGCAGGGGTCAGGGCGTGAACCTGATCAGGTACAAGGGGAAGGTTCTTCTCGTGGTCAATGTCGCCTCCAACTGGTTTCTTCACTCGAAGGAATTATTATCTAGCTACGATCCTCTTCAGGTGTTTCTTCTGATTCCAATTGTTCGCTCTGGAGCTTAGAATTGTAATGTTTGATCCCTTGGAACGGTGGATTCGAGGATTCAAATTACACCCAAGTGACCTATTTCTATAACAAATACAGGGACAAAAGGTTTGTTTGTTACTGCATTAACGTTTATGCTTGCGTAATAGAAGTGTTTTGTTAAGACATCCATCTTGTTCCTTCCACCCAAGTTTATGGATGGATCTACTCCCTTTATCGTCATGATAGAAAAGCTAGTAGAATTTTGAAATTCTTTTTAAAAAATTTATAAATTAAAAAAATTGATGTATTTTTAATTAACTTAAAAAAAAAAAGACAATTAAAAATAACACCATAGACATCGTAGGGTCTATCTACCCACTAGACGTCCTCAACATCATTGACGCTATATAGCGGGGCATACATGAAGTGTCATTTTCATTTAAGAGAGCAATGAAACGTGAATTAAACCAGGCCGATTAATGCTAAAGATTTAAAATAACATCAGTGCTAAGAATGACTTAACTGCCATACAATCCAACAGGATTGCATCAAGTGGTGATAGTACAGAGTGTGTCGTCGTACCGAGAGTTTGGCAAGGGACAATCTGGAGCTGTTGCACCTGGAGAGGAATATGTGGGACAAAACCCATATCAGTATAGAGAGAGAGAGAGAGAGAGAGAGAGAGAGAGAGAGGTTATAAGTAAAGGATTCCATTTTTACTAAAATTCCACACCCTCTTCTTTTCTCTTTCTTAGAAAAACTTTTAAATTATATGACTAGTGTAAAGAGGCATTATCTCTCTAAAAAGTAATCTATTGGATAATCTATTGGGTATATAATATATGGCTCAAGATTACTTTTTTTTTTTATGACGTGGGGCTGGGTAGGTGCATCCGTGACACTTGGCTCACTTTTTATTTTAATTAATTTTTTTGATAAATCTTAAATATTCTTTTTTTTAAGAATTTAAATATTTAAAAATATATATTTAAATCTAATTCTATTCACATTTTTTATAAATCCAACGTTTTTTTTGTTTTTTTTTTAATTATTTCTGATAAATTTAAACATTTTTAAACAAATATCTAGACTATTAACTATTAAAACATATATTGTAAAAATTTTATGGATGCTGTTTTGCTAATAAGATTCAATTATATACTCTCTTTGCCTGATTCTATTCAACAGGGTGGCCATATAATGAGATGGGATCGTTACCAGAAGGATGAAGTCCTCCGTCTCATTCCAAATTTGAGATGAGGTTGCTCAGCACCCAGTGCCAGTCCCTCTCGCCAAACTTCACTGATAGATAAGTTAGCACGGGAGCCTGCCCCATGCATCGTCTCTTGCCGCGTCTACATCTGTCACATGCTACACCCGCTAACTCCATACTCCAAATAGGAAGGCCCATGCGTCGTGACCAGTGTATACATCCTTTTTATAAATTATATATTTTAATAATCAACCAATATATATATATATGTTAATGATATAACTTGGACTTCTTAATGAGAAAAAAAGGAAAAAAAAAAAACATAGATGAGACAACTAACTTTTTATGCATCTTTGTTGCTTGAAAACGAGGTATCGCGGGGGCTTTGGCCCCCATAAAGCCACGGCAGAAGCAAGATAATGAAGAGAGGAAAGGCGCCATTATACAATGACTTTGAGCGGCTTGGCCTTCAATGATAAAAAATTGTGGTGTGAATGGCATGCTCTGGGTGGTGGGGGGGGGCATCTACATGGCGTTTTAACTTCGCTCGACGTGGTGCACTTGACCATGGAACTACGGTTGGCCCTGCCCGTGATTGATATTTCCCAACAGGATTTTCGCCATCATCTCTCCATGTTGGGGGTAGGGGGGCGGCGGCTCCGTAGTAGTCAACGCAATCGATGGAACTAAAACTTTGGTAGGTTACCCTAAACATGGCAGCTGCAATCTTGTTGGCTTCAGTATTGGTGGATTCTTCATTCATACATTCTTGTGCACTGTCAAAAAGAGGATCAATTGTTGCTAAGTGGTAGAAGAAACATTGATAGCAACTTCAACAAGTCGAGAAGTTCTAGGACTAGGAAGTTATTCCAATGTTCTATAAAATCATGAATACACCGGGGGCATTCGTGGGACTTCGATTTTTTTTTTTTTTTTTTTATTATTATTATTATTTTCACTGATATTATTCAGGTTTTCATTTTTTTTTCCTTTTCACAAGTCCAAGTCCAGGGGGTTCCACAAAGTCCACTAGTTCAAAGGTACTGACCGTGGATTATACGTAGCATTTGCCGGCTAATGTTTTCGTCAAGCTGCCTTTGAATGGGATATTAGTTACATTGCAACTTTAAGTTTTTGATTGAGAACTAATTTGACGGGGACATATTCATGTAAATCTTATTTTCTTGTATAAAAATTATATATATATATAAAATAATTGTTTCATATTAAATTTAAAATTTTTTTATTATGTAGATATGAAAATTGCATACTAATTTATAATTGTAAATAACCTATCATAAATAAATTATCATTCATTAACAGACACATCAATTATAATTAACGATTAAAATTTTATGATGTAAAATTACAATCAACTCCTATATCTAATTTTTATATCTACCTAATTATTATTATTATTATTATTTTTTATATAATTCAAATGATGCGTGATATAGAAAGATATTGCAACTTAACTTCCTTATCAAGAAAGAGTATGATAGACAAGTAGACGGTGGACTTCAAGAAATGCGACTATCTATTCCAGTCCACATCTTGATTGATTACTTAGGAAACTGGCCTAACATTAGTTAGCCTGCTATATATATCTTTGCAACTCATCATTTTTGGCCATCAAAGTCATCAATAGCTGTGACTCCAATGATAATTAACATGTTTTGTGTAGGCGCATCAATGAAGGGTATATGTCCATGTGAGACAGGGGATGACCCTTAGTAGTGGAGAATTGGAGGATGATCAGTCTTTATCAAATTGGTTTGGCAAAGGGGACAACCTAATTAGTTCTGTTTGCTTCGCTATCTTTACCTTAACAGCCGAACCGAACCCTGCCCCATTGTCCCAACCAGGGGGCCAACGTTGGCCACTCACCACACATTACTTCTCACTTATCTTCAAAACATCCACCGCTCTCCGAGCGTCCTCCTATATAAGGAGCCCACTGCAATGTCCTCAACAGCTCTTGAGCCACAACTCAACATCGCCTGGTACCCACTCGGATCAGAGTCACACATTATTATACACAATCTAGGCATTAATAGCAAGATGGGAGCAAATGGGTTCTTAATGAGGAGCATGAATAAGCAAAGGAGGTCGTGGCAACGGTGTTCAAGGCAAATCCGAGAGCGGCGGACTCGACTTTACATCGTATGGAGATGTATTGTCATACTTCTCTGTTGGCATGAGTAGGTGGGCCAATCGAGCAAGCATCTAGGAAGGGACGCATGGTTTAGTCGGTGTGAAGTAATGGGATTCTCCAAATCCTTGGTGACAGAGCTAACTTTAGGACAATGGAAGCTTAGATGCTGGAAGAAATCCGGCGATGCTTAGCCTTTGTGCATAGACTAATAATGGATCGAGTCTCTTTACAAGTTAAAATTTAGAAACCCAGGGTTGTCCCGTTGATTATTTCAAACACATGTAGCGAAAGAAACGGAACTGATATAAATTTTCTCGCTTTCGCTTCGACTTTGCAAGTCATGGTAGCAGCAGTGTTCTTTACCTAATCATCTGCCCATGCATGGGTTCTGATTCGTGCACTCTTAATTACGCACCTCCAAAGGAGTTTGACGAGTCCCCTGTTTGCTTTGTTCAAAAGCCCATCATACTCGACGACGTAGCACTACTCATGACTGTGTTAAAAAAGGTGGGCCTCGGGCCTAAAATAATAAATACAAAAGGGGGCAATTCTTGAACTTTGATTATGATTTAATTTACGTATCAATTATTTCGTGTTTTGATCCCTTGAGCAACTGGTTGGCAAGTCCAAGCTTAGGAACGGCAAACTGCAAATACTGAGAATCAAAATAATAATTTTCTTCAAGAGAGAACTCAGCAATTTTTAGTGTTTTGTGTGAGAAAAGAATGTAAAATTTATGTAAATAGAAAAAACTAATTTATTAACAAACCATTCAATGAATTTTTTTTTAATATATATATATATATATATATATCACAAAAATAATAAGTATTAGTGTCTTTGTTTAGTTAATGTTCATTCTCACATGAGCAATAGATGTCAGAGATCAAGAACGAGACTTTAGAACATTCCTCAGTTCTCAGCGACAGAACATTTTTATTTTTAGATCACAGCAAATAAGCCGTGCCCAAACAATATGTTCTAACTTCTGCTTTCATTATGAACAACATGGACCGAAAAACAAAATCCAATAATAAATAATCTTTCCATTAAGTGTTGTAAGCTGAAGAGTGCTAGTAACGTGAGTGCTAAAATCAAAGTACGAATATAACCTGCGTGAAGACTGTAATAAGCCATTCTGCTCTGTAAGCCCATCAACCGAGCTCGGCTTTATATTTCTATTTCGTTTTCGAAAAATTCCCACCCCTCATCCATAAAATCTTTTCGATCTGCCACAGCAATTTCCTCGTCAAGTCTGCTCCTCGGTGATTGGCCATCTACAGAGGAAAAGGGACTTATTTCTTTTGGGTTGTTGGATGTCTCGCCTGTCTGAGGAACCAAAACCACATTAGATGCCATGCTTTGGAGGGATGAGCCAGATGAGGCTAAGATGCAACTTGTCTGGCTCGAGGAGATGGACTTGCTCAATGGAACACGTTCATCAAATTTCTCTTTCAGCAATCTCACATCTTGACAAATAACAGATATTTCTCCTCTGCAAGCACACATGAAATTGTACATAATTTTAACAGATATTACCCAAAAAAAAAAAAAGGTATGCACACGCAAAACAGCTAAAACATAGACTAGGGAAGTCAAAAACACATTATGCAATACAATTTTGTTATACATGATACAACATAAAGGTATAAAAATGAGATTGCATCTATGCTAGGGCATGATGGAGTTATAATCTAACACATGGTATACATCAAAACGGTGACTGTAGGCTGCAAAACAGAAGATTATCCACCAGAATCTCTTGAAGAACATGTGACCCTTGAGTTTAAGGATAAATAATAGAAGCAGTTAGATTCCACCCACCCAAAGAAAGAGGAGACTTAGGCTCCTCACAAATAAGGGAAAGAACAAGTAAATACACACACAGCAGACAATATTAATAATAAAAAAAAATCTTTAGGAAATGAAAGCTTACTGCAATGCATCAACAACATGGCCACGGTCCATGAGAAAATCATGTAACTGCAATGGGTAAATTAGAAAAAGTAGTAAGAAATCATTATCCTTTTTGAACCATAGCAATGAAATCATCTAATAGCAACCTTTGAATTCTCCTCGGCCTCCTGCTGTAGGATCTTGGACTCTTGAATCACCTTTTCCATAATGGCTTCTTGTTCAGCAAGAGCAATTTGTGCAGATTCTTCCTTTTCCAGCTTCTCCTTCTCAGCTGTTTGTCTCAGCTCCTCTGCTGCATCTAATCGTGTTTCTAGAGTTTGATGCACCTACATGTATGTCACATTCCCCATATGTTAATAACAATAAGAAATGCACTCATTGCTCACTGAAGTAGCTGCACAAATGACAAAAGCTGGGATTGCCTTATTAGGTAGAGACAACGGATTAAAAAAGACGGTCCAATAATGTCTCAACAATATAGATGCAAGTGGGAAAAATAGCATTGACATATAAAACCAATTTGGAGGAGGAAATCAACAACTTGTTTAATAGGGATACCTCATCAAGAATTTTTAGAGCTTTGTCTCTTTCATCTGACAATATGTGAAGGCGACCCTGCAATTCCCTCATCTCAGTAGCCAGAATTGCCTTCTCTCCATAGACTTCTCCTGCATGCTGCAAGGTCAATCACATGGGCTCAATGACTTCGTTGCTCTCTGGCAAATAATCAACAAACTAACAAATTCCATATATAGGACCCAGAAACCAGTGGTTGAAAGAAAAACAGATATAATACCATGTCATTTGCCTCCTTGGCATGTGCAAGCATGAGTTTAAGTTCATCCACCTTAACTAGAATGTCCAAACCTCCCCTAGCAGCTTCCTCTTTGGCTTGTTCTGCAGCTTTCTCTTGAATTTCAACTCGGCTCATCATATTCATAACTGCCTCCACGGCTGAAAACAATGTTTTCTGGATCATGCCCAATAAATAGACAAATATTAGAATTAATTAGGAAAAATTAGTATCCCTCAACGGTACTTTAGTCCTACATGTTAGAGAAATTTTTTTAAGTGATGAAATTTAAGGTAAACAATTTAACACTAAAAATTACTAGAATACACCATAAAAATTCTCATAAGCATGGACAATTATTCCAAGATACAAAAGCAAAGAATATTAAAACCTTGTCATTTTTAGCAGCTTCTACAATCTCTTCAAGTTGTTTAATTTTGTTATCTTCATTTGACTTTAGATGCTCATCTTCAGAAGGAGAGTTGCTGTGAAATTCCACACAAAGACCTCCCACTTCAGCAGCAGGATTCTGTTTATTGACACAATTTTCTGACTCCAATGTTGTGGCATCTAAACATGATTCTGATCGAGGGCTTTTTCTACCATATCCATCATCCATATGACCATCAAAGCTCATATACACACCATCATCAGTCGAGCTGCCAGTGCAATCACCATTTTCCTGCATCAAACTCTCTGACATGACTTTGGAAATCTGCTCAAACTTGCCTTCACTGTTTGTGTCTTGGGCTTCACCCAATGAAGCTCGCCCATCAGTTTCTGTATTGGCAAATATTTGACAATGAGCAGCATCATTTTCATGCATTGAAACATTAAACACATCTTTGGGTATCTGGCTTAAGCTGGACTTCACATTCTCTTCATGACATTGAGGTTTTGATGGCAAAATTAACTCATCGCACTCTTCATTTCGTTGAACCAGATAAGTATCAATGTCTGCATCTCTGAACAAAACCGTAGGTGGATTCTGTTCCTTGGATTGACAATTCAAATAAGAATGAGGGGCTTCATTTGCAGGATCAGTTCTACTGGTGTCTTCTTTGGCTGTGGATGTCTCACCTGCAGAGACAGATTTTTCCAAACTAATCTGCTGATGCGACAGAGAGGTGGCCTCATGCACTGGAACACTCTTTTTAGCCTGATGATGCATCAATGCCTTGATTCCACCCCCATCTTCAGCTGCAATTGAAAACAGCAGTATAATCAATCACAAACAAGTTAAATCAATCATAAAATTATATGGCTTTGAAATGCACATGATACCGACCCTATTGCAATATTCATAGAATCTTATATTAACAAGAAAAATTTGAATAAAGAGCAGGAACAAATTAAGTCAAACACCCAAAAGAGAAAAAAAAAAGTGGTGGTACCATGGTCCTCCGAAACAATGGAATGTTTGGAAAGATAAGGAAGGATCTCTGAAAGAACAATTTCTACAGCTATGTGAGGATCTTTGGAATGTTCAATAGCAATAGCCCTCAGAAGGCGCGAATCAACCTGCCCAACAAGATGGTGTCATGTAATACCCAAAGGGCTTCCCCCCACCCCCCCCCCCACCAACAAACGATAAATGGAAATTCAGAGAGATTAAACTAGACAAGACAAGACGCCTTCATCAATCATCAACACCAATTCATTTTCCCATTCATTGGAAAATCACCAGACTAGATAGTCGCTGAACAAAGGCGCCTTTCAATTGCGGGATGAATAACAAAGATAAATAATAATAAAAATAATAATAATACCTGAGGAAACACGTCCACCAAGCACCGATACACTGAATTAAAACCCATATTGGAACTTCACACTCTCTAATCTAATCTGCATCGAAAAGAGAAGAAACCCAAAAGCAATTAAAATCTACAGTTTCCTCGCCGAAAAAGACTATCGGATAATAATTAATTAAGTTTTTCGCAATTTTATTGGCAATTATTAACAACTCGAGAAAATCGGCAGCCAAACAGTACACAACTAAAAGCAAGAAAAGACGGGAATCGGAATAAAAAGGAAGCTCTTAAAAAACAAAAAAAAAAAACAAAAACCCAACTGTGTTGCTTTGGCGATAAGCAAATAACGTGGTCGTGGAACTGAACTTAAAAACAAGGAAAAGAGATCATGACGTTCCCCAGCGACTGGCCAATTAATTATTTAGTTTAGACCGACTTTTGGTTTGGGTTGGGGGGGTGAACCGGTCGGACACCTATGAAACCATATAAATTTTTTTTTTTAAAAAAAAAAAAAAAAGAAAAGAAAAAGCTGAGGAATCCCGGTGGAGCGTCGGTCGCAATTGGGAAAGGGCTCCAGGAGGGTATTTTCGACTTTTTGATGTGGAAAATTCCAATCCAAATCGCGTTCGCCCGTCGACACCGGCACCGGCACGGGTTCTTTTTTTCTTTTTTTGATAAGTTGAGCTGAGTGGTCGGTCGCAGCCGGACGAGGGGAATTTCCTGATCGTACCCCCTTCCTTTTGTTTTTTTCTAAAACTTAAAAAAAAAACAAAAAAACATCTTAGAGATATCAGTCTGGTACAAATTTAAGTCTCGAGTGTTTTTTTTTTAATTGAGTTCTGATTTAATTTTTTATATACAAAAAAGTTTACTATTTGAACAGTTATAGCTTTGAGAAAATCTTCTGCACACCAGACTATGACGTATAATCAAATGATATGTCAATTATAAATTGTTATAATTTTCTTGAAAACCTAGGAGAATATTATTGAATAAATTTTAAGTCAGACCAATAAAAATAAAAAAATATATTAAATTACTAAAAAACAAAAAAACTCTCAAATCAAATGATTATTCGTACCGTTCCTCGTCGCGAAAATTTCAACCCGTCGTGAACAAATTGAAGGCCCCCGTCAATAAGCAAATTCCCACGTAGCCAGCTTGCTTTCGGTTCATTCGAGGTTGAACTCTGATTGAAACAACGATTTTTGTGCAGTAGAACAAACCATCAGATCTGATCTGAACCTTTTACGCTACAAAACATCCTCTCCTTGGCTGTGGACATTCTCGATGTAAACTTTTTTTTTTTTTACATAATCTTCCGTTCTAAGAAGCTACCCTACATTGGTACAAATATATACACACACATATACATTACGATTTGTATTGGATAGAATTTCTGGTCATGCCAAGTGAGACTCCTTAAGATTTCCGAACCGATCCTACTGGTAAATCTGAGTCACTTCTGGCTACCAAGAAAAGGTTTTTACTTGATTCCCCTTGAATGTTTTATTTGCCAGCAAATCATCCTCCAGGTTTGTTCGTACCTGGCCTTGCTTCTCTTGACCTCCCAGAAGAAAATGTAGTTAGCCCATTTGTACAACTTTATCATTATGTTCCAAGGAACAACAATGAAATGCATGTGTGCGTGTCAATTGACAGGTAGCTTTTGCCGAGAAAAAGCAGGGAACCAAATTCTCATGTTTGGCTGTCTGCTATACTTTTCTTCAAAATTCTAGCCTACTAAGGAAAGAATCTGGATATCTTGATTTGAAATTGAAAGTTTCCTAATTAGCTGTGGCAATTATGTTTAGAGACATGGTACTAGTTCACGGCATATAAAAATCAGCTAATCCAAATTCAAAACAGTAAACAAGTTTTACTTACGGCAGGCTTTTTTGAAAAGGCGGTCTCCAGCTCGTACCCCGGGAAAAAAAGCAGCAGCCACACTTATTCTGAAAATGTCAAGGCAGATTCCACAACCATTTCCTCTTACCGGGGAAAATATCTCACAAGTTAAAACCTAAGAAACACAGATCCATGATACCTGTTATGTACATCAATATAAACATCTGTCTCGTCCACAATTTCCTCCTGCATTGATGTAAGGGATTAGCAATAACATGTGAAGCAATATATGTGGTAAAGCACACGTTGCAAAGATGATTCATACTCTCGTAAACATGAGATATTTTTTGAACAATAACATGGTAAGTAGAAATAGAAGATCCCAGTCGCATATTTTCTGGGATTTGATTCAGGCAAATCAGTGGACTTACTTGCAGAAGTTCTTCAAAAACATCCTCAAGAGTGATGATACCAATTATCTCCCCATCTTCGATCTCACCTGAGAAAGGTGGGAAGCCATCTATTGCATCACCATTTTGTTCAGGTGTTCGCTTAGTAGTGATGGGCTTTGAAGCATTCAATGGCAGTGGAGTACTCATGTCAGAATTTCCATCAGCAAAATTATTTTTGTACAATTTCTCTCCATCAACATCAGGCTGAAAATTCTTGCCCTTTCTTTTGACCTTAACTACAGCTGCCATATGGCTGCATCCCTTTTGAAACTCATCAAGGATATCATACAAAGACATGTCTGAAGGAATCCTGGGATGTTCACGCAAGAGAAATCATCCCTTCGCATATGATAGAGAAAAATAGAGATTAAAAAAGAAACAAAGGCAAACCTTGGGATTTTTTTGATGGAAACTGCACTAACTGGAGTCTCGTTTTCTGCACGTACTGTGAGAAGACTTTTCACCTGCATTCCAGTCGAAGAACTATTGTTAAAATAAATAGCTGAGCATTTTCCAATGAAGTAACTAACTTTTGAGTCAGTTGGACACTATAATCATTACAAAAACAAATGAAATTAAGCTACCGTCCACCAACCAGTAGTAGCCCGATAATGTTCCGTGGACTTCCGGAATAGACAGGAAGCCGGCTATGACCATGGGCAAGAATTTTCCCCATGGCTTCCCTACATTGGAGTAGTGAAACCAACCTGCTTAGAATTAGTTTCTGATCTCTAAGTAGACTAAATATAGACTATCAAGATGAACCATACTCTGATGGCAGGAAATTCCCTTCCAGTCAATTAAGAGTCGAAGAGAATCCCTCCAAAAATTCATGTACTGCAATGCTGGCTCAAGAGAGCAGTTGACATATCAAACACCATAATTGAGAAGCAGCAGCCCACCTTTTGATGGGCTCTTTAGAACTCAAGTTCAATACACCAATCTTCCAAAAAAAAACATTGTTTTTCATGTGCATTCTCCTCACCGACTCTGATTGTGAAAATTTCACTTAGTTTAACACCCAAATTGATCCCTAAGAAATAAAAACTGGTAAACAAAACACAAAGTAGTAAGCCTGACTATGAATTTATCCTAATAACTTTTTAATATATCCTCAACAATAGCCATACTAAATCCCCATTTCTTGCAACAGAATTACCATGCAGAGATTGGGAAAAATGACAATAACAGCTTTTGTCACCAATTCTAGTTTTATATAGTAGTTGCCGGGAAACAAGAGAACTTCGAAAAGGAAGACCATTGTCAACGCAAACCCACCAGTCCAGTTTTGAATTAATATCTAGAGAAAATGTTGACTCAATAGGCGTCATTGCCACCTCTGCTGTCTGCACGTCACAACAGTGTGAACACACACTCATATTAGGGCCATTTATATCTTCTCTATTGATAGACAACACATAATATTCAACTCTCGTAAAAGAAGATGACATAAAATACAGGAAGTTTTAGCATGTCAATGATTTGCCATATTTAAAGCCTAAAAGCAATAATTACCTTTTCAGTCAGATCTAGGGCACCGCTTATAATTGTTGTCTCATCACGGGTGAGTTCCCCACCCTTGCCAGCCTAAATCAGATAGAATCCCGTCAAAGCAACACAATTATGAGTACCCCACTTTTAACAATTTCAACAACACTGTGCCATGAATTTATGCACAAACTCATAAGATGGTGTATCACATTGTCAACAGTTCTTGTTATTAGAAAATAACAAGGAGATCAACAAGACAATTCTTTACTAGTGTATTTTGAAAAGCTTGTAAATGGATTTAAGCCACTTGGGTTACCTCTTGGCTATGGATGGAGACTAGGGCTTTAAGCTGAGCTCGCCTAAACAAAGGATGGCCATGTCCAAGTACAACATCCAGAAGCTGAAACCATGTTAACAGTGACACTTCAAATAAAGTGATTTGTCTTATGAATCAAATTCTTGTAAACCAACTTTCATTTCCATGATCAAACAGAAAGAATCAGATTAAACAGAATTAACAAAAGAACTGAAAAGGACAGAAATAGCTGTCAGCCTACAAGTTTAATGCAATGGACCATCACCTAGGACTCTTGCTATTTTGATTTCAGTGCATTTCTCATAAGGATGTTGCAGGATCTGCATGGAAAGGATGGTCAATTGCCTATCTTAAAACAATGCCTACTTTCATAGGCCAATAGAGTGGGATTAACCTGATAACCACCAGAAAGGTGTGTATTGGCCTTTTGTTTGTCAAGAAGCAATGCTAATCCCTGCAATAGTTTTGCATTGAATAATTATAACAATTTTGTTTTCAAACATTCCCTCACAAGTCTGCCAGCCAGTTCGAGAATTCATAATCACCGGCCAGTGAAGTTTCATACTACTTTTTATATTTGCAGCTCATTTATTAATTATGCAAACAATAGATGCTACCGTGACAATAAAATAATTACTAGGGAGTACCTTTCCAATAGGATAGGCGATGGGATAACATATTATCATCAGAATACGCACCAACCACACAAAATTTGCACCAACGTGGAGTCTATATCTTGAACATATGGCTTGTGGTATAATCTGTTACAGTGATTAGAAACAAATTAGTGCCATTTGGGGATACAATAAATTATAGATGAAGCATGGAAATCTTAAACTTGAAGCATATTGTACCTCTCCAAAAGCTAAGACAAAGGTGACAGACAGCACAACAGCAGCAAAGGGATGAAAAATTTTGTCAAGATATATAGGAAGTGCCTGAAAAAAAAAAAGGCAGAGCATGGATCAGTTAAACATTAACATTTACAGTTTCATTATTTTAATTTTTGCAATGACATCTTAGTTTGATAATCAGTAGCATCACGATTTCACTTACCTCCATGGCACAAGCATTGCAAAGAAGCAGAGTTACAAGAAGTTGGTGTTGCTTCTGGACAACTGGAAGGATAGCAGCTGCATGCAAAGCACCAAGAGAACTTTATCACACGAGCTCAAGTATTGAACTTCAAACATGATAACAGAAGAGATGATGCAAATTTCTGTAGCTACGCTTCGAAAAACATTCAGAACAGCCAAAATCAAGTTAAGCAAAATATCCAACATTAAAAAGAATGACTTGATCCGGTTCATCCGACCATAATCAAGAAGAGGAAGACTTTGAAAGAATTGTACGGACAAGCTTGCTTCTTCTCGGTGACGGTGCCACTTCTCTGTAGGATTTCCAGGTCAACGAGGCCAAGAGACATCAACCCCAAAGTAAGACCCGACATGATACCGGCGAAGAGCACCAGCAGGCACGAAACGCCGGCGTACACAAACCACAAAGCCTTCCCGAATTCTATGTCGTCGGCCTCGAACACGATGTCGTCTAACGACACTGAACTCATGGGCCCAGTGGGGGTTAGAAAGTCAAACGGCATCATCGCATTTGTCTGCGTTAAGTCGTTCTCTGTGCTTATTTGTGCTGTTGCAAGGGACTAGACAGGAGAAAATGAGGCTCTACTCTTCTACTATGTCGCAGTGCTTTGACCGCCTGGACCCCGAAACGAGAGAGCGACGTGGGAAAATAATATATAATAATAAAATTTTTTTATTTTGACTCTGCTACAATAAGTAAAATTTTATTTAAAATAAAAAATAATAAAAAAATTTATATGATATCAAATTATGAATAAATTATATTTAAAAAATAATAATATAATGTCGCTTTGTGAGCAACAGACGCTCTTGCAGTCTATTGCATACCATTTTTGGCATTTTGTTTTTGTATTTTGTAAAACAGGACACACAATAATTACTAAAATAATATAAATATCAATATAATCACACATGAATTAATGAAAATAAATTAGACATTAATTGTATTTAATTATAAAACATTGCTAAACAACTACACATAAAAAAAATAACATGAGATCATCAACATTATGTTCTAATTTTTTAATTCAATTTTATTTAGCAGTATAATTAATAAAAAAAATTAATTTTTATTATATTTATTTTTAAAATATTATCATTTATATTTTTTAATCATATTCATTATTTTTTATTAAAACCTGAGAGCACATGTCATAACAACAACAAACCCCCCCCCCCCCGGAGAGCATCTCATAATTTAAAATTTTCGCAATAATAAGTCATGTTTATTAATTAAGTAATTAATTAATATTTTGAACAAAAGGCTCTGTGAAGGATTTGGGTGGTGCAGTTAAACGAGGACCGTTGGATGGTGCAGCTCCAATCGGAAGGTCAAAATAATTTGCATTTTGCATTTTTTTTTATACGTCTTCGCCGGCTTGGGGTTTTGTGTTAAAGCGTTAAACCTTGGTCCTCGCAATCGTAGCAGTCCGGTAGGGCTCGGTGGCCTGTTAATCTTTGATCTCTAAGGTATGTTCTTCAAAACCCACACCATATTTACACTTGCGCATCGTCTTAAGAATCTAATTTCTAACTCTGGCAAGCGGGACGTCCAAAGCAGACCCATTTCAAGCCTCAAAGTCGTGTGGCGAAAAGACCCAAAGCTAGACCTTGCCATAGAGAAGCATAAGCAGTACAAGCTCTGCGCAAGAGTGGTTAAAGAGGTTTTGAATGAACCGGGTCAAGTCATCCCTCTCACTTACCTCGAAAAGAGGCGGGAGAGGTTACGACTCAAGATCAAAGCCCGAACTTTTCTTAATAGGAACCCTGGTCTCTTTGATGTTTATTACGATCGAATCAAGCCCAAATCACAACCCGTCCAGTTTTTGCGTCCCAGTGATCGGCTTAGGAATTTTCTTGAAGAAGAGAAAAGGCTGAATATTGAACATGACTCGTTGATTGTGTCCAAGTTGTGCAAATTGTTGATGATGGCGAAAAACAATGTAGTTAACGCTGATAAATTGGTTCATGTGAAGAGGGAATTTGGTTTCCCTAATGATTTTTTGGTCAATTTGGTGCCTAGATATCCCAATTATTTTAGGCTGGTTGGGTGTCCTGGAGAAGGAACTTCATTTCTGGAGTTGGTTGAGTGGAACCCTGATTTTGCTAAATCGGTTGTTGAGCAAAGAGCTGAAGAGGAGTCCAGGTTGATGGGGATTCGGGTTAGGCCTAATTTCAACTATAAGCTTCCGCCAGGGTTTTTCTTGAGGAAGGAAATGAGGGAATGGGTTAGGGATTGGGTGGAACTTGATTATATATCACCGTATGCAAATGTGTCACACTTGGATCAAGCATCAGCAGAGCTAGAGAAGCGGACTGTTGGGGTTTTGCATGAATTGCTATCACTTTCCCTTTATAAGAGGATACCAGTGCCAATACTTGGAAAGTTTAGCGAAGAGTATAGGTTTTCTAATGCATTTTCAAATGTGTTCACCAGGCATTCAGGGATATTTTACATGTCACTGAAAGGGGGGATTAAGACTGCAATGCTTAGAGAAGCTTACAAGGATAGTGAGTTGATCGACAGAGATCCACTGCTTGCAATACAGGATAAGTTTTCTGAGCTATTAGAGGGGGGATGGCAGGAGAGAGCAGAGCAGTTGAAGCTGCAGAGAGAAAGAGCGGAGCTGTCAAGGTTGCAAAGGGAAGGTGATGACCATAAGGTAACATTGATGGCAATGTCAATTGATGACTCCAATGGGCAAGGTATAAACACGAGATCTGATGGGCAAGGGAGAAGCAAGGAATCAGATGGAAGCAGAATGGATTGGAACGCACAGGAGAGCTGTGCTGAATCAGATGGTGGGGATCTCTTTGATTTTTTATTTTTAAAGTCAATCAAGGCAAAAGTTGATGAATAATTATGTAGAGCATTTAAAATCTAGAGCTGCATCTTGATTATAGAGAACGAATGCGGTTTGTATTGTCTCAGGATATCTTTAAACACTAGTACCTTTGTCATGGGAAATTAAGTAGAATTCCCATAGGAGCTGTATGTTACCTAACCTGCATCACACATGATGGATGTCACATTGACAATGCAGAGCCTGTACTTCGCCTTTTTCAATCAACAAAACAGCCTCATTCTCTTTGTTATTCCTCGTTTTCTCTCTTCATTGCCTGTAAAGAAATCTAACGGAGAAAACAAGTTGTTCACGAGTGGACTAGTATAAAAAGAAGTAGCCAGTGGTGCAAGATTCCTAAAACCATTCATTTCCCTTGCATTGTTGAGGGCATCCTGCAAGAAGGGAGAGATAGCAGTTATGTTGAGAACTGGAATACTTGCATTGTTGGTCTCTGCAGCATTCTTAGTGCTCCAGCCAAAGACAGGTGCCAATCCAGATCCATCTCAACACCCACTATGCGCTGCGCAGTTTTCACTGGTGAACCATGCATGTGTAGCACTGCCATACGTTCCGCTGCCACCTGCCCCGCCTGCCCCACCCTCTCATCAGCACCACCATGGGCATGGGCATGGGCATGGGCATGGGCATAGGCATGGGGGTCACCATTACCATGAATCCCCGATGGAGGAGAATTGTTGTCGGTGGCTGAAAGAACTGGATGACAAGTGTGTCTGTGACTTGCTAATCCATCTGCCTCCCTTCCTCTCGAGGCCTGCACATGAGTACTCTGTCTTCGTTGATGAGTCGTGCAACGTTACCTTCTCTTGTGGAGGGCGACTGATTCCATAATTTGTGCTTCCTCTGGTTGACTATTCCTGGGACAATATAGTTATCTATCTCTGATCACTAGTTTAATCTGAACCATGTTCTTTTCATTTCTATTGGTCTGGGGAGACATTATAAACACGTCTTGAAAAGGCTGTAGTGCACAATGCTCGTGATTTTTACTTAGTAATAGCTTAATGGAGCCCGTGTATCTAGCTGTTCCATCAAAGCTTGCTCAGGTCCCTGCGTTCCCCTTACCAAATATCCTTTTTTAAAAAAAAAATCATTTTATTCAATCTGTGATCATGGTCGAAGTGTTATACTATATCATTTAATACGAGAAAATAAAACGTGGACCATCCTATGATACAATAAATTATAAAATGCAGTTGTCATCGTGATTTTTGAATGATCCAAATTTTTGTTATGTCTCTTTGTTTAGTGAGATCAGGTAACACCAGTTTTTATGGGAGCATTTACAAATTCTCATCTCTCATGCAATCATCCGGTTTTCTGGATGTTCCAAGAATGCAGAGGCCAGTTTTCAGGCAAAGATAATAAAAAACAGGAAAAGAAGAAGAAAAATCGCTTTGAATTGATTTAATAAATGAATTCCAGTCTCATGCATGTGGCTGCAAAGCGAAATTAAATGAAGTCCTCTGGCCAATTGACAGAGAAAGCATAATTCATTTTTCCATGTTCCATTTGAAACATTCACAAGGCTTCTCAGTCACTAATTTTTCCCATTTTGTGGGTCCATCACTCTCCCACCAAGTTGGAATACCACCCAAAAAATAAAAAATAAAAAAAAAGTGCCAAAGCTTTTCGCTTTTCTGAAAATTGCAAACAAAATTTAATTCGGGTTGAGGGGAGCATTGGACAAGCAAACAACTCATTCCCAAGAGATTTTCTATCAAGTTATCAAAGCTCTTTAGCCAGTCGAGTCGAGTAATGGCATCGGGCATGTTTGGATGGATATCAATGTTTGGTTATCTATATTATTGAAACCGGGATCATGGTGACCCCGGGCGAAACTGCTTGCCTTCTTGAGATCCGTAACTCTGAAAATTTGATAAAAGTTAGGTTGCAACTGCCCCTTGCTTGTTCTTACCAAACAAGTCTCTACACGACAGGTGAAAAAGCATGATCAAAATTCAAAACCTTGGCACCGGTAGATGTTATCTAGGCTAGCTACATGGATTGATGGCTTTGAGCAAAATCCAAAATCTGTGGAGCTACTGGACTTGGCCTAGTTGAGAATTAAGACCTTTACATGCCGGTCTGTTTAATAGAGCAGGATGAGGATGTTGATTTTGGAATATGGTCCTGCACCAGCAAGGATGATCTGCATTGAGAATTAAGGAGAGCCTGCCGCTTGACTACTCCAGCATCCCTGTTCGTTTTAAGCCTCATCGTCCTCAGGAATTGAAGCATTATTCATGTCTTAATGAATTAATAATTTCCTTCAAGCTGATTTAGGGTTCAATGAATCCTATATTAATGCAGCCAAATGAAATTTAATACATGCTAAAAGTATAATATATAGTTGTGAATTTCACCTAATAACTTAAATTTATAAGTAAATTAATTTCTTAATAATATGCAGAAAAAAATTAATAATTAAGTTAAAATTGTAATATAAATAGTGGTTTTGTGGGTGATTGGTGTCCATGAGTTCATCGGGAGCATGTTTGTTTTCCCCATTTGCTAATGCATTTCAGCCCATTTGTTTTTCCCATTTTCTCTCCAATTTATATTTCGGTGCGGCCACTAACACTTACTTAACATAATTGTGCGGCTTACAAGAAACTCCCACACTCTCCATCTCTTTACATCAGGACGGAGAGAATATCTTTTTGGAAGTCCATTAAACAAGGCAAGAAAAGCCCCATGCATACATAGATAATTTTAAGAAATTTGAGATACTGACCGATTGACAAAAGTTTTATATTCCGAGTCATCTTCAAGTCTTGTGTATTATGCCTTGCAATTGTCTTCGTTGGAACTTCCCTAATTGAAACTAAACCACGATTTCTGTTTTTGGGTGTTTGTGGAGTTGCAGAATCTATCTGCCTGTCTATATTGGCAATGCCTTTTTCTTCTTGTCCCCCAAAATTCTTAACCAGCTCACCTTGAACTTTTTTGAACTTGAAGTAGCCAATGAAAGTGCCACCCTTTTTTCCAATCTTTATTCATTATTCATTATTAGTATTATTAGTATTGGTTTGGCTTTTCAATTAGGTTCTGATTCCTAAAGCATTGCATTCCATGCCGTTTGCGCGTATACGCGTAATGAGATATCATTCTATTTTGAGTGGCATGAAAATGACAATGATTCCCGATGAGAAACGAGCAACAATTTTGGTGTCCGTACGCATGCTTTCTGTCTCTTCGTTCTTATTATAATGACCCCCGGATTGATCTATTCTATTCTATTCTATTCTATTCTATTCTTAGGAGAAGGACTGTTAACCCCCACCCCCACCCCCACCCCCACCCCCACCCCATTAATCTATTATTATACATATAAATCGATGATTGAAAAGTCCCCTGAACCAAAACATCAAAACAAAATGGGGCGAATGAGAGTTAATTAAATGAATATTTAGGTTATTCCATCAATTCTCTCTCATTGTCAAAGCAAGATGCCAAGAACCATACAGCTACTAGCCTCATACTAAATTTATGAGAATTTTACTATACATAGTTGTCTAGCCAGGTGAATGATACTCGCAGAAAGATGAGATTTTTATCATTCAATTTGCGTAAATTTTTTCAATCAAAGTAGTATATCATATGAATTATATTTGTGTGAAATTTAAATAATTTATTTGAGATTCGGTTTGACCTAATTTATAAGAATTAAAAATAAAATAATAATAATAATAAATTTTCAGTTAATTCAAAATTTTAATGAACCTAAAATCCGACCGAACCGACCGAGTACTATCCCGCCGATTTGCTACTTTCGTTAGTTGACCACAAATTTGTTGACGGTT
Organism: Ceriops tagal; assembly: GCA_021533255.1. Lineage (NCBI taxonomy): Eukaryota > Viridiplantae > Streptophyta > Magnoliopsida > Malpighiales > Rhizophoraceae > Ceriops > Ceriops tagal. The sequence continues at coordinate 3,581,466 of CM038603.1, forward strand.
TTAATTTCTGTTGTCCGAAAAGCAGGGGTCAAGGTCAACAAAAGAAATCGTGGACCCACAAATATATGTACGGTAATCAACGCATTTTCCGAACGGGAAAGGACTCCGAGTACGCTGCGGCGGTGGATAATTAGCCGCCAGCAATCGCAGATCTTGAGGTTGCTGCAACGCTGATCGCTACAGCCCCCAAATTGGAAAAGGCGAGATTGGAAGGAGGAGAGGCGGATTGAGGTCGTAGTGGAACCTCGCGTATTAAACTCTTTTTTTTTTTTCTTTTTCTTTTTGAATTAAATTTTATTCTCAAAATTATATAATACACAAATAAATAAAATAAAACAAAATATACAAATATGTATTACATAATATATAGCTTACCATAAAAAAAAGTACGTCTCATGTTTCGTGCAAATTATATAATTGCTATTTATAAATTTTATATTATTTATTTACATATTATATATTTTTTACTTAAAATAAAAACCTTCAAGTTTTTTCCCCTGGAAGAAATTTGTTGAACTCACTGCTGCCTCGCCTCGCCTCGCCTCTTTCCCTCTCTTTTCTACGTCCACGTATTTGGACTCCCACAAATTACTTCTCCTTTCTCCGGCACAACAGTTCTCCAGAACAAAAGCCCACAACTACAACTTGACCAACCCGATCTAGTATTTTTTTTATTATCATAAATTAATTCCTCGTGGTCATGTTCCGATCCATAGCTTTTTTTTTTTTTTTGGTTTACTCGGATTTATAATTCCTGTTACGAGCTGTTACTTTATTTCATTATAGAACGACGGTCAAGATTAAAATTTCGTGGGGTACTGTTGTCCGGAGCAAAAATGTCACCAGCCAAAATTAATGTGCTTTCCTTGACTGCTTTGCTTCAATCAGCACCCTTGGTTTTGGTTGTTGGGAGTGCAAAGTTTTATTACGGAATTTTTGTTGGGTAATTTTACTAAAGAATGAATGTTATTGCAAACAAAATGAAGGGGTTTTATTAACTGCTTGTATGACAAACGGCCCAAAATAGATGACAACGGTTGGATAATAGAAATTGTCATAAGTTGTTGACCCGTGCAGTTTGGGTTGTAACTTATGTTTGTGCAAGACATTGAGCAATGTAATTTTTGGGTGTTCCCACAGTGGTTGCGGGGACCTGTGCAATGAGATTACTGTAAAGGAACTGCCCCACGATAGCAGTGCTTGGTCGGACCACAAGCTTGTCCCACGCCTTGTCCGCTTCCTTGCCAAGCTTACAGAAAGCGTCAGTGGCATCAATCCGATGGATATTCCATCCTTTCTTGGTCCTAAGCCGATGAATTTTCTCCAGTTGGCGACAAGTTAACTTGCAAGTGTTGTCTTTGATATCACGGAATGATTCCTGAAGTAGTCTAGCGCAATTTTCTTCGTCCAATTCTGATTCCTCTCTGAAGTACCTGTCCAGCTCCGGGACCGCAATCGACCTCCTGATCCCCCTGGAATAATCTGCATTTGGATCAAAAAAATTCCTCACTTCATTAACCATTCCTTTACTAACCATTTGACCGATTCGTTTTGATACAAATCCGTGTAGAACGGGCATTGACACATCCATCCAAAGGAAGCAACAGTCATACTTCGATCGAAATCTAAAATCTTCGTCGTCCACCAAGGCCTCAATGTACGAATTAGAACCTCCAACGATAACTGGAAGCAACCCCCGAGTCGAAATCGATTCAACAGCTAGGGAAGCTTGATCACGAAAATTTGTAGCCGTAAAATCTGCATTTGGATTTATTACCCCCAGCAAATGGTGGGGGACTCCAGACTTCTCTTCTTCAGTAATCTTGTTGGTGACTATGTCAAGTCCCTTGTAAACTTGCATTTTGTCGGAGTTTATGATTTCTGCTGGGAATCGAGTTGCAATGTCGATGGAGAGACGAGACTTGCCCGTTCCGGTTGCTCCCATTACGACCAACACCTTCTCTTTTTGCCACTTCCAGCTTAGTGTATCCATTTTGAGCCCGCCCCTGTTTGCAGGAATATTGAGCACATGTGATTGTTGACACATGGACATGGACAATTCCATGATCAACCTGTTTATATCCCTACAATCAAGCAAAATGGTAAAATTCGGTTAACGTACATGATGGTCTCCGTCGACAGAAGATTTCCATTTTTCTGTTTTAACTTCTTCATAAGACTTGAAAAGTTAAAACAAAAGGAAAATAGTGTACCCGTACAAATCAGTTATAAACCAACTAATCTTCTCCTTCGTGCGTACGGAGACGTGGGATATAGAAGAGATTGGCAAGTTGGTTTCCAAAAAACCTGGTCCCTATCTCTTGTGCATCATCACTAAGATAAAATGTATTTTCCTGTGAGGGGACAAAAAGAAAACTGGAGACGATAGTTAAAATTTTCAAACAGGCATCACCTAATTTGCTTCCGAGTTCAATCCGTTTCACTAGTCGGGGGGAAGACGGGTATTTATAGCCTTGTAGAACTTGATCAGTTGGCTTACTTTATCTATGGTTGGGATCAATTGTGGTTAAATTGGAAATAGGCTCAACAATATTCCCTTAGAAGAACTTGATTTGTTCCGTTTTCCATTTGTGTTTCCTTCTATTCTTAGTCAGCTTCCTTTCTGCACCGCGGAGAGAGAATGATTGGACCATTTACCCGCGCAGAAGGGCGAACGATAAGGGGAAAAAAAAGATTCTTCTTTCATTAGTGCTTTGGTGGAATTTATTGGGTTTTCTCTCTTCTTCTTTTTTTTTTTTGTTTTTTTAAAGATTTAAGTCCCTTTCCACACAGGCCATTCGGCTAGACAGGATCAAAAATTCTCCGCAAAAAAATAGGATTATGCTCCCACTCTGGCAGATGAGCATATATCAGATTTTGAATGTTGATATCCTATGAGATAAAATTTTTTTTAGACATCAAGTTGTATTATTGTAAAAAAAAAAAAAATAGATACAGTACGTAAACTTATAAAAATTTTTAAAATATATATACCTATAAGATAGGTAAAAACTTGTTTTACCTTTAACTTGATGTCCTGGGATTTAAAAGTCTCGATTTCGTCGTCATTAGCTTTTAAATAACCACGGTTGATGATAGTAAAAGGATGGTGCTGTGTGCTTTGTCTGATGATGGCAGGGTGAAAGACGGGACTTCAGCTTGGAATAACTGGGCTCTTCGTAAAAGGGCACGCCCACGGCACGGTTAAGATTCTCGTGGCCCCTGATGATCTTTCGAATAAGAACACTTTCACTGTTGTGTCAGCTCCATGCGTGCTTAATGTGGCAATGTCACCTTAAACAAAAAAAAAAAAATCTTCAGTAGCGTCAATTCCCCCAAGCTGAAGTTCGATTTCTTGATTAAGAATTAAGATAGCCCGATAAAAGGTACTTTCTACTTGCTGCACTACACAATTTATGCAACTGCCAAATCATGTTGAAAGAAATTCCAATACCGTGATGATAATTTTGTAAATCCAAGAAAAAATAACATACATTATCTTTTAGATTCATGAACATGCAATGAACCAAGAATATGCAAGAGTTCCACAACGGTTGAGGTACATCTTCAATATATGCTAATAAAAGTAGTTTTATTAATTAATCTAATTACCATAAAATCATTTCACTTAAAAATTTAAACTATTAAATTAAATTTAGAATAAATTTCATTGATATTCAAATACCAAAACCATTTAGTTATGAAATTTTTAATATCATTTTAATAAATCATTACATTCGATAATTTAATCTATTAAATAATACTCAAAATATAAATCATATATTATATTGTAACACTAAAATCAAATGCACTAACTAAAGGAATTAATTCTGCCTAGTAGAAAACTCCGTGAGAAAGTAACTAATAAAATACCAAAATATTTTCATCAAAGCGTATTCAGTTTCACTTTTGTTCGATATTGGGCGACAGGGACTTCCATTTTCCTCGTGGATCTATTCCAGCCACCAAGTTGCTGTTTTGGTTCCATTATGGCTGGAAAGCAGAGCAACCAACGACGCCCTCCTGCTTTACCAAGTTAGTGTTCGTCTACTTATGTGGCGTAGACGGTGAAGAGAAAGAATGACGAGCGGATAGCAGGTCGGCAACCATTTGGTTGGCTGTGTGTGTCAAAAGGAGAGAAGACCCAATAAAATAACGCTTGAGTGTATACATGCAAAAACATTTCTTTCTTCTTCCTTTTTCCATTTCTTCTTTGCAATCGTGGTTATCTACGCGAATGCAGATTTGCTCAATAAGGCTTTAGAAACTTGAGAGCACCCGTTAACCTGTCGGCCTTATCTTGGCACCAAAAGTCAAAGAGATACTGATCGAATCTCTCGATATAGATGACACGTGGCTGTAGGATGACAGCCATTCCTCCATAACATGGGAAATATATATATATATATATATATATATTTTTTTTTTAACAAGATGGGGCATGTCAATTTATTGGTTGTAACGATAAAAACTTTGCATTAGATTTACTCTCTACTGACAAAGGGTGAAATCTCTACTCTCCATGGATTGTAGAGGTTGACATGTCGTGTGTTACTGTGGAAGCCACGACTAGGGTGCGCGAGCTATGCCTCGGCCCACTCCAAGTCTGACTTATCGCCACATTTTCGGGATTTGTCCGTTGTTGCTCGATGCCTCGGCCTAGCGAGGAAAATAAATTGAATAAGAGTTGTAGTATAGATATTTAAAATTTTATTAAGAGTTTTTACTTAATGATGAGATACATAATGGTGGACAAATAATTTTCAATTTTTAATGTAAATTTTATTCGTAGTAAGATTATAGTGCGACAAGTTTCAAATGTAAAATATAGCAAATTATTGCTATTATTTATAGTTTTTTTTTATCAGTCTTATTTTTATAGTCCATCATCTTGTAAGGAGTATACAATCGACCTAATGAAAGCATGAAAGAATGTGTAAAAAAAAAAAAAAAAAAGAAATAAAAGAGAGGGAGAGAGGGAGAGAGCTGAAACTGGCTCCAGGCTTGGGGTTACAACGCTGTTACTCTTTTGACGATTAATCAGTCCTTGGGCAAGGCCCAATGTCGATGAGTTTGAAGTAGTACTTCGAGGCCCATAGTTTGTATGTAGCCCAGACAAACAGACATCCAAACAAACAAGGAGTTTTTTTAACCATAAATGGAAGAAGATTGTTTCGTTACCCATGAAAGAGTCCAATGTCAATGTCTTGTGGGCTGGACCACCGATTTTGTCTTGGGTCCTTTCCGGATTGTTCCGATATTTGCTGCATTCGTTGATCCCAGTCCAAGGACATAATAATGGTAGCAAGAAGCATTCAGAGTTTTTTTTTTTTAATTATAATTATAATAATTATTATTATTAAAACAAAAAATGTAAAGAAATTATTTTCTTTAAAAAGAAAAATTATTTTAGTTTTAAAAGAAAATACTAACGCTCTCTCTCTCTCTCTCTCTCTCTCTCTCTCTCTCTCTCTCTCTCTCTCCCAGCCGCCATCATTCGACAATTACGGAAAATGTAACACAAAATGCCATTAACATTACTCCTAGACACGCAAGTTTCTTGCCCTGTCAAGTCGAATAGGAATATGATGCCCGTTCCGTTCCACCCATTTAAGGGGGAAAGGTGGGGTTGGAGAAGGGCATTATCGTCAACGCAGCTTAGAACTTCTGGGGAATCCCCAGCCTGGGGATTGGAATTCTTAGTGGGAGCCACAGGGCATATTCCTCTCAATCTCCTCGCCCATTACAATTTCTCCCTTGTTTCTTAATCGTTGTTAACACGGCGGGCGCTGTTTCGGTTGGGTCCTGCACTGCACTCCTCCTCCGGCTCCTCCTCTTTCATTTCCTCCTCGGATTCAACGGAAAAAAAGATAACTCGGATCTAAAAACCCGCAAATCTCTAACGGAGCCAATCAATCAAATGGCCACTCCTGAGGTGCTGCAGATGATTGAAGAAGGTCTTCTTTCGTCTCCTCTCCTTAATCCTCACAAAAGTAAAACTGCCCCCCACCATCCAATCTGATTTTTATGCTATTCATAGTAATTTTTATTTTTTTGTTTTTTTTTTGAACAAAATCTGGTATCTTTGGGCAGCTGGCGATTCAAAATCCCGTGGGATTTCAATTGAGAAGAAAATCGAATTCCTCGAGAGCTTGACTGGCAGAGTATATATCTACATTCTGTCCTTTTTTTTCTTTTCTTTTCCTTTCTTTTTTTTTTTTTGATGTTTACAGAGAACCCGTGATGTACTGTTTGGCTGCCACTATGAGTTGATGCGTAAACTAGCCTCGCTATGTGGTATTATGGTGTAGTTTCTATGTTTTCTATCAAATATTCTATTGGGTCGAATTGTTTTTTAATGTTGGACAAATTCAGTGCTTTTTTCTTTGTTTTTGGCGGGGGTGCATTTTAGAGAGCCATGCCTTAACTTTCATTTCACGGTTTTTTCATTTCCAAGTACATTGTGGTGTTTATATGTGAAAGTGAAGAATGTTTTATTAATTTCTTTATCACGCTTCAAGCGATCATCACTTAAATTAGTATTGATATGTTAATTCCATTAAGGGAATCAAAATCTTTTTCTACGTTAATGTCACAAATTCACAAGCAGTAGTTGCATTTGTGGTTAGTCATTGCTGGGTTTGAGCATGGAGTATCATAAGAACTTCTACTGCTCATTTATGCAAAAGAGACTTTCTTCTTAGGTCTTTTGGATGTATAGGTTGCACCACCAGCTAGGTATAACTTCATTCATCTACCCCAAATCGATTAGTGAGAATATGATTGACCAACACTGTGTATTTGTAAGGATCTATTTGGTATTATATTCCTTTGTTTTGTACTGTAAAGAGCATATGGAGAATATTATTATAAATTGGTACTGTCATTCCAATCACTGGAAGACAGCGGTATATTGAAAAATGTGAGCTAAGGAGGGTAACATTTTTAGCACTTTAAATGTCTCTTCTAGGACTTTCCAGTTGAAGTTCTCACTTTATTTATATCGGATGATTAATTTATGTTTTGGGTCTGACGGGCAATTGTTTTCACATTTGGCCAAGGGGTGGACATTTCCACCTTGAGATTGAATTAGTAGTTTCATGATGTAGCTGATTTTTTATTTGTTTCAGGTTAGCAATAGACGTTCACGAAGATGGTTGAATGATCATTTATTGATGGAACTTGTTCCTCGCTTGAACGCTGAACAAATTAAAGGGTTATTTGCTCCACCACCTTGGGGTAATAACATGTTTAAATGGGTTTTCCCTTTGACTAATCTATTATCTATACTCTCAGAAGTATGCTTCTACGCCCAGATGCCTGTATCAATATTACTGGTCTAGATGACACAAATTAAATGTGCATTTATTGTATGAAGGGATTTTTCAGAATGATTCAGAAAATGACAGAAATGGTCTAGATTTCGAAATTGCTGCAGATGATAGAGATTTTTATTTTAGTTTTTATCTTTATTATTCATTTATTTTTTAATGTAACTCTGTACACTAAATTTTATATAAATTACATGTACAAAATTAGAATCAGTGAGGGTTCTTACCACCATTTAACACTCTGTGGCTGCGCCACTGATCTAATTCATATATGTATCATAGAGCCATGCTGTTTTATCTTGATATTTACTGTTTTAGGTGAAGGAGCTAATATTTGATTTCAACAAGCAGAAAATAACTTTTATACCAAAGGGTGGGGAAACTGCTATGTAGGCAATGCAACTTAAAGGCAACTACTTACGTGCTGTTGTTTTCTTGTGTTCTAATGATGTAGTAACCGATGCTTTTGCCTTAATTTGCTATTTCAATTCCCTCTTTCAGTGGTTTCCTAGAATTATTAGTCTAATCATAAACCTTATCCATCTTGATTATGGATTCCTTTACAGGTGATGATGTTCCACCATCACCATTATCCATGACTAATGTGGGGGAGTGGGATAAATTTAGGAGTATAGACATGGACAAGCAGGTCTCTTTCTTCTCTTGTTGCTCAAACATGTTTCAATCTTTTGACATTTTTGTTGTTGATTCTGATTGTAACTGGTGACTTGTGAACTAATTTGATTACTTAAAGGCCCTTGTTTTGCAGAAATGGGGGTTTGCTGTTCACTCATGCTAGTTTCTTTGACTTGTTCTTTCATTTTTTGCCGATAGGCAAATATCATTGATGCCCTGAATAGCCAATCAGCAAAGAAAAGAGGTCGTGTTGATACTGATAAAATGGCTGCATTAAATGCATGGCGTAGAATTGATTGCCGAACAAGAGAGGCACTTCGTCGTAGCTTTCTAACAGAACTTATTCAGAATTATGAGGTGTGTGCCGTTTGTCTTATGCTTGCTTGAATTACCGGCTTAAATGCCCCGAAATTTTTGTATCATTGGTTTTTCTTTTTAGGCCTGTTGGTAGGGGGCTTTAAATTATTTGGGTCCAGGCCAAAAAGCTAAATGTACACGTGGCCACTTTTATTTGGTTGCTAGGTGTTCCCAATGATGAATCTGACGCTTTGGAGGAGTTTCTGTTTGAAAGAATTGCAACTGGGATGTTATGTGATAATCATTCATTTGTTTTTTGGTTTGATTGATGAATGACACAATTGCTCACCAAATTCCGGGATTTTTGTTGTTATGGATTATATAGTGCCTGGAAGGGAAATCCTATTGTAACATCAATAATAAGAAGCTAGCCTTTTCCAATTCTTGAAGCGCTGTGAATATAGCTGGCAGGTTTAGATTATCAAATCTTGATTATTATTTAAATGCCATTAAACTTCTTTTTTTCCCAGGTGTGTATACGAGCTTTCATTCAGGAGGGTGAACAAACTCTTACATTGAGGGTACAAGATCCTTTTCATAGATTGCTGCTGCATGGTGTCTGTGAGGTAATTTCTGGACTCCAATACGGAAAAGCAAAGCACTTCACCCTTCATGTCTGATTTTAATGATTATAGAGGGGTGTAATTCTTAGAATTTCTTTGCAGTTCTACAATCTGGTCTCGGTGACTGTGACGGAGACAAACGGTAAAGAGTCGGTGAAAATGACGAAAATAAGGAAGAAAGCGGGTGCAGTTGAGCTCCCGAATATAACCCTGGCCCATTTTCTGAAGATGTCCAAGGCAGGCATTTGGTAGTTCTAAGGGCCTGGGCTCCAATTGTTGTGCATAAATAAAAAGATCCCCATTGATCCTGGATCAAACGCGCCCGCAAGTGCGATCCTTTCTCTAGATGTAATCTTTAATTGTCATTGTACCATTTGTTTAATTTTAGTTTATTGCGCCGTAGCCTTAATAAGCAGTAGTGTCTCTATGTACATTATCTTCCTGTTAACATAGGTGATTGGTTACAGCTGAATTTTCAGCTTCAATGTATTGGCTTAGTCTGAAATTCCTGTGCCTTTTAATTATTGGTGAACGCCAGCCTTCGTGTTTGCAAGATTGTTCCAGTGCAATCAGCGTGGAAACAGCTTCTTTGTAAATGGTAGGAAAAGGCAGCGTAGCTACACTGCTGTGGGACTAGAATGCCTTTTTAAAGATTGAAAATCGGGTGGTAAGGCGTAACATTAGTCCCACGTAATACGAAAAAAGTAGTGATGTCTGGAAAGAAACGGAATCGGGTTAGCCTGGTGAGAGGTGGAAGCGACGGAAAGGAAACGTGGTGGAAGCTCCAGCTACGCAAGCGCTAATTATATAATATTGTTTGACTAGAGAAAAGCATGGGTAAAATATGGCGGCTTCTATATGGAATATGGTCCCTAATGTCCAGGCCCCTGCCATTTTACTCGTCTTCTGCACTCTCTCTGTTTCTCACCCTGCCTTGAACTATGGATAGAAAACCTGTCAACTACTTTGTGGTACTGTCTCTCTCTCTCTCTCTCTCCCTCCCTCCCTCTTTTGTCCGAAAGATTAACATAGCAAACAAACGTATCTCTCTGTTACTTGGATGTCTTGAATTTTGGATCTTGACTTTTGATTGTTTGACCAGGTGGATGCGTTCACAGACTCCGCCTTCAAGGGGAATCCGGCAGCGGTGTGCTTGTTGGAGGAAGAGAGGGAGGAGAAATGGTTGCAGGCAGTGGCGGCCGAGTTCAATCTCTCCGAAACCTGCTATTTGACTCCCATCTCTCTCTCCGACGACCACCAACCTTCCATTCCTAGGTTCTGTCTTAGATGGTTCACTCCTGTACACGAGGTACTTTCTTGATTACTATCAAGGTTGTGATTACGCCTTGTTTTGGTTGTTAATTTGCGATCGAACCAGAATGCCAAAAATCATAATAATTGATCAACTCGGTGTCTTCACAAGAACAATTCGGCTTTGAGCGTGGCTCTTTTCCGTAGCAATTGGACTGATTGACCCACCATGATTGTATATCATCTAATTGACACTTCGACCTGTTAATTGATCTGTGTGTGTGTGTGGGAGGGGATCAACTGAGTGTTACTTTCATTCGATTGTGCTGTTGCCCTCCTTAATGAAGGGAAATTCTTTCTGCAAGCATCTTTTTGCAGGTTAAGCTTTGTGGTCATGCAACGTTAGCGGCTTCACACGCTCTATTCAGTAATGGTTTGGTGGGTTCCAGCATCCTTGAGTTTGATACGCTATCCGGGATTCTAACAGCCAAGAAGATACCTGAGATCAAGAAAGCCCATGTTTCAAGCAATCATAATGGTGAGGCCAAGGAGTCCTTCCTCATTGAACTGGATTTTCCCGTAGTCCCAACAACAGAATGTAACTCCGTTGATGTTGCACCAATTTCTGAAGCCCTGAATGGTGTTTCCATAATTGACATCAAGACTACGACTACTGCAGATGACCTCTTTGTAATAACTCCAATCCCTTTTGTCTTTGATTTTTCTCCTCTCTGCCTGTGAGTTTCCAAGGTCATCATCTGTTTGATGTTGCTATTTTTAAGTGATGTATTGTAAGCATTAGACAACTCATGAGTCTTTCTCACCCACCCCCCCCCGGGGGGGCGGTAGCATCTGGAAATGCTGTGCTTTTGATCCAAATCAGTGCAGGAAAGGCAATATAATCATGGCTTACATTGTGTGTTTGTCTATGTACAAAAATTGTTGGCTGTCTTGGATACCGTAGATCGTGCTGCCATCTGGTGAAGCTGTTAAAGAAATACGGCCACAGTTTGATGAGATACTAAAATGTCCTGGAAGGGGGATAATTGCTTCTGGGGCTGCTCCACCAGATTCGGGGTTTGACTTTTACAGTCGTTTCTTCTGCCCAAAACTTGGGGTTAACGAGGTAAATATTTCATTTACGAGAAACGTCTTGTTAAAATTCAATGAAATCTTACTCCTAATGAGTTTATTGAGAAAAGTTCTTGTCATTCATTGTTGAGATTGTAACCAAATTCTTAAGTTCTTACTAGCGCGAGAACCTATACCTTGAATCCACAATAGTTTAGCCAAAATGGAACAGATGAGAAAAGTTTTTGAACCCAACAAACAAGAATGCGACCGACATAAAAATGCCTCTCCATCCGGGGCCACTGGACTGGTATCTGGTTATATGTTAACTTCTAGCTTAAACTGCGTTGGCTACCTTTCATTCTCGTTGGTTGTTTGTATTTTTCAGGATCCTGTTTGCGGGAGTGCACATTGTGCCTTGGCATCTTATTGGGCCAAAAAGCTGGGGAAGACTAATTTTTTGGCCTATGCGGTAGTTCTAGCTCGATCATCCACTCTATTTTTACACACTTGCATAGACAGATAATAGTTTTCAGGGTTACATAGTTCTTACCTTTATGCATTTTTTGGGGTAGGCATCGCCTAGAGGTGGAGTAGTGAATGTTCGTTTAGACGAGCAGAACCAGAGAGTGCTGCTGCGTGGGAAAGCTGTTACAGTGATGGAAGGCTCACTTTCAGTTTAATAATACAATGGAGGCTCTGTTCCTGCATCATCAACGATGAGAATAAAAGTTCCTTGTTATCTCCAACCCAAGGCCTTCTAGCTCTAAATAATAAGAGCCCACTTCTCAGTATTTGAAATGTGAACCAAAATCGAAGTTGGAACATGCGGTGTCTTTGAGCAGTATGGACGACGTGAACCCAAATTTCTTTGTTTCCAGATCAAATTGTAGTAAATTATCCTCCATCTGGCGCCCACCAATGACTATTGACGTTCTCGCCTTGTCGCCACCGTCCATAAACCCCAAGCACCACACATCCACACCGTCCTTCTCCATCCCCACCATCGAGTTGGATCCGAAAATCCTCCAAAACACATCCTCGCTGTGCATAACGAGATCCACGGTCGGGACTGCCGGCCCCACTCGCGTAGTAAAAATGTCGCTTGCTGGATAGCACACGTCGAATGGCTCCACTGCAACTTTTACCGTGAGGTTCAAGCCCGCGGATTCATTTACAAATGCCTGCACAAAAGCCTCGTAGATAGAGCTCTCCAGCGTGGTGTACTGATTGACCGTGCTGATCTTGGTTCCTCCAAACCCATTCTCGTCAATGGCGAGGAGAGACCGGGAATTATTGAACTCCACAACCTTGCCGTTGACTTTTATGGAAGTCACGGTGATGTAATACTCATCCGACGGTAGCTGGTCGTAGGTTATTATAGTGCTGCCGACAGGATTCAAAATGAGCGGAGTGTAGACAATCGATTTTGAGAGATCAACGTCTGACGACAGGTAGTAGGGCCCACTCGTCCCGAAAAAGGCCACACCTGGCTTCGAAGTTGAAGCCGACAGACAAAGCGCAAAATAGCGTGGAGATGAGAGGGCGTCGCCAACCTGCGCGGGGAGCGAATTGTTGGACCTGCCAAGCGCAACTAGTCCGCTGGCATTCTCAGGGAGTCTCTGGAGAAGGGAAGTCCTAGAGCACGAGAAGACAAAATCTGGTAGGAGGCCCAGTTGACTCGTAGCTGACCCGCCCCCGGTGGTGGGCAGGGCGAGCGAGTCAATGATAGCATTAGCGACAGTGACCTGGTGGCTGACGGGGTTCTCGGGGTAGAGAGCACAGGTGTTGTTGGCGCAGGCAGGGCCTGGTGGGTCGTAGCAGTTGCTGCAAGCGAGGGAATGGAAGGAATCGCAGAGAGGAGAACCGCAGGGGACGTGGCGGTAAGTGGTGGAGCTGTAATTGTTGTAGCAGTCCACCCATGTGAAGGAGGCGCCCAGGTCGAGAGTTAATATTGTGGGTTGGAGTGGGTTCTTCAGGTAAACGGTGAGGGTGTAGAGGAGGGTGGCCTGGTCTTTTTGGATCGGTGCCACGACTGCGTTTTGAGATAGAGCTGGATGGAGTATGAAGGAGAAAGAAAAACAGAAGCATAATGACAAGTACATTTCCAGTGTCTGTTCCTTCTTGGCCTCTGATAGAGAGAGAGAGAGAGAGTTTATAACTTTAAGCCTGCCTACCGTTACAGTGGTTTCCAAATTTATAATGATATGATAATATGGCAAGCAGGTCAAAAAGAAGAGAGAGAATCACCTGCGTGGCTCTGCGACGTCAATCAGTGGAGCAAAAGGACGAAATGAACAGGATGGAAATAATGGATGTATTGAAAGAAGGGAGAGAAGCAGGCACAATTATGGTTGAGACAGGAACTCGAAGGTTCTCACGCAGTAGAAGTTTGGCAATTTTGAGGAGACTGACAAAAACCAAAAAAAAAAAAAAAACCGTACGTGGGTGGGCCGTGGGCATGCGCCACCGTGCATGGGACATGTTTAGAAGATAGAAATGCCCATATAAGGAAACTATTGTGTAATCCAACTTTACAGATTGCGCTGTGCAAATCAACCCAAAACATTACTTCTCGTTAAGTTCCCACGTCATCTGTCGGAAATTTCCACAGGCTTCCCGCAGTTAGGATTTGAGAATTGTGGATATTGCCGATAATATTTTAAAAGGAAAAGCTTGGTCTTGCATACGAATGACTGTCTTCTTCATATATATATATATATATATATATATATATATATATATATATATTCACGATCCTTTAAAATTTTTTTAAAAATTATTTTTTAAATTAAAAGAATGACATTCTACTTGTATTGCCTAAATAAAATAATAAATATAATTTTGTAGCGGATAAATTTGAATTTGTTAAAATCTTAATTTTATGTTAAATTTTGAAAAAATATATGCTGGAAATGAGTCCCGGGGTTTAATATTTTCGCTGTTCTTTGAGCAAACTACAGTAGAGAGCCAAAATTTACGGTAAACTGTTGTTAAAAGATTATTGAAACCGTTATAAGATTTTTATTTCAGTGTGTCCCACGGCTTCTGCTTTTGGTAGAAAGCAATCTCCTTTCAGGGTCCCAGTGTATCACTTGCCGTGGGCACGGTTGTGAAAGTCCATATTTATGGCAGCGCTCGTGATAAATATAATCTTTGCTTAAAGATTAACTTTTGGCCACAAGGTTTGCCGAAGAAATCAAGGCCTGAATTAAAAAAATAATAATAAAATTATGTAAATATAAAATAAAATTGTATCTTTTTTGAACATTTCTCTCAAACTAATCTAAATATCTTAATAGTATAAGGAAACTCTTATTTCATTTTCAATTCAATAAGAAGCGTATCTGTTAACATTTTTAGTCAAAAAATATTGGAGATGCGGAGGGAAATACAATTTTATTTTATATTTACATGATTTTATCTTTTTTTTTAATTCGGTTAACTCATTTTTTTTATTGTCAAATTGTATTTCTTAGTTAATTAGATTCAATTAAAATAGAACCAAAATGTTTAGAATTAAATTAAAATATTTGAAACATTTTAAATTATATTAAAACAAATAAAAAGATTTTGGACTGAAAAAAATAAATAAATAAATATATATATATATATATTCCACTTGTACGTAAACATGTTCAATATTGACTCGTCTAAACGAGCCCAACAATGAAATTGACGTCGGTGTACTATTTTTCATATGTCGTCAACAAAATTTAGCAAAAAATGTTACCTCTTTTCACTAGAGTTAATCACGAATTTAAACAAAATTTGTTTAGTATTTAAATAATTAATATATCACAAAACTTGCAAATTATGGGCACATATAATAGACAGGATAATAATTAAAAAAAAATAATTAGAATTGAATTGTAATGTCAATCCATCAAATCAAACATTATTGTTTAATATTATCAAACTTTCTTTCTATTTTGTAGTAACTAAAAGCCACTAAAATCCTATTATAATATTTAATATTAAAACCGTTTAAGAAGTAACCATAGAAACGATGGAACCCACTATTTCTTTATCCATTTCTATTTACTACTTGTTTTTATTTATTATGTTTTTGCTTGATACTGAATATCAATACAATTTTTTTTTCTAGGCGTGGTCTTTTTTGTTCACAGATGGTCAAAATCAACGGCGGATAAGCCCTCGGTTGAAGCTGCCTCGTTTGACGCTGCCCAATTGGGCGCGACTGGTCTTAAGGCTGCATCTGTCAAGTTAGGCATGCCAGCATTCCGCACCGCTTCATAAACCCCCCATGGTACGCACGCCTCTGTCTCATACACGCCAACCAACCTCAAAGCACAATATTGATTTTTCTAAGTTGGAACGATGGCTTCCACAGTTCGTTACTTTCTCTTCGCTTCTATCCTCCTTTTCTTTTACTCCACAACCATTGCTCAACAATCTTTCCGCCCCACGGCATTAGTCCTTCCAGTTTCCAAAGATGCTGCCACTCTCCAACAAGTTACCCAGTTCAAACAAAGGACCCCTCTAGTCCCCATAAAGGCTGTTGTTGAACTTGGTGGCCGATACCTATGGGTTGATTGCGACAGAAATTTTGCGTCAACCACATACCGTCCAGCGCCTTGTCGCTCCGCACTGTGCACATTAGCCAATGCCAATGGCTGTGGTTACTGCAGCACCCCGGCTGGCTGCAACATTTCCACTTGTGGGGTCCGTCCCGACAATCCCGTGACTCGGAATGGCACGAGTGGTGAGATCGGCACGGATGTTCTGGCTCTCAATTCGACCAATGGGTCGAACCCTGGCCGGGAAGTGACGGTGCCACGGTTTCTGTTTGCTTGTGGGACAACCTCTTTACTGGAGGGTCTTGCTAGTGGTGTTGTGGGCATTGCTGGATTTGGCAGGACCAAAATTTCATTACCATCACAATTTGCCTCTGCGTTTAGTTTCCAAAGAAAGTTCGCTCTCTGCTTGACACCCTCGAACTCCGGAGACGGTGTCATATTGTTCGGCAGTGGTCCGTATAACTTCCTTCCTAATGTTCAATACACATCTGAATCACTGACCTATACACCCCTCTTCTCAAATCCTATAAGCACAGCAGTATCTTATCCCTTGGGCGAGCACTCAGCGGAGTATTTCATTGGTGTGACGGGCATCAAGGTTGACGAAAAATCAGTCCCATTGAATTCCACATTGCTGTCCATTGACAGCGAAGGCATTGGCGGCACAAAAATTAGCACAATCGATCCTTACACTGTCATGGAATCTTCCATTTACAATGCTTTCAGGGAGGCATTTATCAGTGCGGCTACGGCTAGGAATATCACCAGAGTAGCTTCCGTGGCACCATTTGATGCGTGCTTTAGTTCAAGAAACGTGCCAGTCACACGTTTGGGGTACGCTGTCCCAACTATCCAGCTAGTCTTGCAGAACCAAAACGTGGTTTGGAGCATTTTCGGTGCCAATTCAATGGTGCAGGTCCGCGACAGTGTGTTCTGTCTTGGGTTTGTTGATGGCGGTCCGAATCCTAGGACGTCCATTGTCATCGGTGGACAACAGTTGGAGAACAATCTGTTACAGTTCGATCTTGCCGCTTCGAGACTTGGGTTTAGCTCTCTTCTCTTTGGCAGCCGGACCACGTGCGCCAACTTCAATTTCACTTCCAGTGCCTGAAGTAGATCGCCTGTCGTTTGTTATTTTCTTGGGAGTTGTGATTCAGAATTTGCCAATGTGAATAAGTGGCCACAGGTTATCCACTGAAGTTGGCCCCAAAGTATTTATATACGATATGCTTGTTTTTTCTTTCATACGGTTAAGTTTGTTGCAATAAAATCATGATGCTTGCAATGTAATTGTTTCAGATCATGCCAATACAACATTTACAATTCCTTGCCGTGCGTAGATATGCACCACAAAAAATGGCACAACAGTTTTCATGTTTCCTTGATATCATCTTTGATGGCCAATTGAGAACTCTTGGTTGCTTGCAGCTGTACTTGGAATTGCCTGTGTAGTCTCCCATGGTCATTACTGGGCCAATCACGAGATGATTTGCAAATTAATAATGACCATAATATGTCGTACGTCAAGCTTATTTTGGAATTGGATAATGATCTCAGTACATAGTGGAATAAAGCTGGATTATTATTATAGCGTGAAAGCTTGACCAAGTTCGATTTTCGTTCAATCCTTAGTAATTTGTGGGAAAGATGAGCATACGCAACTAGTTTTACGAATATCATTGGTCAGTACTTTGGTGCGCATGCCATCCCAAGCCCAATGGATTTAGCCTTGCTGTAATGGCTATTGACTTTTATGATCCTGAAATATTCAGGAGACGCTGCGCTGAGAATTTGATTTTGAAATAAACAATAAAACGATAGCGGCACTTTTATACATTGGATTGTGGGGTAGTGTTATTTAAAAGTATTTAAAATCAACAAGAAGAAGTTGATGGCTGCTTCAAATAAGAAAAAAAAAAAAAAACATATGTAGGTCTCGCTACTAGATATTTTTAATAACAAATATATCAACAATATCCACGTTTTGCCAGATCCTCATTTTTTGTAGGGAAAAGTGGAAAAATAATTCGATTTGTTGAATTGGTCAACACTCTGTCACTCGCCACAAAGTCTGACAGAAAAATCGTATACCAAGAATCTATTCTGTCTAACAAAAAAAAAAAAAGTAGAATTTCGTTCTTCTTGAGCCCAATTTACTGAAGTGGGAGAAGTTGGGCTCCGTTCATAAAAGGCTGAGAAGAGAAGAAAGTGTAGCGTGTGGGGGGTCCGGGTCCGTACACGAACTGAGCAGCACGACGCCGTTTAAATATAAGTAAAGCAGGTGACGCCATTGTTACTCCGACTCCAGAGACAGGCCGAGGCCGAGCCCTAGGAGCAGCACGGAGACCGCTTCGTCCCAAGAAGCCTGCCATCCTTCCTATCCTTCTCGTCTCTTTAAAGGTCGCAATGAAGCTCGTGAGGTCAATCTTTCTCTCTCCTGTTTGCTTTTCTTAATTTTTGTGTGTGTGTTTTTTTTTTTTGGCCCTTATTGAAAGATCGTTCTGTTATCTGTCCACTCTTGTTTTAGTTACAATCTAACTTTAATTGGGATTCTCGTGCTCTTCGCTCTCAGGTTTTTGATGAAGTTGAACAATGAGACCGTTTCGATTGAGCTCAAGAACGGAACTGTTGTTCATGGCACCATCACAGGTTCCTTTCTCTTGTTCTTCTTCTTATTCTTCTTTTTGTCGTTCGCGAATTAGGATGAACATTTTTCCCTGCCCTCTTTTTTTCTCTCTTTTCGTGCATGCTATGTGGAATAGGCGAGTAATGAGTCGAATAGGTGATTGTGATTCTGCAAATTTTAAGTTTGTTTTGCCGTACCCTTCCTTTTTAACAAAATTAAAATTGAGGGCCCTCATAATTAGTGAAGTTTGGATTTTGGTCTTACAGATTATTTGTGACAAATGTTGGAATGGAAGCATACTGTGATGCTTTTTCTTTATATATATGTGTGTGGACATGTTTACTGCTAGAATGCTAGTTATCGCAATCTCTCCAATTTCCTGTGTACTTTAGTCTTGTTGATCATTTAGATTTGAGACTCAGAATGTTATATAATGCAAGATCAGTTGTCTTAGAGACAACCCAAGTTGCTAGACATTGAAATATCTTAGTTAACATGTTGTTGTAAATATCCATTTGTGTTAGTTGTGATTCTCATGAGTCACATTGGTGCCAACTCATCGGATGTGATTTCCTGCAACACCAAATCATGATGTTTCACTTCATACTACCTGTCAATCAGTAGAAGGTGGTGTTGGCATTTTGCATTCTGTTGATAAGTAGTAACTTTAGGCCCATTGCTTGCCCAATAGTGAACTTGTATTGATAAGTAACTTTTCCATGGATCTTGTCCTTGTGGACATAAATACAACATGTATACTCTTTGGAAAATTTCTGATTTCTGTCCCTTGGGCTTATTCATAGGCACTGTGCTTGGAACCACCAGATTTGATATTTAGTGAAAGTCTTGAAAGGAATGGCTCACAGGCTAGTTCAGGACTCGTCACTGATGGCAATTAGAGGTCTAGTGTGATGAGCTCAACATCTTAGTCCATTGGGCCTTAATGCATGAACATCTTTGAGTGAGTTAGTAAAATACAGCATGTTGCTATCATCCTCTTACTTTTGCACTTCCCTTTTCCTTGCCTTTTTCACCCAAAAAAAAAAAAAAATTATCTTAACCTGCAGGTTTGTTATATGTATACAGCAGGAAAGATAAAATGGAGATGTTTGTTCAAGACACTTATTTTTCCTGCTATTGAGAGCTGAATTTATTATTTCTTCTGGTTGATGTCTGGCAGGTGTGGATATCAGTATGAATACTCATCTGAAGACCGTGAAACTAACACTGAAAGGTAAAAATCCAGTGACTTTGGATCATCTCAGTGTGAGGGGTAACAACATCCGCTATTATATCCTTCCTGACAGCTTGAATCTTGAGACATTGCTGGTTGAAGAAACACCCAGGGTCAAACCCAAGAAGCCAACTGCGGGTATGACTATTTGCTATTTTCCTTGAACTTTTTATAGCATTAGCATATGCATCGTACAACTTTTCTTGGTATCCTGTGGATGCTTACCGTTCTGATTTTTTGTGAAATTCAGGGAGACCTGTGGGTCGTGGTCGGGGCCGAGGACGTGGAAGGGGACGTGGACGAGGTCGTTAGTCATGCTGCAATGGTTCTAATTTTTCCGGCCCCTGTCTATGTAAACGCCAGTGTTGTAGGGATAATTTGTTTAAATTTGAAACATGAAGACCAGCCTACCATCTTTATTTTCATTTTCACTGCTTTGTCCCAACTCCTTACGGAGACCAGGCTTCAAGTTCTAGTATTTTTCCTTCTGTTAAGTTCTTTGTCTGCCACCAGATAGTTGCGAATGAGGAGCCTCTGATGCAAGATTCCTTGGTAACTTTTCTTTTTCTCCTCCATTTGGTCTGCAGTGGTTATCATTGCTCCCGACTTGTTCAGAAGGTCGCAGGATCCCACCATCTTGAGCTCTTTCCTAACCATGACTGGATACATCCAATAGTTTCTCGCTGGTTGGATTGTTGCAATCGCAAGTAACTTTTGATCTGAGCTTCTTTCGAAGATTGGTGTACACGTTGGCTACTGAATTGGTGGAGATTAAGACTGGGGGCTGCCTTGACTAATGTTCCTTTTTCCCATTTAGCAATCACCTTCCGAGTGCTTTTGGTGTACGTTATTGGAGTTGAGTTTACCAAAAGCAATAGTTTACCAATCTGAAGGAACCTTTCCATTTTATTTATTTTAAAAGTTATATGACGGTAGGATGCGGTGGCTATTGGAATTTCGTGCAGGTCGGATCATCAAGGGTATGGAACTTCAATCAAATCCTGACGATCAAAATAATTTTGACCAAGAAAAGAAACCCACTTGTTTGCTACGGTCATTTAGATTTAGCCCTTGCCCGCCCCCAAGAGGCCCAGCCTTCGGAACCCGTTTTGTCTCTGTAGCTTTTTACTACCGTTTCAAAAGCCATAGAAGGGGGAAGCAACGGAGAGATTGAGCGGCCCAAGAGGAGGGAACCAAGCGATGGGGACGAAGCAGCTGAAACAAGCGACGCTGGTATTTGGGGCTCTAGCGTTTGGTTGGCTGGCCATTGAGATGGCTTTCAAGCCCTTTCTCGACAAGGCTCGCGCCGCCATGGACAAGTCTGACCCCGATGATGATGCGAACCCAACCCCTTCTCAGCAAGAGTTGGCTTCCGGCGCTGTTGCCATCCCAGAAGAGAAGCCGGCCACTGTCTGAGTCTGTCTGCGAAGGATGATGGGAGTAGATGGAAGATTCCATTATGGTTAAATAAGGGGAAGTTAGAATTCAGAAACCCAGGGGTTTTATCTTTTACGATAGATATGGGCCTAAAGTTCTGAACAAAAGCAGTTTTGTTTGATTTTTGAAGAGGTGTTTCAACTCTTATAGTTTGTGCTGGTTATCGTCAAACCAAATATGACCGTCATTTTTTCCCTTCTGCATTTTTTCAGCATTTGAGATTCTTTGATTATTCAAGTTTACTGTTCTGCAGCTCGTTAGATCTCCTGATTTGAAAGCCAACGCTGCATTCTCTGTCACCCCCTAGTTGTGACGCAGTACACCAGCCTGATCACCTCTCTTTGAAGCCAATTTCGTTAAGGCCTGTAAACAAAAATCAAAAGAAAAAAAAAATTCTGCATAGAAACGTGCAACTGACTCTATATGAAGCGCCTTATACTTCCAAAATTAGAGCTCGGTCGTCATACAGCGTGTTCTGTTCATTTGGGATATTTGTTATATTAATTCACGTCATTGTTTTCTTTCTTTTTTTTTGTTAAAAAAAAAAAAAAGAGGGTCAAACTCCTTGGGAGACGATGAATGGCACAACGTCGTCCTCAAATCCTAAAATATTTCGCTTGGGTATTAGATCAAGGACACCAATTCCGCCGGCTGGCCTAGTGTGGTCCGACTGCAGCAGTAAGGTGTGTGGGATCGCACCATTCCAATTGGCTAGTATTATAAATGGAATCAATTATTTCAATGTCACTTTCGCCTCTCAATTAGGCCACCTATAGCTCTCTCTCTCTCTCTCTCTCTCTCTCTCTCTCCCCCCCCCCCCCCACTCCCTCCCTCCCCCAACTCTTTGATTGGTCGACTGTCTAAAATTGTGAAGGTCAAACCACCTCGTTTCCCGAAGGCTTTCAAGATTGAAATCCACGTCCAATGAGAGTTTTTGGAGGCTGGTGAGTGGATATGTGCTGGACAGATATACATTGAGTATCTTTCTCCGGATGGTTGCTTTGTGCGATTTCTAATTCATTCCAACAAGAAAGGGGCATCTGGCTCGAGAGCACGAGAAGATAAAATCATTCATAACAATCCGTAGCAAACTAATAACCAATTCGAAAGCTCTCATAAAAAAAAAAACTAATTAGAAAAAAATACTCCACGATCTTTAATAACAAAAGAAGAGCAGACAGACTGTGTCATAATCTGTATGTCAAGGGCGGTGTCCATGGAATGAAATGTAATCTTGGGAGATGTTTACTTAATAGGGTCATAATTTAATGTTCCACTGCCTACGTGATTCAGGTAAATAGTGCCGCTTTTCTCACCATTGGAATGGTAGATTCCAATTTTGATTGAATACCCAACTTTTTTCTTTCTTTCTTTCTTTCTTTCTTTCTTTTGGGTCAAAGGAAAGCGACGCCTATATATATATATAAAAACCCTCCCCCGAAAACCCCCGCCATGCCATACCTTTGGCTGGGGCAAAAGGCCTCACCCATGTTGGCGTTTGTTGCAGATGATGCAAACCAAGTGGCATGGCATGGGCAAAGGCTATACGCCAAAAGCATGAATGCCTCCTAACTCTCTTAGTTTCATTTATTATTGTATTAGGTTACCTTCTGAACGAACGAGACTTAATAAAGAGAGTACGATCCCCTTTATATGAAAATTTTTTTCAAACACAGTTTAGTACACAAGCAAATTTCATTTTATTCTTCCTTTACCTACGTTTATTTATTCTTTATTCTTTTCTTCTTTTTGGAACATAACATTTTTTATATTTTTAATAAAGGATGGGGTGGTGGGGTGGACGTATGAGATGACGTGGCAGGACTCGCCTGGTTTATGGAAACTGCGCTACAAAAAACAAACAAACCGCACTCAATCTCAATCTCCAGTTTGCCCTCCGTACCGACCGATGTTTCCGAGCTCTGACTTTTTGGAGGAACGGGCATGACAGTTCCCGAGACTACCATTCCTCTCTTTCACGACAACAACGACGAATATCATACTTCTGTACAAATATAATCCAACACTTTGGTGTCTCGTTCCATTCGATTTGCTCGAGATTTTGCGAGTCTTTGAGGTCTGTGAGCCTCTCTCTCTCTCTCTCTCTCTCTCTCTCTCTCTCTCTCTGCGGTTGTGATTTCTCTCTACTTTCGTTTTCGAAGGGAACGAAAAAATTAAGGATGATCTCATGAATGCGTGTGCTTGGGCGTCTTGACTGGTTGGAACTGTGATTTCCGTGATGAAAAATTATATGTTGCTGGGAAGGAGTAGTAGCGTTTATAGCTATGGATCGGGCTCTCTTGTGGTGCATTTCAGTTGATCCATTCGTTCACTCATCGGGTTCACCTTATAATCTTGTTGTGGGGTTTCCCTGGATAATCTCTTTATATACTCTCTACTTTGTGGATCCTAGACGCGTTATTTGTTGTTGTTGCCTTGAATTAAGTCAATTCTCACGAGCTGGGAAGTGTCTTTGAGTTGCAGTTTTATGTTATATTGTTTGTCCTGACTGCCAATTCATGATCTTTTAGATTTTTTTTTTGGGGGGGGGGGAGGGGGGCGGGGTTGCCTGAAGCTGGACAATATTGTTTTGCTTTTCTCGTGTGTAGGAATTGGATTGGACCATCTGGGCTTGAGCATTTGGGATTAATGCCTTTTATTTTTTCAATTAAGTGGAGATTTAGGACTCAATTATCAGCAACTTGCTGTTTGTCATTTCTCGGACGGCCATCTTCGTCTGTCTTCCCACTGCTTTAAGCTAATTTTGCTACTTTTTTTGATTATTTATCTTTTTTATGCTTTTACTGACATCTTATTTCTCATGTGAGGGGTCTACAGGCATGTCAATTGAGAGTATGTCATCCTTAAGTAGTGACCTATCTTATGACATATTGAGGCGCCTTGATGGCCCAACATTGGCCAGTGCTGCTTGTACCTGTGCTGCATTCTGTTCTATTTCAAAAGAAGAGAAATTATGGGAAAATGTTTGTTCTTCCATGTGGCCTTCAACCATTAGAGAAGATGTCAAAGGTTTAATATCAGATATTGGTGGATTCCGAAAGTTTTATGCAGACTGTTTCCCCCTCATTCTTAACAAGGAATTCACAGAGTCTCAAAGGAACAAGTATCTAGATTACCCTGAGGAATGGACTGAGGCTGAATATTATGGTGATGAGGACGAATTTGGAGGTGTTGCACCATCAGATTTTGTTTCCGTTGTTGATATAAGGTACAGAGATAAAACAATCTGCTCGAAAGTTCTGTGGGGCATTCCTAATGCCAATGAATTCAATGGTTGGTTTTACAACTGTCCATTTCGCATTGATCTCCTAACATATGCGGCTAGGGATGAAGAAGATGAAGGTGAAGTTTTACTTTCAGTTTCCGATGGTCTGTCACCAGTTTTATCTATGGAGAAAGAGAGAAAAGATGGAAAGCTATGGAGAGAACTTCGTGATGGACTTCGGCTTAGTTGGATAATTGTAAACAAAAAGCTTAAGCAAGCTGCTAATCTTGCTAGCTGGAGCCCTCTTGGTGGGCAAAGGCATTGGCCAACAGACAAGGATTTTGTGATACGCTTTGGATCTGTTCTTTCTGCAAAGGACATTCTTCCATGTCGAGTAGTAGAATGCGTCATTGTAATGAAGTTCAGAGTCATCCATGCTGAAGAGGGAAGTTTTCAGACGACAATTAAATTAACAGAGCTGAGCATGCAGTTGGAAGACATGGAAGGTGCTCATGTTAACGGAAGAAACAGTTTGCATATCCTCAAAGAAGCACTGAGCTGCCCTAGAAGCAAAAACTATAGCGAAGTTCTTGAGTCTTGTCATTTGTATTCTAAATTCCAGAGCGAGTTAAAAGAGGAGAAGATGAGGAATGAAAACAGAATAGACAGGCTTTGCATCATAAGTGGCATTGCTGCCTTCCTCTCATTCTGGTACTACATTCTGTGAGATGGTATACTCCTTTTGTTTTAACAATCTCGGTTGACAGTAGGCAACTAAGTTTCTAAGCTCATGCCTATTTGATGCATGGTTCAATTTTGCCTCAACTAATAAAATTCTCCGAACTGATCTGAGAACAGAATTTTATCTGTAGAAATTAATCAACTTAATGCAGCTTAACTCAAATAGGCCATTCTCTTTGTTAGATATACGGGATGATTCAATTTCCATTGTACCATTTAAGGCAGCCCATCATCTTGTATCTGGATGGCTATTGTCATCTTCCCTGTCACGAGGGCCCTGTGAACTAATTGCTCTTTGACAAACTGTTAGCCATGTCTAATTAATGCTTCTTGTTGGAAAGTGAAACAAGATCAGAGGAGAAAACTAGCACGAGTAATTACCCCTTCCTAGATACAGAAGTAAAGTTATGTACATTCAAACACTAGTCGAGAATTTATTGGATGAGTTTTGTGTATTGAAAGATGAAACACCGTTTTTTATCCCTTCTATTTTGTCATGATAAAAAATTTCCAAATAATTGAACTGAGGTTGTTTTAAAATTTTTCTGTATTAATTCTTGGAAAGGGTTGTCTATGATCTGTGTGCTCGTCTCAAGATAAGTACTTATCTCTTTTTGTCGGTAAAATTGATTCATTTTTTCTTTAAAAAAAAAAAAAAACTGTTTTAGTGGGCTGATGCACGCTTGGGGGTCCGTTGGCTTAAAAAAAAATTTAGCTACCAAGTACTGACATTAAAATCAGAGGTTCATGGTTGCGGGTCGCTACAGCTACCCTTTACCCCAATGTTGACGTAACAGCTGATCAGGGATTTACAAGCTTTAGTTCTATTTCACAAACAAATAGAATTGGAGTGGAATTTGACTTTCTTTTTTTTTTTTTCTTTCCTTGTGGGGTTCAATTGATAACAAAGGGGCAACTGTCGCACTATTTTATTCGATTGCTGCACAAACTTTGGATTCACCTGAGTTGCCAAGTGGTGTACGATTTGCCTAAACTGTATTTAATAATTCTATCTACAGCGACCATACTAGGGGCCATAAAGAGGCAACAGGTTTGTTTGATTTCTTGGCCCTTTAAAATATATATATATATATAATTATAAGGGATTGGACTGTCTCTGGCTGTGAGGAAATCCATGACCCGACCCACATTAACCGCAATCTAGCCCAGTATACGCATCCAAACATTGTTAATGTTCAGCTAAGTCCAGGGATTATTAACGCCTCCAAGGCACCAACAGGGTCCAGGCAAAAGGAGGTCCGTGTCACGGCCAGTGTTCAGAGGTCCAGGTCGATATCAAGGATCATTGACCATCGGCACCCCACCTACACCAAGGTAGATCCTATGTGCCACTGGACGGATGCCGATGCCGATCTTTCTAATCGCGTACGTTGCAACAAGTTTTATAAAATCCTACCACCATACAGAGAGCTTGCATGTATGTACGGGGAATCGGAATGGATGATTTTAGGTGCATTAATTTTTGTTGGAAGGCCAACGCTGGATGATGTTTTAAATTCAAGTAGTAAGAGAGTCGTGTATCGCATCAACGGAAACTAATTTTGCCAGGCTTTTTCTCTGAGCCATTCCGATCACATGTTAATCAGAGCTTATTGCTTGGATTTAACAAATATAGCTGTCGAATCCCAGTCTGTGTTCAATTACAATCGCTATTCATGTCAATAATAAAAATGGGACCAAAGGCAAGATTCCATATTTGTGTGCGACCACAAATTTTTATGTTAGTACGAGTCTCAATTTTGAGGCGTCACTCTTTGCCTCAAAACTGGTGCTCACATGCTAGAGAGCATTGTGAGAGCAAAATTAAGAACATTGAATAATAATCATGATGACGATGACGACGATGATGGGAACAATAAACGAGCGTGTGAGGCTGGAGACACAAAGTCTTGCTCGAATCGCTGTATTAAAGTACCGACACTTGTTCGCTAAATGGATATTGCTCATACCTAATTTTACAATCCCGTAGTGTGGCGCGTCCTCCTATCCGGCTTTGACAGAAATCTAACACGTATGACTTGGCCGAACCAACACACGTCTTGCAGTCCGAGGCAGTGAGATTTCGATCACAGGCGGCATGACCATACGCAAAAGCGTTGGGATAAGGAGACATGTTGCGGTAGTCGTAATTCTTGCTGGTGGGTGTGCCTGTCTCTAAATCATCAAGGACGTAGGCCAGGCTTATACGAAATGGGTCGCCGTACGTGTACACGTTGCCGTTGCAGAGAGCGCTGATCGCGGTCGTATTGGGAACGCTTTTGACCAAGCCGCACAGAATTAAGAACCCCATCAATAGCATCGCAATCTTTGGAGGAAACCCCATCTCTCTCTCTCTCTCTCTCTCTCTCTGCCTGCGTGCCTGACTTCTAATCCCGTTTCTCCATTCGGTATCTCTTTAAAAATTGCCGTATTCTATCGTTACAAAAAAAAATAAATAAATAAAATTGCCGTATTCTGTCTTTTACTCTACTCTCTTGGACGGCCGATTCCTTGGAGTCTTCTCGTTGGTTCCGACGTCTTGCAATGAACGCCTGACATTTGTTCTACCCTTTTCCTCTTGGAGCGCTTTAGGTGTCAGAAAACATCTTTGACTTTGACATCTATGACCCATGTAGAGCAGAAGTGGTGAGACGGCTGCTGGCCATTGTCTCTTCCTCCACCAATTCCACCCATCGTGCTTGGATTATTCCCATCGAATTTTCGATTTATGTGCATTTAAATTGTTCTGTTTTTGACCATCACATTTCAATTATTTTCGCAAACCTAATGTGCGGTGTGAGAGCATATTCCACTGTACCGATGTTGTGGGTGTAATCCCTGTTTTCCCATCTTTTTTCTTTTTCCTTTTTTTTTTTTTTTAATGATTGTATGCAAAGGGCCCTACACATATTCAAATCTTTCAATAAATTTGTGGTACCGTACACTCACAATTCAAGTAACTAACTGATTAAGTTTGTAAGCGAATTGATACACTAACATTCTAGAGATAGTAGTCGCCAAGGAGATGCTTTTGTGCTGAATATTATGTCCTAAATCCTAACATACTTCAAAACTTCAAAAAAGTTTTCACAAACAGGGAAAGACAACAACAAACACGAGACAAAGGGAAAGAAAACAGCCCGCTCGAATTGTTTTTGGGCTGGATATTTCATTTCAGATCTCTCTGCTGTTATCTTTGCGATGGACATTGGGGTGGACACGTCGGCATTCCATGTTGCCCAACTAGCAGGCTAACAGCCCATATAAGTGCCCCGCTACATTCAGAGGCCACACACATTACGGCTTTTGGGTAATGGGCATTCGTCAGTTTGGATCCTGGTCTCGCCCTGACGATTATGGCCCTTAAGCGTTATGCGCATAAAAGTAAATTCCATCGGGATGGTGTTACCACCACCACCGCCACCAAAAGTCTTCAATGGATGATTTGTAAATTGTAATAGGATCGGCCCCCAAAACGTATGGCCAAGCTTAGCGTCGCCTTTAAATTTCAGCATTTTGTACTCTACCTGGAGAACGAAGGCAACATTTAAGAGAGAGGATATTTAGAAACATTTCTCCAAGAACATCTTCAATTTTGTAGTAGTCCTCCTAAGGGCAGCCCAAATTAACAGTGCCATGGCTAGCATCTTGCAAAATTCATCCGACATTCGAAACTCAATTCTTACCTCGAATTGAGAATGTAAAGCACATGATAAAAATGGAAAATTCAATATCTCATAAGTTGGCCTGATTTTTTTAATTTACCATCTTATAACTTGCTTCAAATGGATCTAATAATAGACAAACAAGATACATAACTATAGTTATTATTACTATTGTAAACAGGAGTCAAATAATGAAATATAGTAACAGGGATCCATCTTTCGACGCAGGTCACAGGACTGTTTTTGGGATCCTGAAACTGGCCAATGGCTGGACCTCAACAACAGGCTCAAAAATTTAACTGAAAAGTTTAGGGCGCTGACGTTTTAAAATGAACAGGAACAGCAGCCTTGAAAAGAAAAAACAAGCACTCTCTAGGACCAGATATTATGGTACATGCACACTTCAGGATGTAGCATTTGTACGGTATCATCTAAATGTGTGAAGGGGAAGAAGTTGTCATCAATTCGTATTGTTCCACAATGCGTGTTAATTGTTTTTTTTTATTTAAAAAAAATCAATTTTCAACGTACAATTCAATCATCGAATTGCCAAATTGAAATGGACAATCAATGGAAAGAGAAATTTTCCTTCAATATTGGATCCAGGTCCGAACTACAAGTCCAAGCAACTCTTCCAAGAATCGTCGTTTCAATCTCCAACACTCTGGTTGGTGAGGCTAAAAGATCTCAATTTCATCGCCAACTTATACATGCCACTCCGGTTCAATTTCTTTCTCAAAAATGTTTTCTAGCTACATTTACGTCATCCAGTGTTGCAAAATACTAATTGTGCACTACAACAAGAGTAACAATCCCTAATAAAAGACAGTTAGATAGCAGAGACTCTCCCCTTCATGATAATTCGACTGTTTAAGATTCGCTATGTATTTCTATACATGGACCCCAATATGGTAGACATAACACCTTCCTCCCTTTTTCTCCCTTTTTTTCATTTCCCCTCTTCTTCTACTTTTTTGCAGTATCTACAATTAAATGTAAACACACATAACTTTTTTTTTTTTCATATAATTAAAACCAAGAATTTAGTTTAATCCATGCCTGGAGATGACCATAGTCGTCCAGTCCAAGAATGCAGTAATGTTGGTGAACTACTTTGTAATTTCTCCATACATTGTTTAGGACAAAGGCAAGAGCTTACTTACCCTACATGTGCCTCAGTTAGCCAGTAATCATGGTGCCAATGCCTTCCTCAGTCATGATCTCGTGAAGCAGAGAATGCTGAATCCTGCCATCAATGATGCTAGCAGTCCTCACACCTTGTGCGAGTGATCGCACACAACAATTCACCTTAGGGATCATCCCACCTGCCACCTTCTTCTCCTCTATCATTCTCTTAATCCCCTTTATATCTATTTCCTTCACCAGGCTCGTTGGGTCATCCACATCCTCTAGAATCCCAGCCACGTCTGTCAGCAGTATCAGCTTCTCCGCCCCCAACGCCGCCGCTATTTCCCCTGCCACCGTGTCCGCGTTTATGTTGTATGACTGTCCCGTTTCATCCGCCGCCACCGAAGCAATCACCGGGATGTGACCGTTGTCCACGAGTGGCTGCAGGATGGTTGGGTCCACGCGAGCCACCTCTCCGACGAAGCCTAACTGGGAGGAGTTCGGGGTGGGGCGGGCAATCACGAGGAGGCCGTCCATCCCTGAGAGGCCAATGGCTGTGGCCCCGGCTTTGTTAATGAGAGAGACCAAGTCCTTATTGACCTTGCCGACAAGAACCATGGAGACAATCTCCATGGTCTTGGCGTCGGTGACGCGTAGGCCGCCTTGGAAGACGGGCTCGATGTTGAGGAGTTTGAGCCAGTGGTTGATCTCGGGGCCACCACCGTGAACGAGGACAGGGCGGAGGCCAACGCAGGAGAGCGAGACGAGATCGGTGACCACGGAGGCCTTGAGCTCCGGAAGCTTCATGGCGGCACCTCCGTACTTGACAACGACGGTCTTACCCTTGAATTTCTGGATGTAGGGAAGGGATTCGGACAAGACATCGACTCGAAACTGACTCGGAGAAGGGGGAGATTGGGTGGGCGCATGTGCCAGTGCTGGTGCTGCTGCAGCAGCAGCTTTGATGGTTAAAGATGGATTCTTGATCGGAATTTGGAAACGATGAGGGAAAGACAAAGTTGAGGTTTTGAGATTAAAGGCAGCACCACCAGTTTCCCTTATTCTTGAGGATAAAGAAGATGAGGTGGAGGAGGCCGAAGGAGAGAGAAGGGTGGTGGATATTAGAGTAGAAGAGACATTCACCGTTCCTTTGGCCGCCGCCGCCGCCGCCGCAGTTGCTGTCATCTTCTTCCCACATAATTCCTCTCTCTAGTTTTACAAACCTTGTGTTGGCTTTGCCCATATACATACAAAGGCCGCGCGCGCTGGCTGGTCTTCCTGTGTGAGATTGTTGGCCCAAGTATACAATATGTTTTCTTTTCTTTTTTCTTTTTTTTTTTTTGGGGTGGGTGAAGCCCATAAGCCCATTGGGGTCGAAATTCTTTGCTTTTTGTTCGTCAATTCTCAAAACAAAGTGACACACGTCCCTCATCAACCAAATTGGGCCCGCAATTTGAGTACTCTTTAATGCGTACGCTGAAATTGGAATTAGCGAAGTGATCAGTTAATGTTATTATAAAATGGGCAGCTAACCTCAGCAAATACCGAAACAATTTGAGGAAATACTCTGCGTTGAGTTATCAAATAATCGTATCTAGCTGATGCTCTTAGTTTCTTCTAATTCTCTGATGAAGTTTTACGGAAAAGAAGATTTGTGGTTTTTGTTGGTAAAAAACAAGTTTTGTGTTATAATTGACACCTATTCCGTTTGGTTTCAGTTCTCGTTGAGAATTGAATTAGAATTGCAATCGATTTTTATTTTTTTTTTCCAAACAATTATATTAAAGAAGATTTTCAACTAAAGGGTTTTAACCGAATTAAAACGCCTAGCATTGGCGCCATGCCGTGGGTCAAGTGTTTGCGCTGGGCCGACGGGCCCGTGGCATGATCTTAGTACGGTTACTATTAAGGGCCCACGAAATGATAACTTTTGCAATTTTGCAAAGCCCTATCGGCCGGAACGACCGCCGTTTAAGGACCAGCGCGTCCCAATGGTATCATCCTTCTCCGCTCCGTTGCCGCCCAAAAATTCAAATCAAATAAAATTTCAATCCTCTTTGCACTTTGATTGAGGAGAAAATTAAAAAATAAAAAATAAAAATAAAAGGCCGAACAGAACCGACGGTGGAGTGGAGATGGAGTACACAGAGGTCGAGGCAAACGCCGAGTGTCTGGACGCCGCGGCGATCTTCCACGTCATAAAAAACGTCGTGGGCTTCGTTCTCTATATGCACCAACAGATCCCCTCGTCGGTTCCTCTCTCTCTCTTTTTTTTTTTGGTTTTTTATTCTCTCTTTTCTTTTCTTTCTCTTCTTCCTTTTTTTTTTTTTTGGCTCTTTACATTCTTGATGAAATGCTTTGTTAATTTTCGATCAATTTGATGAAATTAATTGACTCCTTTTAAATTTCCGTTCCGTTTGTTACGTGCGCAGCACCTTGCAGGATCTTAGTCTTGAATACGGTGCCTTGCAGGAGGAGTATAAAGAGCTGCTGGTATTATGTCTTCCTAATTTTTTTAAATATATATATATATATATATATAATGTCAAAATAATAATAAATAAATAAATAAATAAATAATTGGAACCCTAAGCAGAAAGAATTATCGGCCTGCAGGAGGTGGCTATTACAGAAACTGAAGCAAAGGCAACTTCTCGTAGGAAGCACGCGAGCAGAAAGAGAGAGGTCAAACGTAGTATTATGAGACTGGAGAAATTCATGACCGCGGTTGATGGTGTTGAGAGTGCGCTGCGGCTGATGATTGGCGAAATCTCTTGCATTGAAGGGGTCGTCTTGGTCCTTGGCGCTAGCCCAGTGCGGCCGCAGTTTGTGTACGATTTGTGCTTTTCGCACGTAAAAGCTCTGCCACAAGGGGCAGCTGATTTCTCTATAAACAGACCGGCGGAAGGGCTTTCCAGAAGGGTTCGTCCTAAACGTAAATGCTTTTTGTTGTTGTCTCTTTTGAATTGGGATTTACATTTTATTTTTCGACAGGCTATTCGAGCACTGATTTCCAAGGATGCTGGGTCTGGTTCCTATCCGGGTACCCGGGTGCAAACATATTCAGCAATTTTATATTTATTTTTTTTATTCTTTCATCTTTGATTTAATTTGTCCGTTTTCGTTTTAGGTCCTACTAAATTGTTTCTGTTGGCGAAAGCTCCATCTTCTTTCAATCTGCCTCTGCATTTTCTTCCAAAACGTGAATTCAGATACAGCAAAAAGGTAAAGAATTTTAGAGCTATGACAAGAGCAATCTTTGGCTGGTGCTCCTTTGAACTCATAGGAACTCCGCATCCTGAGTTGATTTTTAACAGATTTCCATTCTTACAGTACGCTACGCTGATGAAACATCCAAATTGCCCGCTTTTACTCTTTTTTTTTTTTTTGTCAGTTATTGGAATTTCTTGGTTTCGATGTTTTATGATGATACTCATGACAATGAATCCAATCCTTTGATACCATGATATTAGCTTAGGTGGCTCGTTTTATTTTTGGCTTGTGCTATTTTACTTTCACAGCAATTGAGCACATCCTCATAGTTGAACTTCTAGTCTCCTCTAACCTTACTAGAGCGCCTTGGCCCACTTTGTTTTGATTCTTTTTTATTGAAGGCTTCCATGGAGGTGCCTGGAGAAGTGGGATTCTCTTATGTTCCACATCAGATTTATACATCTACTTTGATTATAATCTTCTAGTATATCTCTGATTATTATCTAAATACAACATCTAAGTTAATGAAATGAGTGCCTACTTGCCATTCATTTTTTGGGACTTTCTTATAAAAAGCAGTTTCATGTGCATGTCCATGGTTTGATACTCTTCATAAGTAATGGTTGTCTTTAGAGACAATTCCTTTTTCCCTGTAATTTTTATTTTGGGGTTAGATTGTACCTTTCAGATTGCGACTTAAGTGCAGAAGCCGTGATATCAAAATTGATGCTCCTGATTGTAGTTCTCTGGTGAACAGCTCTCTTGGCTTGAGAGATTCTACTTCAGATGATTTAATCTGGTATGAAATGCTTAATTTTTCATATAATTTGCTTTCATTTCTAGTTGCCTTGTGTGAATTAAGGTGAGTGAGAGTATTTTGAAGATATCCATATTGTCTTCTCATAAAATTTTGTGCATTCCATTGGAGATCATGAGAAGAATTCATTAAAGAACAGAATATTGCCAGTGACACAAGATGATTGTTTTTATGTGGAACACTAGATGGATGGAATGCCTTTTCATGGCAGCTTAATCCATGTAACAGAATAGGCAATCCAGTAAGATGATATTAGACACATTTTCTCAACAAGAGAAATGTTGAAATAATATGGCATGTATTCTAAATCCCTTGCTTGCATAATCCAGGATTTTCCTGTTTTTCTCTTTCATGAAAATGATTTTATTGAGTTTAGGAGGATTTCATGTCAATAAAATTGATCTCGACTCTTACTTTCATTCATAACAATAGACAATGCAGCTTCTATAATCTTGACTCTGGAAAAGGCAAGGTGTCTTTGATTAAATCATTCTTGAAGTAATACATCTTAAATCATATAGTTATATTGTTAGATTCCACTGTTGTAAAGCAGAATATTTTAAATCTCTGTCAGGTTTCAGTGTCGCCATGTAATTAAGGGTCTTGAATTCAAGAACTCCCCAGAAGAATGATAAAGTTGATCTCTTCATCTCCATGATAAAGTTCATCTTTACTCCTTTCTTTAGGTTTGTTATATTTTCCATTGCTTTCCATTATAAGGCATTCCAGGTTACACTGAAAGGAAGTAGCTTTCATTTATATAGTGAAATACATTTACTAAGTGCTGTTGTTTTTCTTCCCTTGGATAGTGGCTGATTGACGGGTTACTACCTGGAGATTTTTCGAGACAACATTTACACCTATATATAACCCTTTAATATGGTGAATTAGTCATTCACACATCTCTTGAGACAAATTCAATTTCCACAAGTTTTTTCTTAAATATTAGAAAGTGATTTTTACAGGAACTTCAAATTGTGTGATAAGATCTAGCTTACAGTTAAAAGATTGGCTTCATCCCTTCACCTAAGTGACCAGCTTCTGTACATATTGTGATGTGTACTTGACTATAGAACAATGGATGCATAAATTGAGATAATATGGCCAATTCAAACATTGAGAAAATTAGGAGATCTTGTGCTGCCATTATTCAGATTATGTTACAATAGACATTAAACAGCACAACTAGTAGGAGCTATTGCTTTTATGAGTTTCCACTTACCAATGTGCAGATGCATTGGGACCTAGTAAGTCCACTCCTTGGGAAGAAATATCTCTGGTGAAGAATTTTCATTCTGTGGGAAAACACAGCATTGTGTTGCTACATCTTTGGCATGCTTATGTTTGACTGAGTTGCAATATTCTCCTTTTGAGTTGCTTCTGGTATCTGCACATAACAGTTGATGCTATGATCAACGAAAAATCATGGGGAAGAAGACAAGACAGCAATGTTATTAAGTTGCACCTTGTCGACGTGATATATGCAAGCCCAGTTCGTTAACATTGAGGTTCAGAGCTTGAACAACACGTGCAGGAAGGAGAACAGGGGAGCAAGCTGCCCAAAATACCAGATTTTATAATGCTATATCGAGACGTGATCTAAATGATTTTAGATTGTGCTTAACTGTCTTATAGTCTCCGTTGCTTTCCATTAAGATTAGCATTATTCTGTTATGTTAACTGATATTACAAAGTGGTGAAACACAGTGGAAAGAGCGAGGGGCTATGCATACATATTCAGATTTAGCATAGCACTACACCTGGCTTCTTGTTATACTGCAAGTCCATGCCTCCCCTTCGTGGAAGAAAAACTCCAGTCCCGCACGATTTTTTACCAGATTCTAGAAAAAGTGCTTGCATTCCTGGTCCTTCTGATGCCCAAATAGTCGAATAATTTCTTCTGCAATGAGTTCTTGGGCTAGAACTTGAGGCCTGTTGAACACGGGAAAATGGGTTCCGTGAGTACAAGAAATCCGATAAAAATAAATTGCTAATTTTCATGCCTTGTGTGAATTTGTGGAAGGGCATAATTAAGGGGTCCGAGTCTGGCTCAGGGTCCTTTGCCTCTATTGAAGGGGGCCTCCCTTTCATTGACGGAGGCCTTCATTTTATTTTGCTAAAAGGGAGTCTGGTTGGGGCCTGTGCCTTCCAGCAATTATTGTTTGTAGAAATGGTCTTCTAAAGAACTACGGCAAAACGGAAACATAAGTAGGAGAAAGCCTGGAGGAAACAATTGACCGAAACAGAAAATCCTTGTAAATTTTATTCTCCGAGCTATCTGATGAAGCGACAGAACAATCTGATTTAGGCTGTAAGATCAATTCGGGTTAAAGACCATTAACCGTCCGAAGTAATTTGCATATGTGCATGTACAATGGAAAAGTCCAGTTCCAAATACTGCCTGAAACGGCGTTGGGTTGAGAAATGATCCGGATCCATTTGATGCCAAGAAGAAAAAAGGTAAAAACAGAAAAGCCCTGTCGGTGCCCCGTTTCTCCACTTGGCTAAAATATCTATTCTACGGACTATAAATCCGAAAGCAACATAACATGTAACATCAAATCCTAGAAACATTCCCTCCACGTTGATGTCCCTTTGAGCAGCAACTCGCAGCCAGCTTTCCATGCACATACTTAATCTTTTTCATTTTAGTTGACAATGGAGACTGATGGCAAGACTTAGAAATTTTGGTCTTTACCCAGCATGATTTTATACACCGAACGGTAGCCTCTTCTCGGGTGACCGTTAATTGCATTGTCGGAATTCCAAAGCTGTATTGCATGCATATATATGAGATATAGAAATAATCAGCTTTTCTTTATTGATGTCAATTATATTCCATGTACCCAGCAAACCATGTCATGCAAAAGCATGCCGCAAAGACCACCTGACTTACCCAAAAGAAACAAAATAAAAAGAGAGAAAAGTCCACCTCGTTTAACGATATGAACCTAATGTAAACTAAAGTCTGGAATGTTAAACAAAAACTCACAGTAAAAGCATACGAAGAACAGCATAATTAAAGAAGAGAGAGAGAAGGGGAAAAAAAAAAGAAATAATAAAGAAGAAAGAAACTAAAAAAAGTGTACCAGTTGCGGCTGCATCATTAGCGGCAACTTGGGAAGATTACGGTACCCAGGGCGCTGCTGGTACTTGGCATAAACCTGGAATATTATAGAAAGTGCATATCTGTAAGATTCTTAGAAAGAAAGACAAAGCAAATTATATATCTTTTTCATATCAATTATTATTGAAACATGGCGAACCTTGGTGTCCCATATTGCCTCGTCCATAACAAGAGAGGATAGCCGTGATATTCCTTGTCCAAATCCAGCCTCTCCGTCTTGATCTCTACCTGAAGCCATTGTGATTTAGGACAATCTCTTCTTGTCTTGGGGTAGGAAGACGAAGGCTTTTAAGCTCCAACTTCTAACCTGCAACGTAACTACGTGCGTGCACTCGGAAGAGAGAGAATAAAAAGAAGAAAAAAAAAAATTAAAGATAGGTGGTGGGGCCTTTAATGAGATACATGATGAGTGCAGTTGACAATCATGCATAAGTCGGACCTACATTTTCATTGCAATGAATTTATTGCAATTTTTATGTGTTCCCTATTTACAAATTTGACCTTTCGCGATGATTTCGAATCTCTATCTTTTTCGAATTAAAAAAAAAAAAAAAAATCTCGCATGAGTAATTGACTTTGACATCAAATTCATTCTTAAATCTCTTTTAAAAAAAATATATATATATGCGGTTTCATACGACCAATTTTCTGATCTAACGGATGCAATTGCATTTGCATGGCGTGTGCTTACAAAATGTCTACGTTACGTTATAATATACGCTGAACGGCTCCCATAAGTATAGGTCATAAACGTGATATTATTTCGAATATTATGTATCTACGTTGAAAAGATTTGATTCAAATTCAAAAGTCAAAAAACCTTCTTAAATGATTATTTGGTAACTCATTAATCAATTATTTTCAAATACTTATTTTAAAATGCAGACTGTAACCAATGTTGGAGTTACTAAAATCACCGAAATATATATCCAGAACCCCAAAAATTAAAAAAAAAATCACTAAAATTTATAATTTTGCGTTATGGGAGAATATCCCAAAAAATAGAAATAAAAATAATGGCTTTGACACTGCATTATTTTGCGCACCCCAAAAAAGGAAAAAGAACATGTGAAGATTGGTTGGGTTGGGCAGGGTAAACCCCACTTTCATCTTGGGTTTTTGCAGTTGTTCTTCGCGTAATGCTTACTACTCCATAACCATAGAAACCTTTTGCTATTATATTTATTCAATTCCTATAATTACTAATAGTTGTATAAACCGAGTAATCAGTTGAGCAGGTTACACTGATAATTGTCGGATGAATTTTTTATCGCTTATGCTATCATTTACATTGATATATATATATATATATATATATATATATATATATTATGCGTATGCAGCTTGCCAGTACATGTATTTCTTACCAACCATACCAACCCCTCAGAAAATATATATATCAAACAATGAGATTTTGCTTTTGGTTTAATGAAGTGGGTCCTGCAGACGACATGTCATGCATATGTCAAAAACGTCGTTTTATAATGTTAGAACTCGTACCCTTTTGGCAAGGAATTTGCAAATTTTTTATGTGATCCAAGGATTAGGAATACAATTTCATAGTATATATATACACATACCCCTTTGAAATCGTACGCATGTTTATATATAGACACTATATATGATAGACTAGAATCAGAGATTGGCAAGTTAAATCGAATACCTCTACGACACTCAACATATGATGAGCCGAGCAACTATAGGCAATCTGATGCTGACACAAGTCTCTGTAATGATAAAGTCATAAATCATCACTCATGTGAACTTCAGAGGACTGTTAATGTCGTGCAGAAGCTGGGGCATCTTTCTTTAATCCATATCAATTTTGTAATTGGCTTGGTCCATTTAATGATGCGGTTGGTACAGTTTAGTTAAATAATTTCTCATTTAGGCCACTCCGATCTGCGTTGGCGTCCACCTTTGGAAATGGCGATAGTCGTCCCGTCCAAGAATGTAGTGATGTTGGTGAACTACTTCGTAATTTCTCCATACAATGTTTGGACAGTGTCACCCCTAGTCTTGAATCGCAAACACCAGTATATCATCAGCAAGAGGGAGAATTGCAGCAAACTCATCAAGTGGGTGAGATTAAAATGAGTAGAAAATATCAAGAAAAAGGAAACATAGGTAGTAGAGACGTAAACCTCAACACCATGAATCTGCCCTTTTGTATTAGCAACCGAAAATGGAGCTGAAATAGCAGCCACTCGGGGGTTTTGGTGAACGAACCCAAAGACGTACCCATGTCTGTTACCTTCTTTCTAAAAAGCAAATACCCATCTTTATTTATTTATATAGATCAACATCCCCTTCTTTCTTGTACCTAAAGACTTGAGTCGAGAATCGGGTCTTTTTTACCTACTTCTTTCATGTAAAATGTTTGGCGGCAGACACCAAAATCGGTGTCGGGTTGGTTTCAATACGATTTATTACGAAACCATTACATTTTCTTCAAAAAAAACTTATGCACTACCATGTTTATATAATACAAAATCTTCATCTTTCTTTCTATCCGACATAAGAGTTAATAGTAACGAAAGACCTACCCTGATACACCGGTCACATGCTGCCCAGTGTCTCAAGCGTTCCCAAAAACAAAAAGGCGTTTCACACTCTTTTGTTTCTTGTATTTTCCTATTCTTTACCCATTGCCCGCAAAAGAAAGTGAATTTTAATCTCTGAAATCTTGGCCATCAAGAGCCTGCATCATCCATCACTCCTTTTTCTCCTCCTCCTTTCATTTTTCCACTTATCGGATAACCAATAACAGGGGTTGCCAAGGCTTATTGCATGGACATGGGCTTGATCCAAACGATTCATTCAAGTTGCCGTGAAGAGCTGACGTTCGTATTAACACGAATCTCAACAGGCTAGTTTTACATCCCACTGCTAATATTTCCGGCCCGAGTTAACATACATCTTTTGGAAGAAGTGGAGTTGAATGATAGCTGAAGATCAAACCTTCAATTGAACCTCCCCTTTTAGCGGGCCTGCAAGTGGGTGTCGAGTTTTGGCAAGATCCACGACCTCCAAGCCTTTAAGCCCAATTAGAGCTGGACCAATAGTAAACTGTAAATACCATGTATATTAGATTTTCAGTATCCTCTCTCTCTCTCTTTTTTTTTTTTTTTTTTTGGGTTTAAAGTATCCTCATGATCTTCTAGAGCAATATTAAATAGTTCAATTCACTTTTTCGCCCCTTTCCAATCTCATTAAAATGATAATAAATAAGATATTCATCGTAATTTTATTGCTTATTATTTATTTATCTGATTGTTTGGAATAAAATTAAAAAATTATGATTGAACTATTTCTTATTATTACTACTCGATTATGAATACAGTTACAACATTACAAATTTTAGAATTTGGGATCGAAGCCAACCCTACGTTCTTTATAATAAACTAGGAAGAGATATTTATTCCTGTTTATATATATATATATATATATATATATATATCTTCCCTTGACTAAACGGAAGAAAATCCACCAACAATTGTGAGGGAGACATGATTCCTAACCCTAAAAAGCCTTGGTATCCGTGGGGGCCCACTTTGATTCTCCCCTAGATCCTTCAGTGTCCAATTTATGAAGACTTTTGTTTCGTCAAACTCCGACGAGGGAGCCCAATGGGCCACATGGCCACGTTACCTGAACGACTTATACATTCACTCAAATTTTGGTCGAAGTCAATCAACTCAATTAGCCCGTGAAAATATTCCGATTTTAACTTTACTCATAATTAATCCTCCTTTTTGTCAATTGCTCGTAATTAAGCCTGTAAATGTTACGCGATCCACGCGCCACCCGTGTTTGTGAACAACACTGCCGTCTCCTTGCATGCCAGACCAAGAATCATGATATGGCTTCGGGCGGAACCTCGGCTCGATTAAGATTCAAATCTCCTTTAAACTTTGAAAGGGATCAATCCCTTCGGCTTGTATGCTCAATATGACACTTGTTTCCTTCTTCATCTCAATACCAAGTACTAAAAAGGTTCGCCAAAGTCATTTCGTATAAGCCCCAATGTATAGTAGTATTAAAATTATCTGATGTTTTAATTTTAAATTTGAAGTTTAAATCTTAATTTTACAAATTTTCGCTTTGCATCTAGTCTAATTGACTTGTACCATGAGCACATCGATATGGAGACAAAGATTCCAAGTAGCAATATTAATTCGAACTTGTTGCAATAGACCCACACCAGATAATCGCATTGAGAAGGAGACGAGCATTGAAAAGACTCTGGTGGCCAAGATTGAATGCTGCCACCGCCTTGGTCCCCTTCGATGTCCTGTGGCCGAATCATTTTTCTTTTTCTCTTTATCCGATTTGCTTCTAATTAATAGTTATCATGTACTAATCATTATGGAACAATTAAGAAACCGTCGTAATCCTATATATTGCAAATAATTCAGAAGTTCATTGATAATTATTCCGTGGAATAGATATTTGAAAACTTCTTAATGGATCAAGAAAAGAGAAATTGGATTAGGTTGGTGACATGGATGTCTAAAGCATTACGTATACTACTACCATGAAAAGAGAAGTTCCTATCGGATGGACATATGGATAGCAACATAGTTTTACGCGTAGAAAAAGTGGGCAACATCATTCCAATACCCCACAAAATATGGGGGCGCGGGGGCCCCCCGGGGGGGGGGGGGCCCCGGGGGACACAACTTGGCGTTGGCACAATGAGGAGACCACCAGCCATGTTTCCGGTGTTAGAAATTATACATTCATACAGACATGGGGGGAGGAGGGGAGGGCTCTTAATGTAAATATTGTGTCTTGTGAAGCCCAATTTTCAAGTTGTAATGGCATGCCATCCACAAATGTGACGAGGACGACTTGACATTGGCCATCAAATGGAGAAACGGATAGGTAGTGGAGAAAGAGGGTTATAGCAGCAAATGGCTCGGAGCTACATGCATCAGAGAACACCATATATGTCCTTTTTTTTTTTTTTTTTTCAATTTGTCCCGTTATGGAGATTGTGGTTTGATTAATTTGTGTCTAAGGTTGGGTGGACAAAGTGGTAGACCGGTTTGCCTTCTGTTATGACTAAAAAGGTTTTCTCCTGATCCATGGCATTGGTAATAAGAAAC
This sequence comes from Ceriops tagal, assembly GCA_021533255.1. NCBI lineage: Eukaryota > Viridiplantae > Streptophyta > Magnoliopsida > Malpighiales > Rhizophoraceae > Ceriops > Ceriops tagal. The sequence continues at coordinate 3,623,541 of CM038603.1, forward strand.
ATTATGGCTAGCTTTCTCATTTTCTTTTTTGCGATTGCTCATCAAATCATCTATACGTGCACTGCACTATCATTTATCGCCATCGGCCACCTTCCTAAATTTTTGGCTGGACCTCTCTGTCATTGTCTCTCATATATCTCTTTGAATTCAGAAGGCCAGAATTTCACAGGCATGTTATGTTGAAACCAGTCCCATCCCGGGTCAGGTCACCACAATGCAGGATGGTGAAATTCAATTGGCACGACGTCATGCTCGAGGTGATGATAAAGTCTCACAGCAATTTTAACATTTAGTCCATTTTAAAGTCTTAACATTTTCCAGTCGCCAGAATAAATGCCATAAAGGGAAGGGCAAGCTTTTTTCAAGAACCATATGTGAGACCCATCTCCTAGAATGCCATCAAATGTTTAGAAAATTAAGTTCAAATATCTTTTAGTCTCTCCTAAAATTTTTAAGCTAAGGTCAAGTTGATAATCAAATTTTACGATTTCCAAAGAGTCCATAAATAATTAAGTATGTCCACGTGAACAAAAGAAGATTGATTCCCTCATGTGACACGAAAATTAAAGTTGGAATGTACCAGGCTGATTTTGCAGCAGATGATGTTTGGTTGCTCGTGACTTTGACTTGGCGAAAGAATATGCACATTAGAGGCACCAAGATGTTCCCGAAAAGCACATGGCCTATCCATTTATTGGGAGGACTTCACTAGGTGCGCATAGAGGTACAGTCATAGATGAGTCATAAATCCTTTATTTGAGAAGATTTTTTTTTTTCTTGAAAATTAGTGTTTTTTTTATGACTCTTCTGTGGCTACTGTGGTTACCCCATCTTTACTGTTATGTGCAGTAGGTTGACAATGCTCCATTCTCCAATCCAAACTCTCTCTCCACCGAGGTTCCTTAACGTATGGATAAGCGAACTCCACGGTTGGACATTGCCCCCCTCTTTTAAGGAATGCGACCCACACTCTCTCTCTCACTCACTCTTTCACTCTCTCATTTGGACCATTTAGCCAAGCAACCATTTCCAAGTGGGATTTGCACAACACTATCGAAATTGACCACTTTCACCCGATTGCGTGTTACGAATTATAAATGAAATCCTCGGAACTGAGAAAAAGGAGAGGACAGCACGGCGTAAAATTGGTGGGTTTTATTTCACCATCTTGTTTAGAATAGGAGGGGGAAAGCAGAAGAGCAGAGGCACATGGATGATCATGTGTGACTAGGTCAGTTGCATGTTGCTCACAGTCTCCGCTAGCTGCGGGACCCCTTTCTCGTTTGATGGTCCAGCACTGAGGAGGCAGTCGTACTACATCGTACACCACCTTGCAGTCGTTACAGTCGTTTTTGCCGTTGCAGAAATGATTTTACCTAACGCTCGCTACCCCGGGACCTCAACTCTACTAAACTCCCCCATTTTTCCTCCCCCCCCCCCCATTTTCTTCTTTCTCCGCAGGATTAGGATGAAGTAAGAACGCCCATTAAAGAATAAATGTGGAAAAAGTTCAATCTAACTACACCCCACTATTTCCCTACAAGTCTCTATATATATATATATATATATTTCTATCTCTGGTTTTGTGCAGCAGGGCATCCCGAACATGCTATTAATCTCGCCAATTAATAGCTGGTGCGCGAAGGCAAAAGCAGCTGCTCCCTTTACAAGGCATCGGTCCGTCCCAACTGGTTCTAGTCAACTTTGACGTTATTGGGAACCTACGGTGGACGCCTTTTTTTTTTTTTTTTTAAATTTATTAATAATATATAGAAGCCATCAATTGATGCCAAAGTCAGTTGGACAATGATGGTGGGGGTGCCAAGTCAGTTCTAACGTTTGATTGTTGATGGGGCATCTTTATGTTTGAGACATGTGAATATTCTTTCAAGCATAATTATGGAATAAAAAAATTATGATTAAACAATACAATTAAAGATATACTTATTAAATTTCAATTATTAATTACAAATAATTCATAATTTAATAAATAATAAATTAATTGAAATGTTTTTTAAAAATTAATAATATAAATAAATATATCTAATCTACGTATCTGTTTATGTAATAGAATTGTTTCGAAATATCACACTGTGACCAAACGCATAAGCAAGAGCCATCCACACAAAGAAAGAGACTAGACATAAAAGAAAGGGAAGGATCGAACCAAGTGAGCGACCCCAATAACGATAATAACTACCATTTAGCATACTTTACTAAATCCAACGTACGGAAGTCTAAAATCTCGTAATCACTTGGATAAAAGAGAGAGACAGAAGCAGGGGAAGGGAGGGATAAGAAGTAAGCAAGAGTTTGGGAATGAGAAGCAGGGGGCTTTTTAAGTAGCCACACAAAACGGCTCCCAATCAAGCAAGTCTTGGTTGCCATTGCCATTGCCACTCCCACTCCCACCTTCCTTGCACCTGCTTGGCCTGGCCAACTTTCCCATCATTTCCCCTCCAACAATTCCACTATTCCCATGCAAGTCCTCTCCCTCAACATCGTAATCTTCATCAGCATCTCCTTCTGCTTCCCTTTCGAGTGCTGCATCTTCTTCAAATGCTTTCTCGCCACATGCTTCTTCTTCTTCTTCTTCTTCTTCGGTTTCCTCCTCTGCTTCTACTGGCTCTTCTTCATTGTCAGAGTCGTAAGGATTGTTATCCTCAACCAAATGAAGCCTAAGTCGGCCGTTGATGCGCTCCGCGTGGAAATTACCATGGCTTGGAGACACACCTACTGCTTCCAAAACCAGACGTCCTTCATTTCTGTGAGGCCTTAATTGAACACTTTTGGGGCCGATGAACGAGGTCAAAGGAGGCGGGAAGCTAACAATTCGATTCAGATTCAACCCTTTTGTTTCTCGCAATTTCAGTTCCTCCCGAGTCCCACGATTTCCATTTTCTATAGCAACTAAAGCCAACTGATCACCGATGCTTTCGCTCACTTCACTACCAGTTTCATCCCCTAAGCCCTCTGTGCACATTTCTAGGCTCTTTTCGCTGAGAGTAGAAGAGCGCTTGAAGCTTGGGGGGACGTAGAGTTTGTCTTTCTCTGTGGTCTCATTGGCAGCGGTTTGAGAGGTTTTGTTGGCTAGACACTGGAGGAAACTCCAGCTACCAATGTTGTCAACATTGTCGTTTCCTTTGGTGTCATAATTGGAGGCGGAGACAAAAGAAGGATTGTGCGATGTCGAAGAACGGGCAACGTTAAAATTGGGTGGAGCCAATTTGAGCCTCACAACAAGCGGTTCGACGAGGTGGGCTAGCTCCAGGCACGATTGAATGCCCTGACTGTAACTTGAGGACGACATTTCGCTATCGAGACAAGAAATGAAGAAGTAATATACAGTAAACACGGGTAATGAATAGGAAACAGGGGGCAGGAACAGGGGACACAGAAGGGAAACCTTTGTGTTATGGTTTAAAAGCTATACGAGAAAAGTTGAAATTGAGATTAAATCGAAGTCCTTGGAGTTTTGGGTTTGGTTTGTGCTACATGAGATGAGAGCCTTGTGGGAGAGAGGCTAGGAAAGCAGTAGAGGGAAGGAGCTAACCTGAAAGAAAAGTGAAAAGGGGTGGGAATTTATAGTTGAAAACCTTACGCGCAAGAGCCTATATAGCCTATTCACAGCACTGAGAGGGAGGGAAAATTCTTATGCCACAAAAATTATTAGGCAAGAAAGAAAATATGAAAAAAGTGGACCAAAATTTTTAAAAAGTGAACTTGATAGTAAGCTAAAAGCAAATTTGGAATTCTTTTTTTTAATCACCATTAACTTCAGAATTGACTATAACCAATCCCCCAGTCAGTTAGACTGCATGCACACGCATATAAGATTATACACACAGAAAATATTAAAACTATACATATCTGTTAAATGTGTATCCGTTTGTTCACGTTCGCAATAGCCCTGGTAAAAATTTAAATATTCAGTTTCTCCGAAAATTTTGGTATTTAGTTAAAACCAATAAAAGGTGACAAAAAAAAAAAAGAGAGAGAGGGAAAGAGAGAGAGAGAGAGAGAAGGAAAGATTCATTTTCTGAGATTCCATTGACATTGATTGGCTGGGGGCTGCTTTCGTTTTTGCGCCTTGCTTTGCTACTGTGTTCTGGGTACCTTTTCACATTTGCCGCGGTACATCAAAACCTTGTATGAGACTGAAACAACCGCAAAATTGAACTGCAGTACTTGCCTGAAATCCCGGAGAAACTATACGCACAATGCCCTTGCCCTTGGAGGAAGAAAAGAGTTGCTTTCACTTTTCAAATAGGGGAATTCATCTTCTGGGTTCGGTTCCATTCTTGACTTTTTGAACATATTCAGCCAGCAAATTACCAAATCCAACACCTACCAGGCTACACTAGAAAAGGAAGTGAAAAGAAATAAAGAGATCAGGTTATCAAAAAGCATCTAATTTCAATACCAACACAAAATATTTTATGCAGCCGACCTTATTTAATTCACAGAAACTTGGTCAAATGATGATTACAAGCTTCCACTACAAATTTGATAGATAAAAGATGGAGATTTAGAGGATCAATGAAGCTTTCAACTGTGATTAGCTGAATTTAATTGAGCATTCGGATACAACCGATCAAGCGAGAAGAACCCATTGGTTGATTACATAATTATAAAATGGAACTACTTTTAATGTCTTCTAAGGCAAGAGTTCTGTCAACTTTATGGCTTAGAAAAGATACACATTTAGAATTAAAGGGTTCTTTTTTTTTTTGAGCCAATTAAAAGAATCAAGTATTAATTTCTTTTCCCTTAAAAGAAAGAAACATGTCCTTGCATTTTGGCCCCCTGTACATGACTTTCCCCGCAGACCAGTCTACCGCTGCTGGTCTGGGGGAGTTAAACATATCGTTAGCTTCTCATAGAAAGAAAACCTTCGTTCCTCTTTGCTTGAGACAAGGAATTGTCCAATCTTAGGTAATCTAGGATGAGAATGCACCCCGCGGCACAAATAGACTATTGTGTTGATGTTAATCCATATTGCATCATCAGAAGCAATCCATATTGCCTTTGCTATATTGTGTTGATATTAATCCATCTCTACTTAGGGGTGGGTTGCGGCTGACTGGAAACTTACATATCAAAGAAAAGCTAAGCTCCAGGGCCAGCCCATAAATCCATCCATCACAACATTCTCCGTTTATTCTGCTCTTGTAATGGGCGGTGAATATAATACATCATCGAATTATTCACAAAACCATGGCTGCACTTCTCAATTTACCAACACATAAACACATCCACTTATTGTCGTTCTTCGTTAAAGCGCCCATTAAGAGAAGTGAAGTCAAAGCCGTTGACTTGAGGTGTTTGTGTGACTTCATTATCATCTGCATTCTCTGACTCTTCTAGTGGTGATGGTGAAGAAAAACCTAAGCAAATTCCCCGAAGAAACTCCTCATATGATGATGCGGAGAGACCGTGAGAGGTGAATTGGTTGTATTATACAAGTTGGTGAAGGCATTGGTTTTCTCTCATCAGATTTGCATTCTCATTTGCTACCTGGATTTTCCAGCAAGCAGTGCCTCCATTTGAAGCCTCATCTGCCCTAACACAAGCCAAACCTTGTTGATTTGCTGATGTAATAGTAAATTGATATATAATTCACAGGCTTTGCCAGTGCAGGATCCTCAAAACTTAAAAGAGGAGAGAGAGGCAAATGGGGAGGCGGGGCTTTACCGGATCATCTTCCTCTGGTATAATGCCTTTGGAAAATCTATCTCTCAGTCTTCTGTTATCCTCTTCAAGCAGAGCACACCTCTCTTGCGCAAAAGGTAAATCAAATTTGATTGACTTCAGTTCCCTGGCAAGTGAAGCTGTTTTTGTTGCCATGGAAGAGGCGCGCTGCAAAAAACCAATGAGACATCGCCAATTTTATGAGCACAGAAATTTGACAGGCTTAAAAACAGATCAAGTATTAGACAGTAGAAAGTGAGAACCAACATTATTGACTTCATTTTGCTTCTCATTCTTTAGGCCTTGTTCACCGTTTTCTTGATCTGAAGAGGTGTCACTCGGATCAAACTTCCTCTTTACACCTTTGTTGAAATCCCATTCTTGCCGATCATGGTTTCTTTGCTTTTCTAAGACCCTCCTCCTTGACCTACGAGCTCTTGAGATTGCAGTGTAATATTTCGCCCAATGTGGGACGTCTAGCCAGATCTCTAGCTCCTAGAAAACAGGGGCAACCTTAGCAGAGTAAGTTTCATGATATCTTACATATTTTCAAGAAAAATTCAGCAGTAGTTGGACAGGACCCAGTTAAAGATGGAAAGAAAAGCTTGGATCTTACTACACCAGAAGAGCGTTGTCCAAAGGTTACAGAGAAAGTGGGCAACGGACTCAAAACCTCCGAGCAAAAGCAGAGAGTCCTCCTTCATTCTCTTAGCTCGATCTAACTCTCCTGGGCTCTAAGATCAGACAAACAAAGAACCAATTATTTGAATCAGATTGGTAAGTCAAGCAAGAAAGATTTCAAAGTTATAGCTGAACCCAAACCTGATCATCATCTTGGGTTCCTGACTTGCGGCGCCGGTTCTCAAGCAGCGTGTCAACGAGGCTCCAGAAACGCTTGTCCGATGCTGGGCTGAACAGAGGAGAAGAAGCCATCATGCCTGTGGCTGCGTCCAATCTTAGCAAACAATATTACCGTGTCCGGGAGACAGAGAGAGGTAACGGCTGGTTTTGACCAACCTTATAAACCCAAAAGTCGGGTGAAGTGGTATTATAATATTGACTACTATTATTTTGTCTTGTCTTGTACCTAGACCGGGTCCACTCCTTTCAGGTCATTAAAAGTCGCGCACGTGGGGTTGTTGTCGATCCGACGGCTGTTATTTCTCAAATAAGATCGAGGAAGTTACCCTTTTTCCCAAATTTCTAGGGTTTTTTTTTTTTTTAAATGTTTCTCCCATGGCATTTACTGGTGTAGAAGAACCGTCAATTTACTGGCCACGGAAAACACATTGCCCACAGAATCCATCAACTTTAGTTTTACATCGAAAAATTTATTACCTATTTTAACAATTTATATTATGTATATCACTCCAATTTTATGAACTTATTTATACACGAAAAAAATTAAATTGTTACCATCACCGAGTAGATATCCAATTGTGATTTTTTTAATCCATATAATAAGAGAGTTAATATTATAAAAGAGATTAAATATTTGTGTAATTCTTATAATTTGCTAATATTGATTGGAATGTATTAATTTACTACATCAGACGTTAGGTTTTTATACTAACAATAATTACACCAAACAAAACTAACATAAACTCAAGCATTTCCATGCGTCAGACAGCACTGAACACATTCATCGACTTAATTATAGATGAACCCAGAAAATTCTCTTAAATTTTTTGGCCTTTTCCCTCAAGACAGCAAACACATTGGATTCAGATGTCCAATATGTTACCGAACAAAGACGACTACCAACTCTCTGGGACAGGAAAGCCAAGAAAGTAAGGACAACATACTGCAAGAAGAAAATACCAGATTGATACATCAATCCTACACTAGATCCGGCTGCCAATCATGTGTATACTATCAAGACTAAACTTTGTAAGACTGATTCCTAAGAGATTTTCTCAGACCTAATCTACAGAATATAAATCTATCACACACGGTTAATTAAGCTCGATTAGCTCACACAGAAATGAGCTCGTCGATCTAAGGAATGAGGAGCCCTACGAATAAAGTACCACATTGAAAAATGCACCGAAAAAAAGAACAACCAGCGCTAGAATTCTGAATCATCCTGCTTGATCTCAAGCCCCTCGAGTTTCAATTCCAACTCATCTTCATGATCAACCTCCTCCTCGTTGCCCTCCTCATCAAAATCTTCACCTTCTGGATCATTTTCGTCCAAAGGTCCAAGCAAATCAGGCAAATTCCTAAACATATCCTTCAACTCATCAATCCCTTCATCAGCTATGAAATTACCATTAACATTTAGCAACTTAAACCCTGGCTTATGCAAAATAGCCTGTGCCAAAAGCCTTGCCCCCACCCTTCTTATGGCATTAGTGCTCAAGTCAACTTCGTTCAACTGGCCATGGCCCACCTCTATTGCCTTGGCAATCAAAATGGCACCTTCATCCTTCAGCTCATTCTCAGCAAGGTTTAACTTGGTAAGAAATTGTTTGGCTGCAATACAGGCTGCCAAAGAAGAAGCGCCTTTGGCTGTAATTTCATTCCCAGCCATTTCCAGAATTTCAAGTGAAGGTGCAGACTCCTTCAGGGCATTAGCAAGTGCTTCTGCACCCTCATCCTCCAGGTTAAGATAACTTAGGTAAGCCTCAGTAAGATCTGAAAATGAAAAGATTGCTTTGCTCAGAGCAACTCCGGCTTCTACACCAAACATATTATCACGAAGATCGAGCTTCCTTAATTTCATACACATTCTGAGTGCTTCAGCAAGCACAATGCCACCTTCCAAACCTACCCTTGTTGAAGAACATTGGAAATCCTCTAATATGCTAGACTGTTTCACAATCTCAGCAATAGCAATCGCACCATCATCTCCAGTCATGTTATTATGAAAATGAAGAATCTTAAGCTTACCAGTAGAGGGAATTAGCTCAGAGACAGCACGTGCAGCTTCCTCTGAGATTCCATCATTTATCAAATAAAGCTCCTCCAAATTATGCTGTGATTTGAGCAATGCCCCAAAAGCTCTAACACCCTTCTCCCCCAGTGCATTATTTGAAAGATTCAGACACCTCAAGTTGCTACCTTCCAGGGCTGATGAGAATATGCTCATGACTTGAAGAGCTTCTGACTCAGGTCTTCCTGCAACAACATCTGATAAGTCTACTTCTGTCAATTGATCTTTTATAGACAGCAAGATAGGCTCTGCAACAGCAGCCGCATCCAAGCCAAAACTTCTGTTGCTAAAGCGTATCTTATTATAGATTTTTCCTGTCTCTTTCAGTGGTTCTAGAAGGTCTGTGACCTCCTCTGCACTGACAAATGCTCGTCGTCCTCCAGATATATCAAATACATTAGCTGATATGGCAGCAGCTTTTCCAGTTGTTATTGCCTCTCCTTCCTCCTTTGCTCTAGGGCCCCTTTTGAGAACTTCCAGCATAAGTTTACTGGATTCTTTGGCATATATCTGCACTGCAGAACTTCCATCACCATCTGGCTCTTTCTCAAAGTGTTGGTTTGCACTAGCAAAAGCTAGCTCTTCTATTTTCTTGGCATCCTCCTCAGCCTCCTCCCTGCTCAACAGGCCATACTTTCTGGAGATAATGGAAGGAGTGGTAAGATTCTTGGTCATCCGCTCTACAAGCATTACCCTAGTACTCTGACTAGGGGGCCATAATTTCAGAGACAATGGCCGGTGTTGGAAAGCTTGCCCCTTAGAATCCATATCGAGATGACCTGGAAACATAAGCCACAACTGGATCACAGATGAATAACAAAAGAAAGAACGGTAGCATTCTATGATCCCATCTGATGCTAAAATACTAGGTTCTAAAGCACTGCATTCCTTTAGCGATTTAATCACAAAAACAAGGGAAATTTTAAGAAAAACAATGTCTCCCCTCCTTCCCTCCACAGGACAATCAGCATTGCTACAAAGTGACACCAACAAACAAGGTCTAGTGACAGTACCACAAAAAAGCAGGCATTCCATTGGTCAATCAACTGGGAAAAGAATAGTTCAACAGGTCATGGTATAGAAAGAGCAAGATGTCAACAGTTTTGATCACCCACCTTTACCAACTCCAGACAGCCAAAACCTAATGAATCTCAAACAACTTTTGCTATCAACAACACAAACCAATCAACTATGGTTTGCCAAAGAAACTCTTCTAGTTTTCACATAAATGCTCAGAAAATCCTTCCCTGCATTGCTACAGTGGAATCACTGATGCTAATAGTTCAATCAATGATAGCAGGACATTGCCATAAAGATTGCAATGGACAATGCTGGCGGATTTGTTATCATGATATTAGACATAGAGTCAATAGAAAGGGAAATGGAAATGTGATACCAACAGTGGAAAAGATGAGAAATCAGCAACAGCAAAGCGAATGATGTTTACTAAGTTGCACAAAATAACAGTCAAAGATGGTGAGTGTCATCTTGGTGGCTGAAGCAACATAGACAGCGACAATAGGATGTTGGTGGGAAAGAACATGCAAGTTCAATCGTAGGAGCTTCATTTTTACCTATGGTTCTCACTGACCATGGACATATATGTTTACCAAAGTCGATATCGAGAAAATAAGTGGGTCTCATGACAGAATGCTTCAGCAACCCAAAGAGAAATTTCAGACAAAATGAAAATTAAAGGGTATAATTATCCGATAAATGATAGCAACAGATGCGGCCATAAAACAGACCAAACTAGTACAAACAAAATGGAGGAACTTGCTGTGCTCGTACCTTCTGTCTACAGTTACAAACAAGAACGACAGAGAAAAAAAAAAGGGATGGGAACCATGGCAAGTCATGCAACGGCGCACAAAAAAGGTTCGAAATTCATACAAATATTATAAATGCAGTCAATGTCCCAATCAGCAAACCAAGTTCCCCGATTCCTAACCTAAGAATTCTCGTAATCAACCACAGAAACAGGAATTCAAAATTAATCAGACATTGAATGTAACTGAGACTAGCACAACTGTTAAAAGGGAAGGGAGAATATAAAACGCGCATATCCAGAAAAGGAATTAACAATATTCATAATAATACTGGTAATAAAGCACACGAAAGAAGAATCCATTCATGTTTGGTTACTGAGAAACTACAGGAAAAGGACAAAAAAAGGGAGCAAATCTTACGACAAATGGGAGCAGTGCAGGAGCCTCCAAACCCTAGATTCTTCGCCGGAACTGAAACGAAAAGGATTTTGCACCAAAAATTTAAAAAAAAAAAAACTAATAAATAATAAAAACCTCCTGAAAAACGTCTTTTGTTTTTTTTTTTTTTTCGATTAGATTCGCGATGAGTACGGCGGTGGTGTCATCATTAGACTGCAGAATAAGGATTTGAAAACAGTATGAAAACGTGGTGCTCAGTTGATAAGCAAAAGAAATGAAAAGAAATATTTTATTTAACCCAAATTTTACTAAATTTGAGATCCATATTTATTTATTTATTTATTTGAAATTAAATGGTAACAATGAGATTACGGATTAGCGGGGGTAAAAAGAAAATTCAAAAAGGTGCGTTGGAGGGAAAATTTGCATATTGCATACAGTTGAATTGTTGAGGGAAAAATTAAAAATTAAAAAATCAAAAAGTGCCGCTATTCAAATTAATGATGAGTCGGCCGCGACATTCGATAAAATTAGAACGATTACGGAGATCAGTGGGCCGAGGGGCTGGGCCCTGGTAAGGTTTCGGCCTACTAAAGCGAGGCCTTCCCGATTTATTAGTAAAATAAAAATAAATAAATAAATAAATAAAGCCCAGGCCACTCTCTTTTTTTCTAATTTTCAATAATGCTAATTAGTTTATACTTGACATAGGTCATACTGAGTTTTCGAGGTAGACAGAATCTTATAAATAAATAAATAAATGTTAACTACGATAAAAATATAATATTGATAAGTTTATTAGAACACTTAGCATTACTCCATTAAATTTCAAATCAATATGAGCCGTGATATTGTATTTTCGGAATACTCAATTTTTATTTAACGACAATTTTACCTCTCCCCTTTGGCATGATATGTTCCATTTGTTAAATATATTTTTGAAATCCATATTATAATAAATTTAAGTTGTTAGAATCAAATTTTTGATTTAATATACTTTTAATGATATAATTCAATTCAATCAATAAAAGTATAGTTTTAATATAAATTTTTAAATAAATGAAATGAATTGAATTATTTAAGTAAGAATTATCAATTCTGTAGCAATAATAGTTCAATTCAATTCCACGAATATTTCTTTCTAATTCAAAAATAAGCGATTAAACCATCATCTAATATGAAATTTCTTGTACTTAATCTAGCGTAATACGCCGCGTACGACTCTCCTTCGTGGCTTCTTCGACATTTTCCCATAGACATGCGAGCCTATTTGTCAAGGAGGACTGGCCCCTCTGTATGTTCATTTGCCATTGACAAAATGGAGCCCCGAGAGTTAAGAACCTTTTATGTGCTTACTCGATCTTGTCGGAGCCGACACTTCGCCAGGTCGTTAATCTCGGATAATCAATTGGGTCTCATGAGAAATTGGCAAGTGTGGTTGACAGAGATAGGCCAACATATTCTTATCTTTATTCCTCGCAATTGGGATGCCTGCCCCGTCATTTCTCCTTCAGTTGACAGTGGAACGAAACAAAGAGGCAAACGCGAATTGGATTTAATACGACACTTTATACCAAAAGAATTCAGACACATTCCACTAACCAGAAATTTCCTTGACCATGATGATGAAATCAAGTTCCAAGGATCACAGTAAAAAATGAGTCTGATAAACTTTTATCGACCTTTTATTAATAGTTGGGTGACACGATTCGCACCTTTGAAAGGAAAGGAAAAGCCACCGGAAATCGCATTCCTACTTGCAATGATTGCGACAACAACCAACCCACCAATCTATGCGCTGTCCCGGGGGGCGATTTAATTAAAATATTTTTATTGAAATTTGCTAAATTTAGTTTTAAAATTTAGTGACCCTGTACTGTTTTTACTTTTTTCGATTTTCAGACCACACTTGTAAACAGGTAACCGAGAAGGCAAAGAATCCAAGAGAGATGCACCCACTCACTACTAAACAGTGGACGGTGACTTTGCAGCACTACCTCTGTCTTCCAATTGAAGTCTACAGGATCTCGATTTACTTCCGTCATTTACATGTAGAGAGAGAGAGAGTGAGAGAGAGAGAGAGAGAGAGAGAGAGGGAGAGTCACTTTTTAGAAAACAGTGTATAAACTATAACCATAAAAGAGAGAGAATAAATCTCTCTTTCTCTCTCCAGCGGGTGAACGAAAGTGAATCGACAATGGCGGAGAGAAGAGGGTATGCCAGAAATACTCCACGAAAGCAGACTTAGAATGTCTTTGTTTTTGTGTTCGGTGCATCAACTCCGTGCCTGAAGCTTTTTTGTAAGGGCCAGAAAAAAAAACAGTCAATTCCCAAGAATCTCCGTGAGTTCTTGTACTTAGTTTTGTTCTCCTTTTCTTTTTTCCTTTCTTTTATTTCTTCTTGTTATTGCAAAATTGGATTTTATCTTCTGTTCATTAAAATTGGATCTGCGCTTTTCCAGTTTGCTGGGTCAATTTGATCTGACCAGGTTTGCTTAGTTTCTTAAATTTTGCCTGTTTGCTCAAATGGGTCATTCTGATCAAGATTTCATACTCAAACGACTCAATTCAGTTAAAAGTTCTCAACTTTACTGCCAAAAATGCGGTTATCTTCCAGGTTTGGGAAAAAAGAAAGGAAAAATGGATGATTTACGGATGTGGAATTGGTTTTGAAGTCCTTCTTCCGTAAATCAAGGCCTCAATGAAACTGGTTCTATACTTCTACCTTTTAGCACACAACAAATTGCCACATGTTTTTGCCTAGTGTATTTTAATTAGAGCACCTAATTGTGAACACTCGTTCTCAGCTGTATTGAAGTAGAATAAACGTGTTCTTGCTGGAGTCTGCGTGGATTAAATTGTCTAAAGATGTGCATCTTGTTCTTAGATTTCGTGAATATCATCTTTATTTCAGCTGCCAGTCTGGCCCCCAAACTTTTATGGATTCTCAAGTAAACTACAATGGATTCACTTGAATTTTTGATATATGCAATTTTGTTGCTGGGTTTCTTATGACTTGGATTTACTAATCAATGATTGTTACTTTCTCTTGGTTGGTTGTTACTTTCTTTGGGTTTGATGTTACTCTCTCTTCGTATGCTTGACCAAATGACCGAAGCCTTATCAATACTCCTAATTTTAGCTTCCGTTGAAAACAAATTATTGCGTTAGGCTTCTAAGGGAAGGTTAGAAACGGTTTGGAAAGGAAAGGATATATTTCCTTGATGCAACTCTGCTGATATCCTCAATGTCAGCATAGGATTCTATCTCAAGCTTGTTAGTACCTGTCCAAGAGTAAGGTTCTTATTTTAATTATGCACTCATCCAAATATATGTTTTTTTGGCCACCGCATACACACTTCATTGCGTGGGCCTTTTATCTTTACCCTCCATTTTCCACCAAGTACGATGTCTTTGCTTATTTGTAATGATGATGAGCTTTGGGTTGGTATTTGAATTCGGTGCAGGCCAGATATGGGAACTTTGGCAATTGATACTGAGTGTGTGGATCTAGAACTATATCAAGTTTTGGGACTAAAGGAGTTAAAAAAAGGATGTCTGGGAGCTCCACGTGTTTTAATGCTTCTTTCCTCTCTTCTTGAGAGATGTGTTCAGAAAAATGAGATGGAATCCGAGGCAAGCCAAATTAAGGATGTTACAGTGTTTCAAGGTTTAAGAGCACCCTCCGTGAGTATTAAGCAGTACATTGATCGCATCTTCAGGTACTCTGGCTGCAGCACGTCCTGCTTTGTTGTTGCACAAATATACGTGGATAGATTTCTACGTCAAACCAATCTTCATCTGAATTCCCTAAATGTTCATCGGCTTCTAATAACAAGTGTAATGTTAGCAGCCAAGTTCAATGATGATGCGTAAGTACCTATTCCTGCATATTTGGCTTCCAAGGCCTGAATCTAACCTGCTAGAATAAAATAAGAAACAAAGATAATGTGCAGTCAACTGTTGCTTTAAGAAACTTCATATTCTTATGTCAATCACACATGAAGGTTTTGATGTGAATTCTCATTGAACCACAAATAATCAAAAAAGGCAAGACTGCTATGAAATATCCACGAAAATTCTTGCATGGTCTGGGGGAAAATATTTTGGTTAGGGTGAAGCATGAAATTTATGAAACTGATAATCATCGTGGCAGATTCTTCAACAATGCATACTATGCCAAAGTTGGGGGCATAAGCACAGCTGAGTTGAACAGGCTGGAGATGAAGTTTTTGTTTAGCATAGATTTCAGACTTCATGTAAATGCCAACACATTTAGGAGCTATTGTTATCAGTTGGAAAAAGTCACCGAAGGGCTTCAGATTGAACGACCAGTACAAGCATGTAGAGTTAAAGAAAGCTGGTCAAACAATGATGATTCAACTCCTTGTGCTCCAACGATTGCAAGATGAGGATGAAAAACCATTGAACGTTTTCATGGTAATCCTTCATTTGTTTTTCTTTTTTACAGTGCAGTAAAGATAGAAATTCTTGTATTCAACTCAGAGATACAGTAATGATATTAATTAAATATTTGAGAGACAGCAGCTTGCTAGCTTACATTTTCAAACATGTTATTACTGAGTAAATGTAGTTTTTGGAGCTTCAATTTCCTTTCATGGCCGTGCTGCTTACAGCTTGCAGTTTTTCCTTCGAGAAAAGTCTTGTTTGTACAGACTAGTCACTTTATGGTTGTGAAGATTGGTTGAATTCAGGTGCTTCAATTTTCTGGCAACTGCTGGACCTCTTTGGACCTTATTGCATTATCAAGTCTGGTTTGTGATTATTGGACTTCTCTCAAAATTTGGTAGTATTCTTGAGAAAGAGTTCATTCTAGAAAAGTACATAAACACAGTTGACAAAAAATGCAAATGCTAGAATGGATGGAAATTTTCTCCTTCTGAATTATTTTCTAAGAAGACCAGACTCGATATTGCATTAAGGCTTGGCGTATTGATGCTCTCTTCGAATAATTTGAAACATCTACATCCGGAAATTTGTCGACAACGCTGAACACAATTGTTCCCTGCAAACAAAATTTTAACGTGATTACAATAATATTGTTGTATTCATATTAAAATTTTAAATATAAATATATAAATTATAAAATTAATAAATTTTATGTTAAAAATAAAAATAAAAAATATATAAATTTAATATGTTAAAATTTTAAATTGAAATGCATCGCCTAACAACATAAGCCAGCAACATCCCTCATCGAAATGGCCCAAAAGTAGTTTACAAATCCACATCGAAAATCTTAAACAGATCATGTGAGCCGTCCGAAGAAGCCTCCCATGGGGTTTCCAGCAGACAAGGCATCAGATCCCCACGCCCCCCCGCCCTCCCTCCCCGACCAGCGCACTTGCAGCCAATTATAACTGCTGAAGAGTATGGTCTTCTTCTTCTTTACACAGTCATAGTCATAGTCCCAGTCTTTTACTGCCTTTCCTTCCTCCTCCTCTATATCGCACGTAAATATGCGACAAAAAGAAAAGGTCAATCGATCTGCTATCGCCAGGTGCATGTCTTGATTTTTTTTTTTTTTTTAAGAATCAAATTAAAAATTTCTATAAATTATACCGCATGGCTTCGCAAGTAGCCACGTGACCTTTGGACTGTATGTACGGTGGCTGCTACTTGGTCAGTCTTCTGCAGTGCGGTGTGTCATATAGTAATCTTAGACATGTGCTTGAAGAGAAGTCCTGTGTGTTTCTCACAGCCAATAAAATACATTCCATTGTGTCTGACATGGCTGTCGTCGTTCATTAGAAATGGTTGTAGATGCCCTTGATGAGAAAACTGTGGAGCCCAGAACAGACTTAGTGTTAATAAAACTAAAACATCATTGTTAGTTATTCTGATTCTGCGGTGACTTGTAGCTGGGTAGTTCGTACCAGCTTTGCTATAATATACTGGAGATTCTCTTGCTCAATATTTCCAAAACACCATGGAAATTTCCAAATTAAAGAAATATCATATATATATATATATATATTATACGAAAAGAGATTACAGATCCAGTCTGATAAAAAAATTGGCCGACTCTATTCTGTATGCACGTTATGACATTGTTATTGTTATTATTGTCCAGTAAGAGTATTTTCGGACCAATTTTCAATCAACCAGGACTACTTGCTCCCTCGACAATTTTAAGGTGCACTGACTCACGTTGGTTGCGGGATTACACTATTTTAATAAAGAAATTGGCAGGATTAAATTATTTTAGAAAAAGAAATTGGCCAACTTTTGCAACTATTTTAATCGAGGGGGGCAGACGCAGCCCATTATCCTGGCCATGAGAAATTGAGAATCATCAGACCACGATATGCGGCGCCTCATGCGTGCCGAGTGTGCGCCATGTACCAAGCTTTGGATACTGGATAGAACACCTAAACATTGTAGTCAATGCCAAATTAACCCTTTTCTTCTTATAATTAAGATTCCAATTAATCCACCAACAATCTCTCAATGTCCCACGAACAGTATAACATGCATACTTAAAACTATTGTCGTTTTCCTGAGACCAGGGACATGACCATTTGTTGGTTTGGCGACCCCAGTCGTTTTCTTCCGCTCTTTGCTACAAGCAAGAATTTCATCTTAATTGCAGCTATTTCGATTGAATGTCGTCCCATTACTGCGGCTGCTGCTGCTTCTGTCGTTATTGTTGTCATTGTGTGTGTTTGTGTGCCTTATCTTTTGTTTATATTCTCCACTGACTAGAAGGTGGCATCCATTCGTAAATGTCACGCAACTATGCATGTCTTTCTTTTGTCATTTGTGCTAGCATTTTTGGGATCTGATTAGCCCACAATGGTCGCACCGTCTGGCATTTTCTTTAGTTCTTGTTTACTAAGGCAATGATTCTTGCAATGTAGTCTGGAAGCATGCTGCATGGGCTGGAAGGGATAAGGTTTGAGGCAAGCTTAGTGACATGTAGAAACAATTGATGAAGTAGAGATAGCCTAGTATGCCTGTCACCCTAAAAATGCCAAATTCTAGCTAAAAGCAAGAGGATAAATAGTAACCATATAGACAAACAGGGGAACAGAAACAAATTTTGAGGTTTTCAATGGATTGTTCATCTTTCCTTTTGTTCCCAACTTCCAAGTCTTTGTTCTACTGGAATCTTGTGAAACACTGCAGACTCGATGCTTGAAAATCCCCTTTTAGTTTTGTCAAGTTGCAATATGTTCCCCTGCCTAATGCCCTTAAGAAATAAACAAAACTTCCAAGTGATGATCATCTCCTGACATTTAATGAGTTTTTTTGGCTGGTTCCCCAGCGGGAGATTCCCAGGATATGCGAGGTGGTCGATTTTCCTAGTTGTAGCGAAAAGAGAATCTCGTACGCTAAAAAAGTGACTACATCAAGCACCAGTAACGTCGCTTCGGATCCCATGTGATCGAGCGGGCAAGGAGAAGATCAGCTGGTTGTTGGCACTTCATCTACGGACCCGTCCTAGTTGGATGGATGACATTAATTGCAATCGTTTTGATTTCACATGTGAATTAAATTACGCATCGTGGGGCATTAACTTGTGCAAGAGGGGGGGAGACCGTGAGGTAATTGTAGTGAGAAAGAGTGGTTGGAGAGAGTAAAGGCAGTGGCGTGAGATGAAACAGGTTGTAATAAAATAAAGGACCCGCTAGAGGGTCGCGACTCTGTCGACGGTTCTGATGGAGACAGAACAAGTAGGTGGAATTGTTTTTTTTTTTTTATATATAAACATGCCGGTACATATATATCTATAAAATTTTTATTTTGAATCTTATTTTTTAGTATAATTTATTTATAATTCTATATCACGAAATAATATAATGTACAAATAATATAATTTTATTAACTACATTACATTTTTATTTTTTTTTACACATTATATCCAGTTATACGCACATTATATTTAAAAAAATAATAAAAAAAAGGGAGACCCATGCAAGCCATACCTGTCACCTCAACGGGTCGCACCCATACACTAACTTTTTTCCTAAAATAAAATCAGGCAAAATCAAGGAGACAAGATCTTATCAAAAATCACTTGGTAGAGAGAGAAACCACACGTGTGTATGAGATAATGGAGCACGGCGGAATGGGTGGCGTGAATTGGAATCCGATCGTTGGGGTCATCTGATCTGGGTGTCTAGTCATAAACTCAAAATCTTGCTGAGCATTTTCATTTTCTTCATTCATATAATGTTGTCCCACTGTAAAGCCTCTGTCTGTAAGCGTCAAGCAATTGCCCGTGACTTTATTTGGAGAATGCATGGATAAAAGACAGGAAAAGGCCAAAAGAAACGCAGAATGCGGTTAACAATTGAAGAAATTATGACAAGATGTTGTGCTTTTATCCAAAATCAAAACCCGGAAACTCTTTGTTTCCTAGCAGTATAAAAAAATTATTGACTATTCTGATTCATAAATAAAAGAAAAAAAGCTTTTGATTATTCTGTAATTTTTTTTAAAATTTAAATTATGTCGTGTAGGTAATGGCGCGTTTGGATATGTGGAACGGAGTTTTAAAAAATGAAAAAAAAAAAGTTGTGAGAAAGAAAAGAAAGAAAAATAAAATAATTTTTAATGAGTTGTTTGGATAGGGTTAAAAAGAGTGGAAAAGAAAATGAATAAAAAGCAAAGTTCTTTTGTTTGAAAGTGACGAGAAAATAGAAGAAAATAAAATTAATAGATAAAAAATAATATTTATACCCTTAAGTACTAAATAATATGTAATAGGATAATTTTTATAAAATCAAAATAGGAAAAGTAACAATCAATTATTTGCGGGACCCATTGCCAATTTTCCTACGATGGCGAAAGGCTTGATTTGAGAAGGAAACAAGAAGCAACAGAGGATGGCATGGGAAAATGGCGTTGGAGAAGGTAAAGTAAATGGGAGCAATGGCGATTAGGTGGGTTGGTGTTGGACAAAAGAAAAAGATGAGAGTAATATGGTATTTTTAAAATTAAAATCTACAACGTACGTTCAGACGCAGCAACTTTTTCTGCCTTTCTCACGGTTTTGGTGAGACAATTTGGCAGTGGGACTTATTACCAATTTTCCTACAACTTTCCAATTGCTTTCTTTTCTCGCGACTTAAACACGAGAATATTCTCTTCCTCAGCCTATTTTCTTTCTAACGTGTTTCTCACTAACCAAACAGAGTGTAAGACCAATACAGTTATATCCAGTTGTGGCAGGCAAGATGAAACGGGGTGTTCAACTTTAATTATGCTGTCCACTAGAAATGAATGTTTGTAATCGATTAATTGTGTTATATTTAATTTCTACACATTATATTGAACACTTTTTTTTCCCCCCAATTTCTGTGAATCTGAAACGGTGTCTTCCAGTTTACATGTCATCTTTTTGCAACACGATTCGACGTCATGGTCGGAAAAGAAAAAATAAAAAAAATAATTGACTGTCATGATCAGTTGAATGCAATGGAGCATATTAGTGCCTTCCCTTTAAAGCCGACATTAAATTTGCTTTTTACCACAAAAGAAACAATGAATTTGTCCCTCCAATAAGTGGGTTTAATGTTGTGAGCAGTAAATTAAACTAAACCTTACTTACTTGCACCGTGGCAGTCATTTGGGAAGAAAGGGTGAAAGTGAAGTAGTATTGCCAGGTCACAGCTATTCCGTATCCAAGCATTCAACCGACAGGCGTTTAAAAGACCCTTATTATTATTACATGGACCAAGAACGCAAACCATTATCACTGCGCAGCAACGTACGGTATCGGCAGAAGGGTTTAGCTCTCCATCTTTTATTATTTGTTCAGGTGTTTTGTGGGGGGGGGTAGAAAGGCGACTTCAAAATAACTTTTTACCCAGATTGTATTTGGAGCCTGCATTCGGGTGGAGACCCTTTGCCCTGAATGATACAGATCATGCCAGTTGGTACAGCGGAGGGACAATCCTGCGTACGCGCAGCTTGTGGCAATTAAGAGGGCTCTCAGAACCATTGAATAAGCCAATATCCGTCAGGTTTGAATAAGGCATCCTTACTCACTGTGTACCTTATATATTTTTTTATTATATAAAAACTAAGTATTTTAAATTTATTCTATAGTTAGTAAATAAAATTTTATGTTTATGTTTTGTGACGCTTTTATTAGATTAATAATATTATAAATATCAATATGATTATTTAATAATGTTATTAAAATTACTACATTTTAACAGTATTAGAGTTAATTCAACTCTAATAACCTCGACAATTCATTTGTGACTAAGAACGATCCGTGTACAAATTAGTAGTTTCCTATGCCTTGGTGTCCTCTCCGCCCCAAACGCCCAAACTCGCGAACTTCTTTAAGCGAGTTCGATAATTACTGGATGACAATATATATTATTCTTGACTGGACTAGGCCGGCCAAAGGCTATATATATGTTAAGTTGGGGCAACTGATTAAGATTGTTCTTGACGAAGCGTCAACTTACAATCATCTCCACTTGGAAATGATAACTAATACGCAATGAATGGATGGTAATTTATGGCAATTAATTGGATTAGCACACGGAAGGAGTTGTACTTCTTTTGATAAAGCTTGTAATAAGGAGTTATATTCTGTGTGTCAGTGTGTCTATACCATTTTCATTCATAGATGCAGTAACGAAAAACGTAATGGCCTGATGTTTTTGCAACGTCTTTGATTAGGGAGGAGTGATACTTTCTGTACCTCTAGATAGGCAAGGCATACAGGAGGTTCTTTAGCAAAAGTTTCCTGTCCAGTTATGCCCGAGCGCTGATGAATATTGGCGATTCCTGGTCACCACGCACGAGTCATTGTTACGTAGTCGGTTCAGCAGGAATCACCGTTATTTAAAATATTAATGTACGCGTTGCTCTTTCATTTATTTTATATCCGTCGGAGACTTATGGAGTGACACGTACTTGAGTTACTTTGCGTATGTAAGTGGGAGGATGGGTTCTATTTGTATGAAATAATTAAAAGTTAAATGCGGAAGCTCAATGCTTGGCTTGGCAGGAATGGCGATGATTCTCTTGAGGATAACTTGGATCCTAATCCTAATCCTAATGGTTTCTTAATTGTCCCCACCAATACATCACTTGAAACCCACACCAAATTAAACCACCAATTTTCTCATGGCAACAGCATGGGTCTTAATTAAAAACAAAACCGAGATTCCAAGAAGATGACGGGTTCATCATCACGGGAGCAGGACTGCCCACCAACCACGGGAGCATCCATCTAATTCTCACTTCCCTAGCTTGGAATTTTTCTAGTCATCATGCGCTTATGTTAATGTGGCCGTCAATCAAATTGGCCAAAGGCATCTCTTGATTGCGCTTGGCACAGCATTAAAATGTGAATGCGGGTTCGTGAAATTGGGACCAACAACGCACTCTAACCCCACTTTTCTCTCTCCCGAAAGACATTGATTTAATTCACTGACGGTGCAACCGTGCAAGCCCACGGAATCTGCTTTAGTAAAAGAATGAACAACGCTCCTAGGCAATTAAAAGAAAGCAATGGCGAGGGAGATCCTAGCAAGACCAAAGATCCTGGTGCTAGAAGCTTTTTAGACCTTATTAAACAAATAACATGTGAAAGTGAGCACATAGCAAATACCCACATAGCTTCCATCTTGTTTATCTCAGAATCCAACATTCTTAAGCAAGCCCTCACATGCTAGTCTGTTATTTTAAGCCTCCATATTTTGTACTTATTTCTTTAATTTGCTATTCCCTCTATATTCTTAAATTTTAATTCGATAAAAATTCCATATCTTAATTTAATAAATTGGCGAATGGATATAGTCACACTATTGTGGAAACAAACCACCGCGGGCCCGCGGGTGAGAGCCAATAAAAAGAATGAAGTTAAGAAAAACTTGTAGGGTGGAATTGGAAAGGGTGCTCCTAAAAGTGTACATAAGCTTGGAACTTCGCAGATGTAATTGCATGATTTCAGATTCTAAACTTGAAGGCTAAGAACAAACGAGGGCCAGATGGGTTCTGCATATTTATATTTACACGATAAGAAGAGGTCTTAAGAAGTCGTAAAATATAAAATGCAGCCACCGTAATCAGCGGCGGTCACTGGAGAGAGGAAATCATTTTTATATTACAGTCTTGGTAATGTACAAGCAAGCACGCCGCGTCATTACAACATGGGATCTGACCCGACCCCAGGCTTCTTGCAATAAAACGAAAAGCATTAACCCGATGCCCAAGCGTGTGTGTCGGATTCAGGTGGTTCCGATTCTCCCGAATCAGTTTTACAGTGAGAAAAGTGCTCGCGGAGGAGCCGCTCATCCCAGCGGCGTTGGAGCTGCAAAGCTTTCTCCTCCTGTTTTATTTATTTAGTCAGTGCGTGCTTGTTCTTTTTAATCTGTATTGCCTTCTCAAAGTCAACGCGCGAGATAGACGACCGATTGAATTTTCGAAAATGCTCTTACCATTCAAGCACGTTTGCTTGCTGTTACGATAAAATTTGAATTACCCAACAGCTAGTTTTGATGAATGTTCTTCCACCGAGGGTGGCGGAGGATTTTGGTAGAAGTTCTGAACCAGAAACGAAGCAAATCAAAAAATATATGTTCGAGTAATGTTAGGAATGCTAGTCTTTTTTTTTTCTGTTCTTTTTTTAATTTCCACGTATGACCCATCAATAACTTAATAGCGTAACTACATCAAATTTTACACACACACGCACACAAATATTATAAAAAATATATATACCACAAACAAAGTTAATAAGAAAAGTTTCTATCTTTGATTTTGGAAGGACACAAAAGAAATTATAGTATGATGTCGCATGGGACTGGGTTCCGTACCGGATGGTTTGGTGCTATTTAAGGCTGATTATTTAAGAGAAAGAAGTAAAGAAACAAAGTCGGGGCAAAGGCAGGGCGTATTTAGGGAATGCATCCTGAAAACACCTTTTCCTTCAATAGAGCGGGAAGGAGACTTTTCGTTTTTTAATTACAGTATGCTCTACGCGATGCTTTCAACATTAAATTTTACTCCATTTTCAGGGCACTTTTAATCTTTCCTATATGCTTGCTAATTTTAATTTTTGACATTTGATAGAAAGAATTAATGTGTTAATGCCAACTGCTGATGTAACAGCATTTAATTACTACAATTAATAACTTAATTGGTGAATCAAAATTTGTTTTTATCGGGTGAAGTTTGAGTCTCTTTATTTTTATTTATATTAACAATAAATTTCAAATTTATGATGAGATATGATATTGAGTTATAAATTATTTTTCAATAAAATCAGATGTAAAGCTTATTCAGATTTAATAATATTTGAAAAAAATTAAATTAAAAAATCATCAAATGACTCTGCAAAAATTAAATGACCTGACTCATAACCTTGACCTATAAATGTTATAACTTTCGTACTGTTTTTTTTTTTTCACTAAAAAAAAAAAAAAAAACTACAGCCGATGGCCCTTAGACGTTGCCCAAATGAGCTACCAACACTGGGAGTATCTTAGTAATTATAATGTTCCACTCTGGCGCGCGAACATGAAAAGTCGTAGAAATATATTCAATAAATAAACAATGAATTAGACCTATAAACAATAAATAAATCCCCCCACCACCCCACCAATTGGATCACCGAAAAGGAAAATTTTAGCAATAAAAGCAACCCAACAAACGGATGGATAGAAACTGGTGTCGCTTGCTACAAGTAGTAGTTCTTTTTAGCGTCGCAAATGTGCTTTCACGTGAGCTAAACCAAATAGGAAATTGCGTAGAATTTTCCTTTCTCGAGGGAATCTGTTTCCCACATAAATGAGTCGCTAAAATTGGAGCTGGGGTCCCCTCCAATTTCATCTCGATCGCTCCGTTTCCCCGTGGAAATTAACCAAACCCGAACAGCAGCAGTGAAAAAAAGCCACGTAATGCTGTTTTGTTATCGCAGGGCAGGACTGTGTGTCCCCATCAGCCAGGTTGGCTGAGCCATCTATTGGACCGTCTTCGGCAATTGAAAGCAACGTTAGTTAAAGCCGTAAATCTTGTCTTATTATTTAACAAGGAGTGGGGAGGGAGAGAGGGGGTGGGGGGGGGGGGGGCAGCATCTTCTACCAAACATATAAAGTATTCGACGAAAACGTCCTAAGTTTTGATGACGACCATAAAAAGAAAGACAGAGAAAAACAAAAATAATAATAAAATTACAAAACCAGGTACCTTTTTAATACTAACCTATCCAAAGGGGCCGAAAGGAAGTATAAAAGATCAGGCAAAAATTTCAAACGCAAACTTAAGAGTAATGAAATGAATATGTAAAAGTTGGGCTTTTTTTTTTTTTTTTTAATTTTCTTTTATTCCCCACACCCAAAAAAACAAAAGGACCGCCATTTGTTATATAACGTGCTCTCCAGCCAACACCCAGTAACGGAATTTGATTCCATTTCCTTGTTCGTACTGAAATGTGTGCCATCAAATGTAATTTTTTTGCAAAAGAAATGGGATGGGTTACTCTGAAAGTAATGTTTTCCGATTCAACGTGGCTGGGTGTGATCTGGTCATTATCAATTTACTACTGCTGGTAAAAGCGAGGATTCACTTGGGTGGACTGTTTTTAATTTCGTATTTTTTGAAGATAAATGACAAACATGGACTGGGGCAGGTGATGATCTAATTTGCCCGACCACTTAAATTATTTGTTTCGATTTCCGAAGCGAGTCTCCGCCGCCGGCGAAATCATCGGTACCTGCCTCTACCATCTCAGCCATTATATTCCAACATCCGCATGGCATAAAAATTTAACCTGTATGTTCAAAATGAAAATGAACAGACCAAATGGAAAAAAAGAAAAAAAAAGGGGGGGGGACGCGAGGGGGGGAGGGAAAAAGAGCAAGGAACCATCGGTCTGTTCGACAAAATATCCATTTGTTCCATGCACCTGAATTTCTTGCAATAGGCACGTAATTGACACTTAAATGGCATTGATTCAATCCACTCTCCAAACCATAAAAACGCAATTTTCCGCGAACCATTTTGTCTGGTGTATTCAATTACAAATGGTGTTTTCGCACTTTTGTAAAATTTGTTAGAATTTTAAGTATAAAAGTATGAATTGAATCTTTTTTAAAATAAAAAATAAATAATATATAAATTTAATTTCTAAAATTATAAATTAAAATATATACAAACTCACAAATTTATTATTTACTTGAATCTTTAATAAAATCTCTCCAGGTTTAGGATCTCACTTCCTCAACATAACTTAACTTTAAGAGGCATATACTTAATGATGAGCATTTCCGCAGATGACAAAACTTAGAAGAAATGATCATTTTTTGAAGTGCCGAACGGTGCCGGTTATAACAGTTGATGAACAGTTCCCTTCCTTAGAAAAGGAAGAGTCCATTCATTATCCATGGATTTACTGTTAATGACAGTGAATCATATGATAATTTTGTCAGCTGTAGTTGACACTTAATCCACCGTCAATCAAGGAAATTGAGGGAGAGAGAGAGAGAGAGATAGAATGAGATTAGCCAATCTGTTTAACTCTAAACATAGAAAAGTCAAGTAAACCCGAGATTTGACTAAAAAGGGGTTAAAGGAACAGGGGATAATAAGGAAAAGAAAGAAAAAAAAAAAGTGAGAACAAAGCGGAAAACAAAAGGGAAATGTCAAACTAGCTCACGACCGTCAGCAAACGGCGGAATCCTTGCGGGGACTGGGTGGCAAGCTACTCTTCCCAGAAGCAACAAGGCAGTGCACAAAGCTCTCGATTCTTTCTCCGTTTGTCTCCGTCAACACCCGCTTCCCGCCAAACGGCAACGACTCCACCCCCCTTTCCTTCAACAACTCGCCCTCCATTCCCGGGCCCACCACTACTTGGCTTGTGAATCCATTTGCCTGCAACACACACTTCGCGCCGTCAATCGCTACCCAGCACTACTCAAAAAAGTTTCGCGACTGAGCCAAAACCGACAATGCTATTAACACACATTCTTAATTGCCAAAAATTTAATTATACAAACGTGGATTGCTCAATGCTTGTTTGTTTGTTTCTTTAGCTACACTTTCTGACCAGCCAAACAAACAGAAGCTTATAATTGGGGCAAAATTGCAAATACCTGGATTCTAACATAGTCTTGACGGTTCCAACAGAATGCATTTCCCAACATCTGGTCTACAGTCTCCGATACCCCATCAAGCACAATGTCCACAACCGTCGATGCGGAGCATTTGCCGTTTTGACGGAGCTTCCTCCGGCTCAGCGATCCACTCGACGGACCGTTACCTAATGACAGGACAAGCAGATCCTCGACGCTGTTAACTGTGGGGAAGCCCCGCTTGTTGTGGAGGACGTGCGTAACTGCCGCCGCCGTCGGATTGTTCATCACCAGACCACCGTCAATTGCGGTGCAAGATGTCTTTCCGTCGACGGACGTCAAGCTAAACGGCTTGAAGAGGCTAGGCGTGGCTGACGTGGCTCGGCAGACCTTCCAGAGGTCGAAGTTGAAACTTGGAGACTCGCATGCGTCGGCGCGAGAGAAAACAAAGGGAGCAGAGCTCTTGAGGTCAAAGCAGGGGACGAGCAGAGGCTTACACGTGTCTTTCAACGTCAAGATGTTCCCATGCTCTCCCCTGAATGCTCCCTTCAACGCCTTATCCATGCTCTTGCCGGAGAATCTCCCGCGCCGACGGAGGAATCCGGAAACCTGTGCCTTGAAAAGTTCAGAGTTCTTGTCAGCGACGAATGCCACAGCATCTCTGGCAGTAAAGAGGGGGCGACCTGACCCGTCGTCGGCCACAAGCATGGCGGCGAGGATAGCACCGATACCAGTACCGGCGACAATGTCAAAGAAATCAGCGATTCGAGCGTTAGGATCGCCGACAACGAGACGGATCTGGTCCTCAAGGTGGATAAGGGAGGCGCCGGCAACAATGGCGGTGGTTCCACCGCCGTCAATGCTGAGCACTCGCGTTTTCTTGGCCGTTTCGCAGTGCGAGAGCCATTTCTGCTCAAGTTTTGAGAAGATCTCTAGTGTTACCTTACTCAGTTCCATTTCACTCTCTTTCTACGCAATTGGCGAAACGAATGCGAGAGGGAATGTGTGTGTACAGAGAAATTTCTAGGGGCTATATATTTCGGAAAATTGTTTGATGTGAGGGCTCTTTAAGATCGACTAATACGTGAAAAAGCGAAACGACCGTCACGCTTTGCTTCTGAAAGGCATTAACGGCGACGCTCTCTCTCTCTCCCTCTCTCTCTCTCTGTGAGTCTCTGTGTGTCCTCTGTTGATTCCCCTACTCTGTCTACGAGCTCTGAGTTGTCGAGAGTTAAGGCCGGGATGGAAGTGGCTATTGAGAACAGGTGGTTATATGCTACTCAGCACTAACTCGTCGTTCTTTTATTTTATTTTATGGGATTATTTTATAAATTTTCTGTATTTTACCTTTTTTTTTTTTTTTTCCAAAGCCTTTACGTGAATGGACCGTCCTTGCACGTGCAACTAATCAACCTGCACTTGTTCTTATCGGGTTACGGACTTGCGGTACGGCATGCGCTAACCTCGGCTTTTCACTCGGCTCAGCTCTCGCTTTCCCTACTAATTTTGTATTTGTATTTGTTATATTTATTTAATTTTTAAAAATATAATATACACATATATTTATATTAAATAAATTTATTTAATATTTTTATTTTAATTAATTTTAAATTTAATTTAACTCAAATTTTAATTAAAAATAATTAAAATTTTATTTTTAGGACTCTTTGGCATGAGGTCAACGCTACAGTCTTTTGGTTTTTCAACTTTTTATTATTATTATTATTTTTTAATCGATATCCTGCTTCATCTATATATTATTTGTTGCTTAAATTTTTCTTTCAGGAAACTAAATCTATGTGGAAAAGCATGCTAAGTGGCTCATCACGTTGTTTAGGTAATCAGACAAAGAAGCACTACAAGATTAAGCATTGGAATCGACAACAACAATAACAAATTCGTGAACTTTTTTTTTTTTTCTGCATCCTCTAATTTTATTATAAACTTTGCTTTTGAGGTGTTGTTATTTAAAATTTATTTCACTAAATTTCAAGTCCACACAAGAGTCCTTTTTTTTTTTTAATAATTAATTCTCCTTTCGTCGTCTAGTTATCTTACGCTAAACATATCCAAATCAACATTAATATCAACGATACATATAATTAAGAATATCTTTATTTTTCATTCGGTTATTCATATGGTATTTACGAATATATCTAAGCATTTTTATAGTTTTTGGACATGTTTCTTAACTACCCAACACTCGCTATCATTATAAAATGTCAAATTCTAGGGTACATATATGTAATTTAATATGTTGTTTAATTCATGTATATTCTCATATGTGACAACGATGTCATACACAAATAATATACGCGACAGGGGGGATCATCATTAATAATATGTCAATGCATTCATAATAAGCCCAAATATAAATTGACTCACAACGTATTTTATGCACACCGAGCGTAAAAGCAAAGTTTTTCATGTAAAGGAGACAAAATTAATAATCCAGCAAAAAGCTTCGCGTAATTTCTTGCAAATGACGATGAATGACGATCCGTGCTATGAAAACATGGTAATGTTGGAAACAAGCAAAAAAAAAAGACAACACTGGAGAGCAGGGATTTCAAACATCGTGATAATGTGAAACTTCATTAGGCAATCGAACTAAATTCTTTGCATCTAGTTATTTGTTTCCTTACTCGTGTGCTGCTTCTCTTTGCCTTTCTATTCTACGTTTTGCGTTTCTTGTTATATTTATTTATTTATTTATTTAAAGAAAATAACAAACGTATCTTTTTATTTTAATTAGAATCTACCTAAAATTTTGTTTTTGTTTTTGCTTACATTTTAAGTGAAGTTAATTTTATTTATTTTTAAAAGAAATTAAATTATAATATTCTAGAAATTGAGTTAATGAGAGACTCCACGTGCATTTTTAATTTTCACGTAATATAATATAATCAGTGAGAGTTGGGGAGATTTAAGTTATAATAAATATTATTATTCAAATTAAAATAAAATTTTGTGCTATGAAACCCATAAACTTCGGATCTTTCAACTTTTTGTCGAAAGTTTGTGTGCAATTATATATCGGACATGTAAAAGTTCGATGTCCTAAAAGAAGTGATACTTTAGTCGATGATTCTGCTCTACGTGTACTGTGATATGAATTTGTTTTGTGTAGACTCTCATGGTTGCAAACCTCCAAAGATTCCATGAAAACGAGTTGTGGCCGGACCGGATAGATAGATTGATGAAATGGTCCAAGTTAAGATCCGCTTATAAAATGACTGTAAATTAGGCAAATTCATGCAACCTCCCATGGCTACTTTCACGCGTGGCTGAGTACAACTTTTGCGGTGACTCCATTGGCAAAGATATAAACTTGCAGATCTATGATAATTTGCAATAACTCGACGGGATAGGGCAAAATGGCGGATGTTGCCAATAGTTTCGAGGGCCAACCACCCCATTCCACGTCTCAGTACTTCAATCCAGGGCTCACTAATTTTGAATTGGGTTGGTGGGTTCTATTTGCCTTACCATTTTTTGGGTTTCCATGTTTGAGCCCAAAAAGAGGAAACCTGGGCGGAATAAGCACAGGCATTCTTCAGCCCAGGAACCAAACAGTGTTTCCTGAAATGAAATGCCAGGGGGGGGACCTGGGGGGAGCCGAAGGAGTCCTTATCCACAATGCAATGCACAAAAGTGGCGCTCTTCCCTCTCGGTCTCGTCTTTGTTTTGTTTTTAGTGGGTCAAAGCTCAAGATCCCCGCCTCCAAAAATATTCTATTTACCTCAGATTCTTATTCTGGAACCGAGGAGTTTTCCATTCTATGGCAACTTCGTTCTCTTCGACATCGTCGCTTCGGTCTGTCTGCCAACCCAACCTAAAGCCTCCCAAAGCTCTCGTTTCCCTCTCCGGTACTCTAATCCTCCCTCTCTCTCTCTCTCACACACACACACACACATACACACACACTTTCTGGACGTAGTAATTCTTGTGGCGCTCTGGTTATTTTGTGCCTTGCTGAAGGAAATGTTAGGGCATTTCATAGAACCTTTTTTTTTTTTCTCCATTTTCTCTCTCTCTCTCTCTCTCTCTCTCTCTCTTTGTTTTTTTTTTTTTTATGGATTATGAAGCATTGCATTTCTACCGCATATGGAAAGTGTTTTTAGTGTAATGCAAAGTCGTTTTACCAGGCTTGTTTCGTGGAGGACCGCAGTGCGTTAGGGTGTGTTCCAACAGCGGCAGCGTGCGCTTGCGTTTATGGAGCTCTGCCACAAACTACTCGGGTTTCCGGAGCTGCGTCAACAAACTTTCGGGCAGCTCTGCTGTTGTGAAACAATTGCCGCAAAGCAGGTAAGGAGCCTTGTGTCCGAGTCCTTGATTCGTTGATGTGGTGTTAGTTTGATTGTTGTGGATTTCGTTTGTGAATGGATAGCGTGGAAATCTGACTGAATATTTTTGTCTGTCTCAATTTCGCCAGAGGTGTGGTGAGATGTGCAACTATTGAAGAAATTGAGGCGGAGAAGTCGTCTATTGAGAAACATGCTGTAAGTGATTTTGATAATTTGTTCTGCGTGACCTAGTTTGCGAATAGGTAGGCAAGAGTTTTTTTCTTTCTTTTTATGGCTGTTTGCATTTTCCAGGTCAAATATACTAACTATTTGTAATGTTGGTCATTATCAGAAAGCAAGGATGGATAAAACCATTGAAACTGTTCGAATGAATTTTAATTCTGTGAGAACAGGCAGAGCAAACCCAGCCATGCTAGATAAGGTCGAGGTATGAATTTATTCGCATGGTTCTGTAACCACGTTTGATGTTGCACTTGTATGAATGGATGTGTGGCCTATTGGTACACTTGAATGTGCTGCATTTTTTGCTACCTTTTTGCCCGAGCATTCTTGGGATATAGATTAGTGTCAATGTTAATATACAATTGCTACCCAAAAAGATTCCAATGCATAGCTGCCAAATCTGATAATGTTGTCATTGTTAACATGTTTGACCTCAATTCTCTTCCAAACTCTATTATAGTAGAACTATTATGCACTCATGATACAATTCCTTGTAATTTGAAGAAACAAATGTACTTGTAAACACTAAACAACCCCGATGGATCTCCCCCTCTCTCCTCCCCCTCGCAATTGCTGTCTTCACGAAGTGGCTTCTATGACACTTTTCTTGAAACTGCTACTGGTTGCCAGTTTACTGTTTATCACAGTTTTGTGCTTTTCCTTGAAAAAGATAGAGATGTATTCCTTTGCAGGTGGAATATTATGGAAGTCCAGTTAGCTTGAAGAGCATTGCTCAAATCAGTACTCCTGATCCAAGTTCTCTTTTGGTCCAGCCATATGATAAATCCAGGTATTGCAAGAACCTGAAGATGCCAAACAAGCTATGAATCCTTGAGGGCCAGCAGAACATACTGATTTTTACATCTTTTATGGATAGACTTCTAGTAGGTGGCATGTTGCTGTAAACTAAGTGCAAGGTATCCTGAACTTAAAAAAAATAATAATTAAATGTGTGCTTTTCAACAAGCATAGAATATATTTTTAAATCAATTGCTGACCATTCCGGTTCATTTCCATACAATTTAACCATGCAAAAGAGAAAAGGTTTCCACCTGTTTTGATCCATATGGAATGGACTCAAGATATTAATAAGATGTCAAAATCATTCATGGATGTATACATGCTTCTGTTGTCTTGTTTTGCTTGTTGATACACCTTGTTTGTCAGCTTAAAGGCCATTGAAAAAGCCATTGTAAGCTCTGATCTTGGTTTGAGCCCGAACAATGATGGAGAACTGATACGGTTGTCCATCCCACAGTTGACATCCGAAAGAAGAAAGGTAGTTGCATTTCTCTTGGATTCTTTTCCCGTTTCATGTGCAATACATAACTTTATTTCTACTTAAAATTCCTGGGGTTCATTTAACATGCATGATTTTATATAGTTCTTGCATGAGATGATATATAAGAGAATCTGTGATCTTGTTATCCAATTAAAAGTCATGTTTGAGCAGAAAAATTGCGTTTGCCTTTTAGTTACCCTTAGCCTTTCTGTATGCTGACTGCAGAGGCAATATTACTCATCATTGTTCAAAGAGCAGCTTGCATCTAGGAACCTGAAATCTTCAATTTCTCATGCATTTCTTTTTCATTTTGCTTTAATTTGCAGGAGTTGTCAAAAGTGGTGGCTAAACAGGCTGAAGAAGGGAAGGTACTATTTGTTTTCAGATACTGTGATTAGCTTGTCAAACCTTCTCAATTGTTTTCAATGAGATCATTAATATTTAAGCATCTTGAGATTCTCATGGTCTCTACATGGCTAATAAGCTGAGGTTGTTCATATCCTCATGGGATTCCATGGAAATAATTCAGTTACCTAAAATTGAATGTTTTTTTTTTCTTTCTCATACCCAGGGGTTATAATTGGCTTTGTAAATGGGCATCTTGCTATTTTCAGTGTCTTGAGGTGTGTAAAGACCAAGGCTGTGGTCTGGTGATTTCATCCAGCAGCCATTTAAGTAGATCCATTCCAAAAGATAATAAATAGTAGTTTAAAATCATCAACTTTTTCCTCTTTAACATCTTTGCTAACCCACATTTTATAGGTTGCTTTAAGAAATATCAGGCGAGATGCACTGAAAGCATACGAGAAACTTGAGAAGGTTTGCATCGAGAAGCATTATACTTTACTTTTCTTGTTGTCTTCCTTCATGGTTTTATCTTCATTCACTTTTTCTTGATAACCCATTTCTTAACCAATGTTGGCCTTTTTCCTTCAGGAGAAAAAGCTTTCTGAAGACAATGTGAAGGACTTGTCAAGAGATTTGCAGGTAACTTGCCTCTGAGCCTTTTCTGGTTCATTATATATGGTGGATTGGACTTGGTACCTATGGTGGCTTCTTTTGGTGGCTATGGTTATATTTACAATTTGTTTGAGGTTAGCAATATGCATGCATTGTATATTGCTATTCAGTTGTAAGTTTTGTGGAGAATAATAATTAGAAATATTTTTCTGAGCTGAAATTGTTCTGAGTATTCTTAAAATGAGGTTCCCACCGCCAATGTTACTTTATACCAGTCACCCTTTTATTTAAGCTTTGAACTGTTGTCTTGGATATTTGCATACTGCATAAACCTCACATTTTTTGGGTGAAGCCAAATAGTTTACATCAATGTGATGCGATGCGATTGATAAGTGCAAGAAAATTTCTTTGTGGAAGTTTAATATGTGAGCTGGGTAGCCTAATTTTTGTATGCCTTGGAAATACATAATATGGGGTCTTTGGTTTTCTCCAGATATGTTTTTATTTAGGGTATTGAGCACTTCAATATTTTCTTTAGTCTTTACAGCTTTGCTTTTCATCAATCATTGGTGTGCTGGAGTTGCATGTTTTTGCTTTTGTGTGACTGCTCAAGTTTTATCTTGCAGAAGTTCACAGACAATTATATGAAGAAGATTGATGCCATTTACAAACAAAAAGAACAGGTATCTTCATTTTGATGAAATTGAATGAACAAATACTAGATGGTCTTTAATTGGAAGTATACTTAAATCACTGCCCACACTTGTGCTTGCATTGAGTAGCAGTTGAAAAAATGCATAGGGTGCCAGGCTTCCTGCTAAAGATCTTGTAACTAGAGTGGAAGCTCGTTTGCACACACTGCCAATGGTCATTGCTTCTTCTAATTTCATGGAATTGTTTGAGCTTGAGTTTTGGGGTAGATGAACTGGTGTACTAGGTTGTTTGGCTTTCAAGCTGAACTAGAAGCAAACCACGTGGATTTACTGTATAAAGGCAAAAATGAAACTGACAGGCTAAAATGGCACAAATTGACAATTTGAAAAACCCTGAGGACGAATTTAACTTAATGAATCAAGGCTATGCTCGAGTAGTGTGGGGTTCAAAGATAAAATGCAAGTAGCTAATGTTGAAATATGGGATTTTTTTGAAATGCAAGAAGCAGTACTATTATAAAATCATGAACGTTGGAACTTTCATGCCTGTCAAATGGATGATTATTGCATTCACACCAGAATAATATGCTACTTTTTGTCACTTTGGGCCTGCAAACTCATTCAAGGGTGCCGAATAGTTGCTGTCTGAATTGACTCCTCAATTTTTGTCAATGCCCATTACTCTTTATTGATAACTTCCAATTGCATTTTAATGTGGTTTTGCCATGTTCTAATGGTTGCTGACCTTGGGCCCTCCCTGTCTCTTCCTTCTGCCCGCAGGAGTTGCTGAAAGTTTAGGGACTCTTTGCATACAGGTATGATTGGGTGCACTTCTCTTCTTTTTCTCATGTGCCTTTGATGCAAATCTTCCATGCCTATCCCATTGCTGTTGAAATTAGTAGGATATGAAGGGATTTTTTGTTTCAAAATTGGAGATAACTAAAACTGGATACGAGCTTTTTGTATGTAATTTGTATAGTACACATCAAACTTTTACTTTAATGTTGATTACAAAGATGCAAGTCTGTCAAATATTTGGAAGCTTCTGTAGTGTATTTATGCAAAACTTACGCCTGTGAAAGTCTCACCAGCTGTGAATTTGAAATCGTCTTGAGGATCAGTCCTGAGATTGTAAAAGCATGAATGGTTGTCTTTTCGTAGGAAGTTGGTAGGGGGGGTCTAGAAGGGGGCATGGGATTTGTTCATTTGGCACAATATGATGAGCCGTTAGACGCAGGCTCATGGCTGATTTCTTCCAAAACAATGCCGACAATTGGACTAATTAGACAAGGAAGTTAGGCTTCACTTTCCTATGGCTACTCGTGATAGGTACCTCAATGGAGCATGGGTGTGGGCACCACTACGATACTTCTTCGCTTCCAATGGGTAGGTGAGCTGGATATTATACTAATAATCCAAAAAGGAAATCAGTCTGAATGGCATGAGTTCTTGTAAGGATATATGGACCTTGTCATCTAGTAAGTTGCCAGTGATAGCGAAGCAGTTGGTAAGAACCACCGGCTCTCGCACTTGTATAATTCTAATTGCCAACTATAGAATTTGAGTCTTAGGTTGGACGCATGAGACACTAATGTTAATGGCTTATGCAGATTTTAAAAGCTTCTATTTCTTACTTTGGGTGTTTGGTTCTCTTTTAAGATTCATATTCACGGAACTTACAATGATGCAAGATAAGCTGCTTTTGCTTAAACTCAAAGGTAGAATATGATAAGCTCCTTTCTTTATAAACCAAAAGGAGGGACCCGAGAGTTACAAATGCCATTGAACTTACCTTACAGTTTCTTCATGGTGATTTTAAGTCGTATGATGTTAACAATGTGGCCAAGTTCAGATACTGCTGCAGCGGTTTAATGTGGCCCCTTTTTATTCTTTCTCATCCCAGAAGGAAAACGGCTACCAACTAAAGAGAAATTGGTTGGGTCATCCGCCGGAAATTTTACGTCGATGTTGAAATTGTTGAGTGTCCGCGGCCTAGGCCCCGACCCACCCCCATTTTATCAGTTCTCGATAATTTTTCGACGTCAGCTAAATGCAACCGATTGTAATATCAATAAACAGTAAAATTGTAGAGTGCTGTGAAAAGGAAAAGGAAGGAGTGGTGTTGGGCCACCACAACCCCGCTGTCGAGAACAATTCAAAGGCATGGAAGACCTCTGGACCAGCACGAAGCCTAGTCTGCCGGTTCAAACAATTGGCGCTTTCACACCGGATTCCCAGGAATTTTGTTTTGTTACAACTTAGAAGGAACTAAGGGGTAGAAAACGGTACGAAACCCAACGAAACATTAGTCCAGATTCTTCAAATATTATACGGTTCCCTTAAACAACCCCAACCCCCCCCCCCCGCCCCAAAAAAAAATGGGGTGTCTCGTCATGACATCGCAATGCGAAAATGAAGTGCCGAGAAACTGATGATGAATATATAGACGTAAAAAAAAAAAAAACAAATATGAATATTCTATCGTCAACCTGGGCAAATTGGACGTGGATCCTTGTAGGAAGTGCCAAAGGTTTGTCAGACCCATCATATGCAACCAGTAAAAACGCGTGCTTCTATCTTTATTGTTGTTTCCTACGTTTAAGGTAGAGATGATGCACAAGATTCCGAGGAGATGTCCGGATCAGTCTTTAGCTTGGAAACATTGGATACAAATTTTATGTTTGATAGTAGCGTAAAAAGCTAACAACCTTCGGAGATTCGCGTGGGAGTAAATGTCCGAGTTTTCAACACGTCCCTTTTGCCGTGAGTGTTGAAGATACTGGCGTAAGTGAATAACAGCCCGCATTCATACAAGTCAAAACAAATATCCGAAATTTATTATCGTAAAAGTACCGAAATCAGATCGTTAGTGGGAAATTTAGATGATGCCAGACACATTTTACATTTGATCGCTAATCTTCTCCTGAAGATGTGATGCTAGCTTGTTTTCAATGTCTTCTCTGGCGCCTCTATCGAATGGATCATCGCCAATATATAAATCTAAGATCGATCGACAGAGGAGTTTGCTCTGAATACTTCCCACCTCTTTCCCGTCAACTGTATAAATGACATAATACAGATCAAATTAGGCAAGTTGAACAAAAATTTGCAACAATTATAACAAAAGCCATTTCAAATAATTTTAAGCTCTTACTGAAATATCCAAACGCAAAATCACATGCGGGTTAGTTACTTATCCTGCACAGAGCTTGGCATTTACTTGGGATTTTGACAACATAAACACTAAGATAGATCATGCTCATAACTATATGTTGAGTAATCATAATTCCAGATTAGCAACTGGGTGGCAAGACAAATTCTGCGTAAGAAACTGAATTCCAATCTTCATTATGTCGATTCTCCATTATTATTTTGCTACCTAATTTGAATTGGACGTGTGATCTCATAGTCACCAAATGGTTTATACCGCTAGCCTCAAATTCTTGCTAAAAATCTAACTGTTCTACGACTTCTGTCTATGCCCATAATCCAAATCTAAAAGCTTTGATCACAGAATTGATACATCCAGTCCAGCTTTAAGAAAATCATCAAGCACTTGGTGCTGAAACCTTAATCACTAACTACAGAGGATCAAAAAGCTCAAAATGCTGGAGTGATTATATAGCCGTAGGATAAATTTAAAACATCCTTCAAAGCAGTTTCTCAAGGTATGCAAGTCTTACTAGTTGTGCAAAGTATATGGCCCTGCTCCCTTGACAGATGTATCACAGATCCACGAGGTATTTTATATTCATCCTTAAACTGAGAAGTGAACCTGAATGCATTTGCTGTTAGAGACATAGAAATATAATTCTCTTTGAACTTGTTGGAAAAAAAAAAAAATACAAAACAGGTTTTAAAGGAACAATTAATCCATTAATCCATAAATCCACAGAGCGAGCAGGCTTCTTAAACTCTTAGGTAAGAAATATTAGTGCAAAGTTATGCTGGGGACACACGCAAGAAGCATAAGATATGTAGAATAAAAATATTGTTAGTGCATTCATCACACAATTTTTGGTCAAGTTAACACAAAATCTGCAGGAAGTCTCAATAAAGAAAGAAACAAAGACTTTATACTTGTTAATGTCTTAAAGCACATGATCAAATAGTAACAAGCAAAATGATTCACCTTTGAAGCAAATCCTTGCTATCTTGTCCCCCAAACTTTTGCAGTCTGCTTCTCACAGAGTCTTCAAAAGCATTTCGCATAGAGCGAATGCTTAGTTTCCCATAGATTATCTGAAGCCTAATAGTCATTTGAAAATCAGCTTCCATGATGTCTTCTTTGAACTCCTTGCTCTCCTTAAGTTCAGAAACTGATAATTTTCCATATTTCTCACCTAGAAGTTTCTTCAATTCATCATTGTCAGCATAAACACCTGTGGAGACATACATGATGATATTTCAAAAGGGAGAATAAACCAAAATTTTACAACATACAAGTGCAGCTATCCATAGTTTACTGTCAACACCATATCATAATGTTTTCTAAATAACAGAACATAATGGCAAGCTTGACAAGATCTTAACCTGCATCCTACTAGTTTGGCAGAAAGGTATAGAATATTAGGGTGTGTGCCTAGTGTACTAAATAAATAACGCTGGTTAGGACAGAGGGTCTTTAGGAGACGTAATAAACTATGAACTATTGTCATAGTTAAGATTGCCAAAATTCCTTCCAACTGCACAAAATGAGTATAGTTTTCATCTCAAGATACCTTCAATTCCAACTGCATTGAGTAAACCACCCACTGCGATTGGTATACAAGTAAATTAATGTGCACAGAGAGAGAATAGAAATTCAGTACTGTCAGTTTACAACAGTATTTTGTTCAGTGGAAGGTGATCGAACATTCCACGCCTATTCACTAATTCTCACTGTTTGCATTTGGCTACAACTTAATGGGTTACAGTTTTGCCGTTTTATCCAAGTATATCTCACGAGAAGCACGAACCCGCAACAAATAATTGGCATAATTTCTGCAAATGTACTATTACAGTCTCAAAAAGCTAACTCTGGAAACCATCTGGCCTCATAGATAAATAGTTCCTAGTTTTTAAGCCATATAGAATTTTTTTCTTTCTCTTTTTCTTTCTAAAAAAGGATTTTCAATGACTTGATTTGAAGAATTACCCAACAAAGGAAATTGTGGCGCGAATCAAATATTCAAGAATACAATGCGTAATGTTCCATGAACAGGACAGACAATATATGGAAAATTTAGTCTTTGGAAGCCAAAAGAATGGGAAAGAAAATAAAAAGGGAAGATATGGAGTTACCAAATGCATAGACATCAATGTTCTTCAAACCCAAGAGGCTCTTTTTCCTCAACCCAGTTCCGAAAAGCCTCCGAGACTCCAAAATAACTGGAGGAAACGACACGCCAGTCTTCGGTTCCACAATAGAAGGTGAACTATCAGACATAGAGAGCGAGCCCCAGGGGAGTGGTAGTGAGGAGCGACTGGAGCAGAGAAAATTCAGTGCATCCTGGAGAGAAGGGGGTTTCCAAATATTGGGATCCTGGGTGAGTGCTATTCCGGAAAATGCGGCTGCACATGCAGCGACGGTACAGGCCACGGCGGTGGAGGTGGAGAAGGAGCGGGAGGAGATGGCGGCAGCAGCAGCAGCATTGGAAAGAACGTTCGGTTGGGCTTTGGGCTGAGAAAACC
Source organism: Ceriops tagal (assembly GCA_021533255.1). NCBI lineage: Eukaryota > Viridiplantae > Streptophyta > Magnoliopsida > Malpighiales > Rhizophoraceae > Ceriops > Ceriops tagal. The sequence continues at coordinate 3,663,495 of CM038603.1, forward strand.
ACGAGGGGAAGCGCAAAGAACCCATTTTTTTGTGTTCTGTTCCGTCTGTCCTCCTATTTTCTAGCAAAAAGTAATGGGGGAGTCAGCAGTTACGGCTTGATCGGCGGGTGATTCACACGTGCGGAATGCAAGATAATTTTGTCGGACTGGGTTGTGTTGTGTTGGGGCGTTGAGAAAACCTCATTTTTTGGATTGCCAATGTCGGCCTTTGAAAACGTTCTCTTGGGCCTCGGCCTTTAGCATGCCTTGGACCGAAAGCCTACCGTCAGGTTCAACTGAAACAAACCTCGCGTCTCTCTTGGGCTTTCGGACTTAATGCATGCATTATTCCTGGCGCTTGCCGGGAAAGACTTCGTGCAAAGTCCGGCGGCTCATTTATTCTCTTTGGAAATCAACAATTCTGATTAACAAAACGAGGCATCTCCGTGGTTTGACCACATAAAGATGAATAATGTAATTTTCAGTAACAAATCTTGAAAATAAAATATACAAACGACAACTAAAAGCAATAAAATTAGGGATGCGGTAAATGGTTTTGTAAGATTGAGGATTAGCGAGATTCATTTGGTTGCGCATGTACCTAAAATATTTGTTTTTGGTGCAAAAGATTGCGATTCTCACTTCTATGACTGATAAATATGCAATAGAATGAACTATTCAAACATCGAAGTTGGAATCAATCGACCAATCGATTTCTACTTCTCCAATAAGGTAACGCCTCACGGTGGACATTCAAATAAAAGTGATCCGCCAAAGATGGAAAAACGTATTAGCATAATATTCAATTGATCGGGACATGTTGCAGAAATCCCTTTGTTTTATATTTGAATTTTCTTTTCCTAATCTTTTGGTCTCCTTCGTAACATAATAATAATAATAATAATAATAACATTTAAGTTTTTTTTTTTCTAGCTTATTCCCGTAATTGTTGTCGACAAAATTATAAAATAGGACAGTTCATTCATCGCAAAATTACATGCATACACGTATACATACTATAAATTTATCTTTTCTAGATTCACTAATTACATTTTAAAGTGTTTCTCTTTTTCTTTTGGGAAAGAAAAACAACAATAGAAGAAGGAGAATCATTTCGGAAGCTTACCGCAATTCTCAAAAGGCCAAAAAAAAAAAAAAAAAAAACGTCGGCCAAAACAATTGTTTGTATATATAATAGAGCCTACAAGTTTCTAATCTATAGGGGCTAAGAAAACAAGAGACATTTTAGCTCCTTAAACACCACTGGATACGCCTAAGTATTGGGTTAGGGGCATTAATTAAATAACCGGCCAGCACCGTCTTATAATTTAATGAACGATAACCCGGGACAGAAAGAGACAGAGATGGGGTACAAGTAGTGCGAAAGAGAATCAAAAGGCCAGGGATTCCATGCAAGAAACAAACACTTGGTCTATGGTTGGTTCAGGCACATCATTGCTGAGGTTTTTCTCTTATTGGTTTAATTAAAAGCTAGGTGTCCCAATCAAAGCTTAATTAAGACCCTACGTTGAGTTCGAGCAATGTGTCATGCCGTGTTCATGGCGGCTGGATCAACAGTTCTTCATTCTTATGAGCAATGGCTGTTTTAATTGGGAAACCAATAATTTTTATCATTTTGAAGCTTGGTCTGATTTGCCATTGTGAGTGGTAGGTGACAGGGTCATCAAATATATATTCTCCTAAGTCGTCAAGTGGTATTTTTACAATTTTCATCTATATATATATATATTAAGTGCCTCAAAGATTCCAAGCATCTGTAAGTTGTTGTGCAATAGAGGATGAAGTTGGGAGTGCCTCAGAAAATTTCATAGTCCATCTTACTCTTATTTCCTTCCTTCACTCTTGTCTTTTATTAACTTAGCATCAAATTTTTTTTTTCGTTCCTATTTATCAGAAAATGGTAAAAGAAAAACAAAACAAATTATTAATAAACATCCAAAAAGTTGAAATGAGCAACCCCGAATTCCCCCCCCCCCCTATTAGCAAGGCATATCTTTTAGAAATGGACCAAATGATTGAAATTTACACGCATCGGGTCATAGCAAGCTAGTGGTGTGTCAAGTTTTCGTGCCTTGTCTTGAACGTGCTCCATTACAATTAGTTCTGCTTTTAATTCCACAATTTTACTTCATGTATAGTTTCCAACTATAATCAAGGTAAGTTCTGCTCCATTTCAGAACACAGACTGAAATATTTTCTGCGAGGAAGAAAATCTTGTACACGCTCATTTGCCGAATTGGGCATCACTAGAGATGGTATTCAATTCTCCTTCTCCTTGTGCAAACATGCGGTTGTTGTTGGAAAGGGATGGACGGGGAATTTTTTTTTTTTTTATTTTATTTTCTGGGTTAGGAATCCCTAAATACGGAACTAGTGTTTTTGATGTTGGGAAAGACGTGGGTTCTTTTTTTTTTTTTTCCTATAGTTTTTTCTTTTTTCCCTTTTTAAGATATGTGTACCTACATCTATCCTGTGTACATTTATTTACGTTTATGCCTTTATTATTATTATTTTGTGTCTCAATGAACGGCTCAACACCTTCGCCGCCATACAAATTCATCCAGGGGAGGCATTTATGAAATGACAATGAAATCAAGAGTTAGTTTATTTACATGTGAATATAATAATTTCAATTTTAAGAATGCATCTAATGAATATCAATTTTAATCATGAAATAACCATATGGGGTCCCAATTTAACGGATTCGTTTCTAAGTATAATTATTGTTGCATGTCAAGTCATTTATCTAATTCCAAAGTCGGAATTGCCGTTACCCTTTTGAGCATTCAATGAAAAAACGGCAGGTGCCGCCGCTCTTCCCATGGACGGTTCAATTTGTATTGCTGTCTGTCTGCACACCAAAATGAACCCCAGTTACTAATAAATTCTAATTTAATGGTACCGAAATCATACTTTTAAGTTATAATAGACGCCAACAGAAAGACCCTGATTTTACCCAAACTAAGTTTTACGAGGGTTCTTCTGTCTGCTTGCTTTAAGCCCCTCTGCCCCTTATAAAAAGGCCCTCCCTTTCGCAGCGAAGCCAAGATCACAAAAACATAAAAACATCCACCGCAAATAGAGAAAATAATAATAATAATAATAATAATAATAATAATAATAATAATGTCTACTCTTTCCAGCCTCCACCTCTTGTCCACTGCGCCACGCAGCACCCCACCACCATCTTTCTCTCCCTCATTCCCCTCTTTTCCCTTACTCTTCCCTACTGGTGAGTTTACTTCTTTCCCTTTTGTTTTCAAGTTAGTTTTTTTGTTTTTTGTTTTTTTTTTGGCTTCTTTCCATTTCTTCTTCCTCTGGCTGGCCACCGCAGTACTACTCTGTTTTTGTATCTATACCCCATAGATATTGGTTCCTCTCTGCCCCTACAATAGCCAAAATGCCTTTCCCATGAAGCTCGAGAACAGAGAAAAATGGCATTGACTTTTACTGTTAGCCTCGAGACTACCAAATTATTTATTTTTAGGTTTTCGCTATTTTGAAGAAAATGGACTGCTGTGTGCTTGATTTTTCATAGGACGCGAAAGATGTTTTTCATTCTCAGCCCTTGCCCTTCTTGCTTAAAGAAAGGGCAATAAACGTTTGGCATCAAAAGAGCGTTTGCAATTTGCTCGAAAGAATTTGATGGGATGTCCAGGTCGTACATTTGCCCACTGATGAGGCCATGTCATTCGGACAACCACGTTTTGGTTTTAGTGACCACAAGACGTCAATAGTTTAATGAAACGGAGCATGTCAGACCGCGGATGTGCATCATTCTGAGGTTATCAAACAGTATATTCTGACAACCGATCACACTGATGTCTCTTGTAGGCGTTTTGTTGTACAGGAATAACGACAAAGACCTTAACTTTGGTTTCCGCAACAGATGTCGCGCTTTATCCAAGCCTCCCACCCAAGGTACAGCCCCTAATATGATAGCACTAATCTATATTAATATCTATATTTTAAGAACAAACCCAATTAGGTCGCAACTCCGAGGTTGAATTTTTCAATACAGATATATAATAAACTATTGAATTTTCATATTACAATTCTCTTTGTTGTTGCTTTCCTTTTTGGCACAATATGCAGAAGTTTCTCAACAACAAAATGGTCATTCGACGAAAAAGTGGCGCAAGATTGGGGAGGATGCACAAGGGCAAGCTCTCAAGGTGACTTGGGAGCCCTACACTTTTGTTTTTTTCCTTGTCGTTGCGCCCAAAATAAGATATACAAAACTGAAATTTTAGTGTTACTGATTCTTCGTGTATGCGCGCGCGGGGGTGTGTGTGTGTGTGTGACAGGTGTCTGTGTGGAATGAGATTAAGAGACGTGTTGAGACAATTAAATACATGTTGAGCTCAATGGAGGATGGAGAGATAAGCATCTCGGCTTATGATACAGCATGGGTTGCTCTTGTAGAGGATCTTAATGGGAGTGGTACTCCTCAGTTCCCATCAACCCTTCAATGGATTGTGGACAACCAACTCTCAGATGGTTCATGGGGTGATAATGAGATATTTGAAGCTCACGACAGGATAATTAATACCTTGGGTTGCGTTATTGCATTGAAATCATGGAATATCCACCGTGACAAGTGGGAAAAAGGTACAACAGGGTAATTAAGTAATGGTCATTTAAAGACAATTGCTCGGCAAAGTTAATTACCGTGACCTTTGTTGTCAAATCGTCAGGACTGGCATTTTTTAAGCAAAACTTGCTCAAGCTAGAAGATGAGGATCCTGAGCACATGCCCATTGCCTTTGAAATCGCCTTCCCTTCCCTTCTCGTGATCGCTCGTAGTTTAAGAATCGAAATTCCCAATGATTCTCCAGTCCTGAAAGAGATTTATGACAGGAGAAATATCAAGCTTTCGAGGTAGTTTCCAAAACCAAACATGGGCCATTATTATGTTGGCTTCTTTTCTCCATTTTTGCCACAGGCATAAGGCCCTGTTTGTCTTTACGTGTTATGTGATGAAATTATTGCGCGTGTGAGATAGGATACCAAAGAGTATATTGCAGAAGGTTCCCACAACCCTGCTCCATAGCTTGGAAGGAATGGAAGGCCTGGACTGGGAAGAGCTCCTAAAATTGCAGTGTGAAGATGGGTCATTCTTGTTCTCCCCAGCCTCCACTGCCTTTGCACTCATGCAAACCAAAGATGAAAAATGCCTGGCATATTTAAATAAGACGGTGCAAAGATTCAAAGGGGGAGGTAGCAATTTTTGGCCATCTTTTTACTATAAGCAACCAAACGCTTGATTTCTGACTTTTATGAATTTGGATTTGGTAAGTTCCAAATGTCTACCCAGTTGATTTGTTCGAGCACATCTGGGCCATAGACCGCTTGCAGCGACTAGGAATCTCGAGATACTTTAAGCCGGAGATTGAAGAATGTGTTGAGTATATTCATAGGTATATATGCTGGTCAATACAGCACTTGCAGCAAAGCATTCACTAATTAAGATACCTATATACAAAAAGAAGATAATTTTCCAATTGGCTAAAGAAGCACCTGAATTTCTTCAGGTACTGGACAGGAGAGGCCATCTGCTGGGCCAGAAATTCCCAGGTTCATGATATTGATGACACAGCCATGGGATTCAGGATACTCAGATTACACGGCTACGAGGTTTCCCCCGGTAAATCCATGGCATAATTATAGACTCCTTTGGACTGCGTCTAATGATTTAGTCAAATAGGGACCGTAACATTGCTGTACTGTGATGATGTCCAATTCCTTTACGGTATTCCTTCTGTAATTAGCAGATGTGTTCAAGTTCTTTGAGAAAGAAGGCGAGTTTTGCTGCTTTTCCGGCCAGTCATCGCAGGCTGTCACCGGCATGTTCAATCTGTACAGGGCCTCCCAAGTCCTGTTTCCCGGAGAGAAGATCCTTGAGGATGGCAGGAAATATTCGTCCCAATTTCTGAGACAAAGACGTGTTATTAACCAACTCCACGACAAATGGATTATAACCAAGGATTTGGCCGGAGAGGTACCATCCTTCCTTCCTATTGCGTGTTCATACGTAAGATTTTTTTTTTTTTAATCAGATAGGACAATTTTTTGGAACGTTGTCACTATTATTTAATCTTAACTACACGACAATATGGAATTTTAAATTGGGAACAGAAATTTGACTCTCGCTATTGAGCAAATGTATATTTGCTTTAGCCCTCGTGCATTCATTTCACCAATAATTACATATTTTGATAATTATCATCTTATTGCTTAATATTTATATAATCACCAGTAATTATATTAAGGTCATTAGTTGAATATTTATAATCGCTAAATACATAATCATTGCTTGCGAAACCTATAATATTTCCTAAATTTTAATTAGCAGAGTGAAGTTGAATTGAGTTCTTTTTTTTGTTTTTCGTGGTTTTTCTTCAAGAGTGTGTGTCACGGCAAAAATTAACTGAAAACAATTGGGACAGGTGGCATACGCACTCGACATCCCATGGTACGCGAGTTTGCCAAGACTGGAGTCCAGATTCTTTATTGAACAGTATGGTGGAGAACATGATGTCTGGATTGGCAAGACTCTTTACAGGCACCTTCTTTTTCTCAATTTCTTTTTTATTATTCTTTTTGGTTTTTAAATGTTGTTCTTTGTTCAACTGTCCTGTTTAACTTATTTTTCTTTTCTCTTTTCATGGGTCATTCCCACCTTTTTGAGACGATGGAAGCATAAAAAATTTAGTTGTACAGCCTTCACTGTCACGCGTTTTTGAACTTTCAAGACCAGAAAATGGCCTTGGTTTGGACATCACCACGGCCGATTTTGCTCAAATAATTAATAATAATGAGATTTTGTACACAAATACAAAATATGGACGCAATTAAAGATGCAATAATAAAAAGATTATAAAAGCAAATTTAAACTACGAGTCCCAAACATCAAAATATTAAAATATGTTATCAACTTGATTATGTATAAAATTTTATTTACTCTTGCACTCATAAAAGTGTCTCAAACCTGTTTATTCTTATATTCATGCAGGATGCCCTACGTGAACAACGAGGAGTATTTGCAGCTTGCCAGGCTAGACTATGATTATTGCCAAGCGACGCATCGGGGTGAATGGGACGATTTCCAAAGGTAATATAATAACCTGAACATGCCTCAAAAGTTTGGCGAATATATGTGTGTCTGTGTGTGTGTGAATATAACATTAGTACAGTTATAAATAAATAAATAAATAAATACATACATACACACGCGTATACATCCACATGCAGAGAGATTAATCATCCTCTGTATTGGGCACGCGCTACACGTGACACACAGATGGTACGACGAATGTAACTTGGAAGGTTTTGGTCTGAGCAAAAGAAGCCTGCTGTTAGCTTATTTCCTGGCAGCGGCCAGCATATACGAACCAGAAAGGTCCAGGGAGCGCCTCGCCTGGGCTAGGACTGGGGTCTTGCTCGACACCATCGAGTCTTGCTTCGATCAAGGTTACAACTCTGTTGAGCAGAGGGGAGCTTTTGTCCATGAATTCCAGAATGCTTCCAGCATGCCAGCAGGCCCCGCAAATGGAAGGTAATCGCTAATGTCATTTAGTACAAGGACCATCTTTGCCCATGCAAGTGAATTTTGTTTTTGGTTGGCACAACACATTCAAATGACTTTTACAACCCAATAACTGTTTAACACATAGAAAGAGTATAATGACAACATTGTAGATGGAATATTTTCAAGATTCGAACTTACACCGTCAAATTAGATATTATACATTATTAGACATTTGAAAACTATGTTCTCTTTAAATGTGCAACCCCAATAATAATTTAAAAAAATTTGAAAAATGTACTTTCATATCCTTTTATTATCTTATAATTTTTATGCCTAAGGGAATCATCTTAAAGGGTGGATCATAGCTTCCAAAATGTTGATTCTCATCCTTAAACTGAATTTTTGCAGCATAGATAATTGTGGGCTAGTGGTTAGGACGGAAATGTAGTTGATAATTTGACTTGAGATCATACAGTGCATGTTATGTAAAGGCATCCAATGTTTATGAGTGACTGATTAGTTGTGTCCCGCAGGAGTTGGGATGCAAAGAAAAGGCAAGAACTCGTCAGGCTGCTTCTTAGAACTCTAAATGATATCTCCATGGACGCATTGGTAGCTCATGGTCGAGACATTAGCCACAGTTTACGTCATGCCGTGAGTTACTGAATCAACTTTCCCTTTCTTTTATTTATTTATTTATTTATTTTGGGTCGAAGTTATATAAATGTGGATAGCTTGAGGTATTATAGATACGGATTCATATATTTTATTATCATGTTTTGTCATTGCACATTACCGTGCTTTATTATTGCACATTTTTAATTTTTTAATACTTAATCGATAAGACTATAAATTTACAGATAACGATAATGAAACTTCATTTTCATGCTTGGGTGTGGAAACCGACACACTTGAAATTTTCGGCATGTGATGGAGCCCCCTTCATTGTTATACGCGAAACTTCACTCACACCCACACCCACACCCACAGTACAAGTCGAAGAATTGCTGGGTCGGTAATACCCTCATAACCAATTCACTGCCGAGGCATCGTCTTCCAAATGTTTATCAAACTAAGCTATGAAATTTGGGAAAGAGGCAAAATTGTCAGTTTCATTTCTAATTCTGACAAAGTAATGCTTTCAAAGATCTAACTGTTCAAGGCACCAGTAGCACTGGCTTTAATGTTCTAATTAGCCTTTGTTTTTTTCCTTTCGCCCCTTTTTCACTCAAACTGTAGTGGGGACAGTGGCTGCTGAAATGGGAAGGGGCGGGAGACAGGCACCAAGGAGAAGCAGAACTATTGGTGCAAACAATAAATCTGGCGGCTGGCCGTTGGGTCTCTGGGGAGCACTCGACCTATCATCCTCTGTACCAACAACTCTCCCACCTCACCAATGGGATATGCCATCGGCTTGGTCATTACCGAAAGCCCGAGGTGAGTGACATACAAAGGCAACAAATACTTACTCTCTGCCCTGTTATTTTGGTTGCATGCGCTTTTCAAGCTCTACTTGGTGCCGTTTTCTTGAGAATCCATGAGATGAGGTGGTTTTCAATTGTGTCGGCACTAACGGTGACTATGCAAAACTTGTACGTCGTTCTAGTAATTAAATAGTATCGTAGATTCCCTACGGTTAATGTTTTTCATTATAGACTTACCGTAGTTGATTAAAATGAGGGCATTTTCTAGTTTGATCATATTAACTTAATATCGAATAATAGGGAACAGAAAAATTTGAGTGAAACCTAATTTTAAAAAATAAAATTTAAGTGAAATCCGATTACGTGAGACATAAAATTAGATGTTGCATTAAAAGAAAAAAAAAAGTAAACAAGAGGAGAAAATCTCCACTCAATGATCTCTATTAAGGCCCTCAGAATTTAATGGATTCTGCTTAAATTGATTACTTGGATGTGTCATTCATCAAGTAAAGAAGGATAGGACTTAATGGAGTCTGCAGTTAAACTTCAGATATGCTTATATTTATCACCAGAGTGGATTCTCATCTTCGGAAATATTAGGTACAGGACAATGGCAGCTGGGGCAGTCACAATGGCAGCACCACAACTCCACAAATAGAGTCTGACATGCAAAAACTCGTGCAGTTAGTTTTCAAAAACACCTCCGGGGGGATGGACCACGATCTGAAGGAGACGTATTTCTCCGTGGCCAGGATTTTTTACTATAGTGCGATCTGCTATCCTTCCACCATTGACAATCACATTGCCAGAGTACTCTTTGAGAGAGTGTACTGATATGTGATACTTTCCTTCGTTATGGACATTCTCCTTAATATATTCATAATTGCCGTCAATAAAGAAATCGGAAGTAAATAAAGCCTAGTTCTCTCACTTCTCCGTGCACATTTTCAGGTGGCTAACAGAAGATGATTTGGACCATTCTAACTCGCACTCTATAAGCCATCGTTTTTGGCCTTGAGTTTCCAACACCAAAAGTGTCACTTGGGCGCTCTTGAATGGCTACAAAGTTGAAATTAAATTGATTGACCGAAATGGTTCGACCCCTTGATCATCCGATTCGCACATCAACCATTCCCGATTTCGAAATCTACGAGTCTCAGAACGAATCAGCCGAAAACATTTACCCCAAGGGCTAATAGCTTTAGATTTCCTGAATTCAATTTAGTCCACTCCAGAGGTCTTTGCAAGACAAATGTTCCATCCTGACATTTGAAAAGTTAAACTCGATATGTAGAAAGGCCCACGCGCGTGTTAGCGTTCTCAGAACATCCAAAGTAGAAAACGAAGGTTGGATGCAGGTGGGCAAGAATGGAAGACCACATGAAGTTGTTCTGGAAAGCGTCTGCACCCCTTTTTGATGTTGTTGGAATATTGGCTTCCTCGGAAATGCAATATGCACCGAACAACTGAATGGCAGACAACATGTTGCACAGGAAGATGGTATACGGAGTTATGGTGCTGTCTTCAACATCATGTGAAAATTGGTCATATCCCACATCTAGAAACTTGTCCCATTTATGAAAAACAGCAAAGCAAATACTCTGGATATTTTCTCCACTTCAGTTACTTGATCATCATTTGCGGCACAACGCCAACTGATAATTATGAGTCCACTATCAAGCCTGCTTGATTTTGCATGTCTACTGGCTGGCCCGTCAAGTGAAAATGAGCTTTGAATGCTAAGGTATATAGAGAACACGTTGCTAGTCTTCTGTGGAAACTGAAACCCGTGCCTTAAGGCTGCTGTACGTTACAGTCACAGATACTCCGTTGGTTGTCCTCATGCAGGATGGACCGGAAACTTTATGAAAACGGCGAGGAACCGTTCCTCAACTGCGAGTAGGCCACACCTTCCCCACAACTGCAGCGACCGCCTCCCATTCACGCGAAACAATTATTTTTTCGGAAATTCAACAAAAAGATTGATGATAGTTTTATTTGCCCAGAATTTTAATTTTATTCACCATTTGCCCCAGGCAATACTACGAGTTCTTTGCTTCTTTACCTTTCTTCGTCCTTGTTTTTACTGACTCGAATTCATTTTCTTGTCTTTGATAAATAATGGATCAATTATGACGGAACTAACTTGCCACATTAAACAAACGCAAATGGCTCAAAATGAAGGAAACAGTTATGAATACAATCGTATTATGACTTAGTCAATCCAGAAATCGATGGCTGAGTTACAGGTGTATTGATTTCAGAGTGACTGTCCACCCGGGCTTACGTTGGAGCCCCAGCACTGCCATCACCCATCCATTGAGCCTAGTCTCCAGTATCCACTTCTATGAAAACATATAGAAACTTGTATAAAGCTCGGACATTGGCGGCGCGCACACCCTCAGGGAAGCGCAAGATTGATTCGGGCCACAAATGATTTATTAACAAATAAGAAGGGGAAGAAAAATTGATCCCTGGAGGCTTTTACAATCATCCAAGCTCCACAATGGAACCCAACTTCTTTAATCAACCTGCAATTATTTGTGGCTTCAGTAAATCGATCATAGCATTAATTCAAGAGTAGAAAATGACCATTGTCCACAAGTTATTAATCAGCCAGTTAAGTCCACTTGCTCCTAGCAAAACATGTCCTTCCTACCATCGCAGGGGCACAAGGCAGAAACAGAATAAGAGTTGCACAGCCTTAGGATAGCAATTGTTTCACAAATTTAATAAGCGTTTTGAAAACTAGAAGAAAACAGGGAAATTTAAAAAGAGCGTGTGGACACTAGGACCGGTCAATAAATTCATGAGATAAGATATCCCTTGAAAGAAAGTAGTTAAGCCAATCACAATGCCTGAACGCAGTTTGCTTTGTGTAGCATGGTAGAGTTATGGCAACTTCCCTGCCAATGTATGTTAGATTCTCTGACAAATGAGTGCTAACTTAATAGAAACGAAAATTCCCATTCCCAGCGTTTTGGAAAAAATGCAACCAATTGACTGTGTGTGTGAGAGAGAGAGAGAGAGAGAGATACCAATCCATTGGCTGCGGCAAATTCTCAACCTTGCCAAACTAGGTCATTCATCTTTACAACAAAAATTCAACCTCATCTGCACTTTCCTCACGGACCACATAACCAGAATCTTGACCCTCCTCGTTGCCACTATTCTGGTCACTGCTATAGCTGCTCTCAGATGTAATAAAGAATGAATCATCTGATGATGATGATGATGAAGAATGAATGATTAGTGGTGGATGCAAGCCAACGTCGCTGCCTAGGTCACTATCAATCATTTGCTCAATCTCAACAAAACTGCAAAACCCATAATTCCAACCGTGGAAATTTAATTTGAGAATCCTATCAGCATTCAATAATGCAGTCACTTTTCTTGCCTTTCCTTCAGTACTCATTGCTTTAACAAGGATAATGAAACAAAGTTAGAGATTTGCTGCTTCCATGTACAAATTAAATCAACTCACCTTCCCTCTGATGGGAACTCAGCCAGCAAGCACATATCAGGCCTTGCTTCTAGTACTTGCTTTATAGGAATTATACTGCATGAAATGTACAAAATCTTCCCAATGAACATTGACTTGAAAAGGAATGTGGTACAAGGAAGACAAATCCAGAAGGTCAGGTACTACCTCGAATTGTAACATCTATGATACCAATCATCTTCAGAAGCTAGACCTTCCCTATTTGATATATCCTAGTGAGCAACAGTCACCAGAATTAGAAGAAATCTTATCATGGAGATGAAATTACAGACACAAGAACCTTCTCAATCTACCCACAAGATGTTGAAGAAACTTGTAGTCTCCTGCAAGAACTGCTGTTAACAGCCGAGCAACTTCCATCTTCACATGACAATTGAACAATAAATTTAGAAGGTAGCAAAAGAGAGATAGATAGAAGGAAGGAGAAGGAGAGAAGATATAATCAACCTCTTTGAGATGCATGCAATCTCGTAAAATCAAGACCTCCAGAAGATTCCCACCTGCAGCACCTCCAAGGTTCCTATTTGAATTTAAGGGAAAAAAAAAATCAAAAACCTAACAGAATTGAAATACAAAAAGGGCACTGAAAAGGGAAAGAACTGCCACTGTACTCCATGTCTGCTACACACCTCAAAAAGTTTCCTGTGATTGAATATGATGTTGAGAAATCAACATATTTTAGTTTTTCAAATCCCTGCATGGTAGTCAGAAAGGTAACTTGCCAGAATTCAATTACCAGACCCAGAATCGATGTTTAGCATTTTATTCACTACAGTCAAACAAATTAAGCAGTAAATGCATCTGTTCCTAAATACAACAAACTAAATACCAAATGCTAAAATTGAAAAGGCAAATAAATGTGTATGTGCATATATATATCAATTTGTTGCATTAAGCCCTGCTCGCTATTTTCCTAGACCCATCTTCAACAACGTGGGAAACAATTGCTAAACCACCGTTGTTGAAATGTATATAATATTCTGATGATCAAGTGCATACAGACTGCATTATGATCCCCCCCCCCCCCAAAAAAAAAAGAACATAAAGACTGCATATTTAAGATAGGAGTCACAGAAGAATGAGTTTTACCAAAAACATTTATCTGAGTTGGGCTTAATAACACAAAATCCTGTTTTCCCATTTTAAACATAGATTTTAAGTTTCCAAAAGTTGATGTGATCTTAGCCAAACTGGGAGAAATAAATATGGATTCTCAAAGCAATGTGCTCAAAGGGACCAGCAAAGGAAGCTTTTTTAAATCATCAAGCAAGAAAAGCAGGGATGTTTAACAAACAAAAGTTGACAATGGACATAGTGATACAATTTCAAGAGAATTCTTGTGGATATCCACATTCTCTAGAACTCCAATATCAATTCCTGGAGTTAAAAATATTAATCCAACAAAGCCTCTGCCTCCATCCAGCAGGTTTGGGTATTAATTCTTGTCACATTTACCTTGTTGCATGCAAACAGCAATCAAACAGTTCATGCAATAGATTAAAGCAGTAATTAAGCATTGCTTGGAATGGAAACAAAAGCACACATTAGTTGGATTCGCATTTAAAATTTGCCCGGAAACAAGAGATTTGCAGTTTTTAAAGGAGTCTTGACTGGACTAGCCATGAACGTACCTTAACAAGTATGCGGACTTTACAATCCTGCAGCTTAAAACCTCTAAGGGCAAGAGAAGTTAAGTTCGGACAAAAATTTACCAGATCCATACAAGTCGATGATTTCAAACTATCATTCCTTCCTGATTCAGAACATGCTCATGGTTAGCACAAACTCTTAAAACTATTCATGCCATGAATCCCTCATAGTTAGCTCACCTGCTTTTGAAGATTCAAAAAACAAACGCTCTATCAAGGGGCAATTCCTGCTCACAGACACTAGTGCCTGCCTTAATTCAACATGTCTGCTCCACCCAAAAAAAGGGATGGAATAAAGTCAGCTACTAATAACAGCATCTTCTGAATATGGAATTATTAAAAGACAGTAGAGAAGAAAGTAAAACGCATTTTATGTGCTGTCATACCTAAAGCCTGATTAAGATTGCAAATGAAAAAATCCACTGGAGGTCCCAAAATTACTGGTCCAGTGGACAGAGACTACAAAAGATACGCTGACTGTGAATAAATTTTTATTGCTTCTCCAAATTGAAGAGTCAGGAGGTTTAACAGCACTCAAAGGATGACTGCCATTCTCTCTTTCAACACTTAACTTTCCTTAATTACCACAACCACTTATGCATCCTGTCATAATCTCCAGTGACTACAATCTAGTGCAGAATTTTGTTTCAAATTCACACACAGATGAGCACAGGTGGATCAACTTTTACAATCACAAAAGTAGGCTAAATTACATTTTACACCCTAAATTTAGGGGGCAATTACCATTCACACTATGTATTTTTGGAAATGACAAAAAGCATACTACAACTAATCGAGGTTAGTCAATGCGAATGGAATTCATAAAAAGACTGTATTGCCCTTGTATATAAACTAAATACTTAAGACCAAACCCACTCAAGCCTAGCCTCTGCTTCTCACATCTCTCATGTTGTCTATCATCCCTTGTCACTCCTCTCCCTCTCTCTCTCTACCCCCCCTCTCTCCCTCTTAGAATTTCAATTCTTTTTTTCCCTCATAAGAAATTGTAAGTGTTTATTCTCTCAAACCACTTTGATGAACTGGTTTTTTTTTTTGGGAACCATTTAATTGAGGGTTTTATTTTTATTCTTTTCTTGGGTTTGTTAAAAAAGACATTCTTTTATTAGGATTTGTTATGAATTTTTTAGATTTTTGTACAACTAATTAATCAAAGCTTCCTAATACTGTTGGTTTTTTTTTTTGATGGATTTGTTTTGGTTTTGCTTTGGATTCCAACAGTTTTCAAGTCAAAAATGGTGGTGTGGAGCCAATCACACCTAGATAGGTATGCTCTAAGTTTGATTTCCCATAGAAGAAACAATGTGTGTTAGAAATATGGGGTACTGCCCCATTTACTAACTATTTTGTTTCTTTTCTAGCAGTTTGAGCATCTTATATTCCTTTTTTTATTTTTTGTGTTCTGTACTGGGCTTCATTTGAGAAGATGAAGAGGCTGTGTTCCTTTCTTTTCTTATGTTTGAATGGAAATTTAAGTGGCTTGCTTTTAGCTCACTAAAGAAGGGAAAATTAGAAATCTTATTTGTTTGCAGAATATATTTTACCCCCATTTTCACTCTTTTGCTGTTCTTTGCAAGGTTACATTTTAATTGTGTCTGCTATGATTCTTGGCAGCTTGCTAAATCATGTCTATGAGATAGAATTTGCTAAAACCTGGACATTTGGGTACAAGGCAGTTAGTATGGTTGGGCCTTTGCATAAAAATATGGCCTCAGATGGACAATATGAAGGTATGAAGTGCAGTATGATGATATAGTGGCAAGGTCCTTCTATATTTGGTATGGAGCTGCTGGTTTATTTTTGCAGATTAAATAGTCTTCAAGGGTTTTGCACATTCTGTACCATCGCTTTGTTATTTTGATCCTGTCTTCAGCTATATATGTATGTCTAGAAGCCTTTTCTTTGGCTCTTGGTGGTATTATCTTGGCAGATTGGTGTAGTTGGATGGAAGTAATGCAAAGTTTTGTTCAACAACAAAGAGGGCATTTTTGTCACTTTGTTACATTTTTATGGCATTTTTGTAATTAACTCTAACTTTTACAAATGGCAGATGGACAGAAAACATTTTTTGTTACCGCATTTAAACTACAATATGTTTTTTGTAATTTTCAAAAATGTGGGGTATCAATGGTAATTAATTATCTCCTAAATTTAGGTGTAAAATGTAATTTACCCCACAAAAGTAGGTGCACAAGGTACAGTGATCTTTAAAGTGATATTTAAACAGAACACATTGGGATACACTTCCCAAGGGCATCACATGGACTGAAATTCAAGTACGTATATGTCCACCTCCTTACATCTGTGCTTATGTTCCATATCATACATAACAACAACATTCAATTCTACAAGCTGCATCCATGTAATCTACTTGTTAATCAAAATTATGTATTTGCATGTGCATGAGGATGAAAGAACTACTTGCAATGCAGAGGTAGGGTGGCTAGTTTGCAGAGAATATCATGCCCCAACAGGTTTAGAGTAGATCCATGCTAAATATTCTATATGTCCCAAAGCTGGCATAAGAAATCCTGCATCTATCTACCATGCCATCTGCCTGGTGCAATATCTCAAAACACCAGCAAGGAGCAAAATTCCAACTCAAGGAAACTTACAGGCCAACGATTTCCAGATCAAGTAGAGATGGACATGCTGAAAGTGCCCCACAGAGTGATGTGCTATCTAGTCTTTCAATATTGTATAGATGCAACCTTCTCAAAAGAGTCCTAAGATTAAGAAAAAGCAAATAGTTATTAAAGAAAATAAGGAAAAACTATTAATGAACAAGGCTTTAAAATCAAATATTGAAAGCTACCCAGCAGCACTGCTTTCCCCACTCAAAGGATTTAAGCAGGATCTAGTAAGAATGGATGATTCCTTTCCTTGTCTGGTCTTTTTATCATTCCATGAAAAGTTAGAGAAATCTACAGAATTCCTGATGCTATAAACCAACGGCTGACAAGACCCTGGAGACGAAATTGGGCCTGGAACTATGCCAAGCTTGAGAGACCTAAGCAACAATTCAAGACAGAGTAAAACAGGAAATTCCAAAGGATAATGACTTTATACAAGCAAAACATATAAACATTCATATAGAAAAAGGTCAGCAAATAAAACATCACAGCTACATTACGCAATACCACAATAGTCTTGTGGGCATTCAGAAAATCTTATTTTACCCAAACAGATATGTACTGAAGACCTTCAAGCCATGGAGATACAACGCTTTTCTTTACCTAGTTCAAGCAAATGCAAAACTGAACTAACATTCATCAGAGAGGAATGGTTTGCACCCACTAGATCATCTCTGGATAATACAAAAAAGAAGATGCTAAAAACTGTATTAGCAGCAGGTTCAAGTATGAATTTCAACTTCTGGATATCAAGCTGTTTTCCTTTTTTTTTTTTTTTTGAACTAATAATATAGAAAATATGAATTTACTTCACATATAAATGAGGCGCACAACTTCCAGACAGACTACGGAAGTAACACAGAATAAAGAAATGTAAACAGGAATTTCTTACTGAAGGGACTTTCCAGCACGCTGAATCATTGTAGAGACGACTGCATTATTGACTTTTGGGACAACGGTCGTCAAGTCAATATTGGCATAGCACAGAGGATCCATGGCACATCTTTGAAACATTGAACAACTTGCTGCAGCGTAGCACAGGCTTTGGGTATCAAGCAAAGAAAATACCTGCGCACAAAAAATGGAAAAGGCGTGTGTACAGGAATTTGAAAAAATAAACCATCAAAATGATCGAAGCGAGAAATCAATCAAAACCTGGATGGTGAGATCGGAAGGGAGTGGCCAAGAGAGAGAGTTATGCTTGGAGGAGCGTTTTCTGGCGGAACGCTTGGCAGCTTCGATAAGGGCATTGCCGAGTTTTAGGGCACGATCGGTGAGGAACGATTGATCTGCGTCGCAAGGGAAGGATTCAAGAATGCGCTCGAAGGAGAGTTCGAGGGAGAGCGAAGGAGAGTCCGCTAGGCATAGAAAGGTCTGGAGGAGAGAGTCCAACTCGCGGTTCATGTTTGGAAGCCGGGCGGCGTTTGCGGTGATCGCGGTGGAGGTTACGGCGGAGGAGGATACGGGACAAGGGCGTTTAGCCATGGAGGTTCGGGTGTTGAGTAGAGTGTCCGTAGCGTAGGGTGGAGGATCATGCGACCAGGGAGGGGAAGAGAGGAACGGGGCGGTTTTGAGGCAGTAGAGTACGGTCGAGTGAATTTGTGACACGTGTCTGCATACGCAGAGGACTGTTCGGCCTCTAGAGTTTGGGCTGTTGGCCCGCCACTGTACTGCTGGTCCGCTGCGGGTGGTTCGTTTCCTCGGCCTGGTCAGAGTATCGCTTAAAAGTTAAAACGCAACCTTTGAGAACACAGCACGACGCAAGTGGCACCATCACTTCTCGTTAACTTAAAAAGGAGCTAAACTTCGGCCTAAATTAAACTGTAAGCTTATAATCTGTTTGCTTTTTTATTTATTATTTAATAATAAAAAAAACCACTAAAGATTGAACCTTATTTTTAAAATTAAAAAATTACAATAATTCTAACATGAAATATTGAAATTAATGACGACTTATAATTATTTTAATTAAACTTGAAAACAACTCAATGTATATTCTATTGAGATTTTTTTTTTTTTTTGAGTTTCCATATCTCATCTCAAATTAAACCGAGATTAAATAACACAGGCTATAATATACTAAAACTTTTGCACTCAATAATATCATGTTAATAACTTTTGATTTTATACATGATTTTTCACTGTATAAATTTATGTATAGGTTTTGACGTGGCACAGTCAATTGATCGACCTGTTCCGATCATCCATTCAAGTTTTGTGTACCTAAATTTATGCATTAAATTTTGACTTAACGTAGGTTAAAATGCGGAATGAGGGTTTTTTTTTTTTTTGGGGGGGGGGGGGGGTCTTTTTGAGGACCATGATTCAGAGGCGGTTATCTCCCTTTTTAAAAACAATCCAAAAGAGTGTAACATAAAACCAGCAGATTGATTCGCTCTTAGAATCCAATACAATCCCCGTTTAATTACAAATAGGTTCATAGTGGTCTTCTTCTGCACGCTAAATGCTCATAGTTTTCATATCCGATGCCAAGTCCTCTGGTACAAAATCTTGGTAGACTCTACACAGAACCCAATCGTCTAGCTGACAAAATGAACAAATGCAGTATCAGTTCCATAAGCTGAAAATAAATGCTCTTATAGGTAACGTTAGTTTTAACTTTGGGCCACATACATTGCCATTTTATGTTGATGTAAAAGGATACTATAGTTAGTTGACTATCTGATCTGAAAGACATTGCCATTTGTACCAAAGCTGAAACAAGAGGAAAAGAAAGGCTAAAATTTTTACCCTTCCTTCCAAATGGTTACACGTAACTAGGCAATAATGGTGTAGTAATCTGTATTCGATCATGTACCAGTTTGTTTTGCAACTATTTTTCATGTCCCCTTCATAAAAACGTAGTTTTTGCTTGACCCCTACCACCCCAAAATTGCCAAAGAGTTTCCCATCTGGATATTCAAATCCTTCCCAATAGCCGTTTTTCCCTTGGTAAATGGGGAGCCATCTAGGTCCATGCAGACAATGTCTTGGAGTCAAAACATAGCATTCCTTCAACCTACATGCATCTGCTATGTCTGCGCAAGCAAATATAACACTTTCAGATATCCAAGGAAGAAAAAAAAAAAACGAAAAACTGCAGAAGAGATCCTCAACGGTAACTGAGAAAGAAACCAATTGTTGCATGAGGCTCATATGTGCAATCCTTCATATATAAAAACCAACATATTTCTCAAACCAGCATCTTGCAAACGCTGGTCTGAATCAAACGACAGTCCCCATATTCATATTGGGGCATGGGAATAATGCTGCATATCTGTTACCAGCATTCTTATGTACTTCATCAGTTGTCCAGTTAACCACATTATGTAAGGGAATCAACGAAGACAAAAAAAAAAAAAAAATCATGAAAAGCAAACAATATGAATAACAACTTCTAAAGAACAACAACAACCCGAGAAGAAATCTTGGGGATGGTAATCTCGTATGTCTGTTACAATTAGGTTGTCTATAAGAACCGGCTGACATGTAAATTTGTTGTCAAGTTGATTGATCATATACTGGTCAACGTCCATTATCGCCAATGGCCTAAAAAAAGAAGGATCGAACATTAGGCTGCAAGAATGCGTGACTTAAGTTGTTCGGAGGATCAAAAAACAAACAACAGCAATAACAACACAAAAGCAGACAAATGTTGCTGTAGGAAAATGGAGGTTGAAGCTATATGGTGTCAAGAAAACTGATCACAAATGACTAGTTACAAGGCAAATGCCCCTATATAAGCAGTGCTACTAAAATTCTATCTCAAATTAAGTTAAAACCATCGCCACGCAGCTTCAGCTCAAATCACAAATGCCAAGAAAATGGGCATCCCCGTACGACGTCTTCCCTTTGCCTACCAGACCAGATTCTTTAATTTCTCTTAGACTCAAAAGTGGGCAATTGCTCCCCCCTCCCCCACCCTTCCCCCCGCCCCCCCGGGCAAAAAAAAAAAAAGCGAAACCCGTCTCAGTTAATCTAAATTTCAACTTATCCCCATTGTTCTCATGCATCTTGTGCTTGGATAGTGTGGCAAACTACGAGTTATTTCACTTGGCCAGTTTATCAAACAGTCATCAGGCAACGTTGACGACCCTGTTAACCTCAATCACCATTATTATCCCTTTCAAAATAATCAACGAGTATAGACAAAGAGAATGTTTGATTCTAACAAGTAATTGCTTACTTCGCAGTTGGCACGCCGATAGGAGTCGGAATTCAGAGGATGAATGCCTCCCGTTAGACTTGAACTACTGTACTTATTACTCGCCAAGAATAAATAGCTACTATATACAGTCTAATGGTAACTAAATTTAAACTTCCTATTTCATTTACAATTAAAAATTCTTCGTCAACTGATTAAACTAGAAAAGACAAAAAAATAAAAGTAATAATATATATAAATTTAATTTCTCAATTTTATACAACTATCTTATTGATGTAAGACAAACACACTTACGTAGACAACAGTTTTAGCAAATGGAGACTCTACCGAAAAAGACAAGAAGAGACCAACATGATTTTTTAAATTTATATTGTCGATAAAAATAGAGATATTTCGGATGTGACAAATATCATTTTTTAAAAACAAAATAGGAAAAAAAAAAGCTTAAATTCCCCCCTCAAAAAAAAAAAAAACTGAAAATATCTATGGGATAGGGCCTGGCCCAATATGCCCAGGGTAACCCAAAATTTAATCTGCCTGCTTATCCGATCCGATTCTCGTGCTCTACTGCTCCAAGCTAACGGGAATACTTGGAAAATACTACCACCACAGACCAGTAGGAATTTACAACATGTGGAAATTAGGTTGATTGCAGCAGATTGATTAGTATAGATTTGCGTATATATATTAACATTGGCACTGAAATCTTTACCAATTTGAATCGGATATTAAACTAAAGGCCCCCCGGGGGTGGGGGGGGGGAGCCTTCAAGTTAAAGTTCCTTTTAGTTTAACTTGTACGACTATTTTCACCACCCGACGAGGTTGAAATAAGCGAAGAAAATAACAAAACTTGCGTGCGTGGCCATTGATTTGATTTTTCAGGGGAAGCTGCACAGTAGCTGACTTGACACACGAGCTAGGACAGGCTCAGCCAAAAAGATAGCTCACGACTGGGGGGTCGAGACTGGGTGATTGGAAATGGGCATTTTTGGCTTGAGAAACAGGCGAACCTTGTAAAAAAGAGGGTTCAGGGTAATCAAATGTGAAAACATTAATGCGACGAAGAATATTATGAAAGTTTTGTTTCACCTTTGGGTTTAGCTCCCCCAACAAGTGATAGTAAAGTGAGGGTTACCTGGACAGGACACCAGAAGGATTCCTGAAAGGTAATGGTAATGGACGCAGATGAACAATAATGTTTAAGTGACCTCTGCCCAAGCCAAACATAAAAGTATTAACCCCCATCTCTTATTTCCTTCCAACCTTTCGAAATGAGTTGGCTCCATTCTCTCATCTCTCCAGTGAAGAAGATTTGGAGTCGTCTACACTCTAGCCACAGAAAGGGTAACTTCATACTATCTTTTTTGTCTGTGTACTCTTGCATACTGCCAATCGCGTATCTTGTCTTCTTTAGCTCTCCTTCTGTTTTTTTTTTTTTTTGGGTGTTAATCTATGATGCCTTTTGTCGTCACCCTGAAACTAGAATTTCGTTTTTGTTTTTTTTTTTCTGGGTTCTTTTGGTGAAATCCCACTCTGGTTCTCTGTCAGCAGATGCAGTTCGACACTCTCTGATTCCAATATGAAATTAACGTGTTATTAACGGAACATTTAATTCAACCTTTGCAGGCAAAGGGATCCACATCCTCTACAAGGACGTAAAATCATGCCCGTGTGAAGACGTGCAAGTCCTCTGGTTAATACTGGTTGAGTCGCATCCCCCTTCTTTGGCATCAAATTGTTGAGGTCTTGTTTTTCAGAATGATCACGGTTTTTTCTCTTCGTTGTACAAAGATCAACACTTTGCACGGTCCATGTAGCTCAGTTTGGCTAGATGGGAGTGGGAACAATAATGCGAAGAAAGCGATGATCTATGGCCGCAATTTTAGTGCCTGGTTAATGGCAGTGTGAGCTGGGAATCAATGCTTGCTAATTAAGGGTTTTTGCGGCTGAATTGCTGTTTAACATGTAAATGAACATATCGCGAACCTTGTTCGATGACGAGATAATTACATGGTTGGTGTGTATACAAGTATATTCGCTGCAGCATACATACCTGAAGTGTTTTTGTCCTTTTTGTACAAATCAATAATTTTTGTTGTCCTTTGTTACTGTTCTGTTGTCTATAGTATAGAGAGCACACAGTATCACTTGGAGCACACAGCACACAGCATGACGTTCCCGGTTCTTGGCTACATTGCTTACGAGGTAGGACATCGTCCTTAATGCAATTATTATTACCCTTTTTGATTTTTCGGATTCTAGCCTTATTTAGGGTTTTGACAATCCGGAATGAATATGTTTGTCAAAAATTGGGATCCGGGAGTTTGCGTAAAATCATGAAGTAATTTACCAGAATTGGGAATTCCCAATTCCCCATTTTGATAGTTGTTCTCGCTACGCAGAACAGAAGCACAGACGTGGGGCCGCGACAAATCAACCAAGCAGCAGATGGCCTGATTCTTCATCATTCGACTGTGCGCCCATGATTGAAGAACTCTCCACAAAACCTCATTTGCATGGAGGGGGAGGAGAATCCACAAAATGGGAGAAATCATCCGGGTTGGAAAATTAAAATATAAATCCGCGCCATTAAACTCAAAATTTTTCAACCTGTACAGTAAATAAGAAAGAGTTAAGCAGCTTTACTACTAAATCATGTGACCATCGATGAAACCAACACTTTAATTCGTTCAATCCATCCTCAAAAAATGAAAACGACCTTGATCTCGTTAGCAATAACAGGGCTTAGGCGGCAGGCAATGCTGGCAATTCATTTTGTAGATGCAGCTAGATGCTTTGGGGGGGGGGGGGAACAGGAAATTAGTACTTCCCTGGAGTAACTTCAAGTCTCTGGAGGATGCTGTTGTTGTTGGCGGAATATTTCCTTTTTTTTTTTTTTTTTTGAGTTCCTTTTACGGTTTTGCGCTCTTACCACCTAAAACATGACATCTGAACCAATTCCCTTGGACCCTAACCGAATTGTTCGATTGAATGACAAAAAAAAAAAAAAATTAAGATTGTTTTTGTTTTTTTAATTTGGAGCCATGGAGGGAAAAGGGCAATGCGAAAAGACAATCCCGCCCTACTCTACCCTACGCAGTCTATGTACCACTGGTCAAAAGAACCGAGGAGCAACGTGATAAAACCGTAAATAATGTTAAACCCAAGACTCTCCCGAAAACCTTTAAAAAAGAAAAGAAAAAAAAAACACAACAGAAAAGAAAAGACAAAAAACCTTAAAAGTACCCAATCCAGTTCTTCTTCTTCTTTTTCTCTGTCTCTTGTCTAAATTTGTCCATTCGGCTGCCAAACTTACGAGAAGCCCAAGACCGTGCAGATGAGGGGGGAGCTTTAGATACTCTCTTGAGACGGCGCATGATCGTATTCTTAGGACATTGTTCTGTCTGCTGCACTTGTAAGTGTTTTTTTTTTTTGTCATTTTGTTTTGATAGATTAGTAAAATTTACTACGTTTCCTTCGCGCGGTTTCTAATTGAATTTTTGTTACTCGCTGTATGTATTTAATTATTCATTTATCACTTGTTTGTTTTAATTTGAAATAGTGTCAGATCGAGCTCAACTCTACCACTGATTGCTATTTTTCTTTGGCGGAGTTTTAATAAAAATGGAAACCGAAGATTGGACTATTTGTCTGTTTTTCTCGGAATGAGGTAGTTGGCATGGGTTTTGCTGGGGATGAGGGAGGGCTTGCGATCCAGTGGCAAATTGTTGGCGAGAAGTGAGGAAATTGAGGCTGCTGTTGGCTGCGCCAAAGCTAATAAAGAAGTAGATGGCGTGAAACAAACCGGGCAGGATCTTGTTCGTGAGGAAATCCCGAAAGATGAGGCGTTAGTCTCTGCATTCAAAGATGCGCCGATGGAAATGAGCCAGAGAGATGATGGAAAAGATGAAAAACACAGTGGAAAAATTGATATTGGTGATGGTGAGGTCATTAACAGTGATAGTAAAACGAGGAAAAGGAGTTGGATAGATGGCATGAGCATGAGAGATAGTAAAGATGGTGGTGTTGAAATGAAGATGAAGGACAAGGAAGTTGTTAATGGTAAAATGCAGATTATTTGTCGGGTCCTCCGGTCCAGGACTGTGATGAAAGTTGTGGATAAGACGAATGAAAATGGGGTACAGAGTAAAGGTACTAGTGTCAGGAAAAGGACCATAGGAAATTATGAATCTGAGGAGAAATTGGTTGAGATGAAAAGGGAAGAGAGTAACCATACTGACAGGAAAGACAGTGATGGGGCAGACAATGACATGATGGAAAAATTAAAGGATGAGCCCCGCAGTCACCTCAAAGATCAGGAGAGTAATGGGTGTGACCACAAAAAGTTTGAGATGCAAGGGCAAGAGAGTGATCAATCTACTCATGAGCAGTCTGCTCAGTCAGAAGACAAGGCAGGTGAAAAATCAGTGGGTGAGCCAGAGCAACTCCGTGAGGCTCTGGAGAGTGGTGAGCATCAGCAGACAATGGTTGAGGTGAAAAAAGAAAAAAGCAACGAGTCTGCTCATGGAGGCAGTGACCAATCAAATGATACAGTGAGTGTAAAGCCAAAATGCAAGCGTGGTAGGCCTTCAAAGGCTCTGAAGAATGGTGGGTCCAGGGAAAAAAGGGTTAAGTTTGAAAAGGAAGAGAATGATCAAATTACCAAAGAGACTGGTGTATCTTATGGAAAATTGAAGAAGCCTAAGCGTGGAAGACCGCCTAAAGTGAACACTGATAAGAAGGTTCAAGGCTTGGGGCAAAACAAGAAGGGAGAAAGCACACAGCATAATGTGAATGGTGGTCTGGGAAATGTCAGTTTGGAGAATAATCTTGTTTGTAGAAAATCTAAATTGAGCAATAAGACAACTGATTGCAACAATGAAGAAAAAGAGGGATCAAAAACTAAACAGAAAACTGGCCAAATGGGACACTGCAAATCAGAGAAGCAGGCAGCAAGGGATAAAATTGTGGAACTGCTTTTGGGTGCTGGCTGGACAATTGAATATCGGCCGAGGAATGGTAGAGACTATAGTGATGCAGTGTATGTTAATCCTGAAGGAAGAACCCACTGGTCAGTCACCTTGGCTTACAGAGTGCTTAAGGAGCATTATGAAGAAGGTGGTTTTGATTCGAAGACTTGTAAGGCTGGTTTCAAATTTACTCCACTTCCAGTCGAGGAACTCAGTATCCTAACAAGAGTTGTTGGTAAGGTAAGATGCGATAAAAATAAAATGAAAAAGAAATGGAAGCCAGAAGAGAATGGTCATAAAATGGCTGAAAGAGTTTTTAAGAAGAAAAAGTGGAAACAAAAGGTGCAGAAAAGTAAGCCCGATACTGTGGTATGTCCTGGCACTAAGTTTAAGAAAGGGAGAACAAAACTTAAATCTCCGCCTTCTGAATGCGGCAATGCAACTGTTACATCAGACAAGAGAACAACAGTTGCAATTGGGGCTTGTAGGCAATTTGAAACACATGAAAGAAGGAAATTTGCCCTGATGGTTCGCAACCATAACGACAGTGCTGAACCTGACAGTGATGGCTATGTTCTGTATGATGGAAAGCGGACTGTGCTTACTTGGATGATTGATTTGGGTACCATGCCACCAGAGATCAAGGTCCAGTATTTGAGGTGCCCAGAAACACTGGCAGAATTTGAGGGTAGAGTTACAATGGATGGCATAAAGTGTGACTGCTGCAGTGAAACTTTTACAATTCCCGAAGTTGAGACCCACGCAGGCATCAAATCCTATAAGCCGATGGAAAACCTATATTTGGAGACTGGACATTCACTCTTGCAGTGCCTGCTAGAGACATGGCACAAGCAAGATTGTCAAGGGTTCTATTTTGTTGATGCTGATGGTGGGGATCCAAATGACGATACATGTGGGATCTGTGGAGAAGGTGGGGACCTAATTTGTTGCGATGGTTGCCCATCAACATTTCATCAAGGCTGCTTACAGATAGAAGTATGTGTTTAATGTTGCAGTCCTTTCATTTGCCTTTTCATTTTCTACTTAGTAACTCTGTACGCTTTTTTTTTGGGGGGGGGTGGTGGTAAGGGAATAGAGACCAGGGAAGAGTGCCTCTTTAAAATCCTTTGTCAGTAAAAGAAGGTGGAGGGTGTAAACACTGGCCATTACTCATTCGGTTTGTCCAAACTTCTATTCTAGTCAATGTACCAAATCCAGCCATGCCAGTGCTTTTGTTTCTCATTATGGCTTTTTGTTCCTAAACTGGGTTGTTGAGAGTAACTACTGGAAACATATTATACTGGGTCGTTTCTGCTTATCTTGTTTAAAATTCATTTATTTCTATTGTAATCCAATTATATGTGAAATCTATTCTTTCTCCTTGTGACAGACTTTCCCCTCAGGCATCTGGCACTGCATATATTGTTCATGTAAATTTTGTAAGATTGTGAGTGGAAATACCAGTCAGAGAGATGGTGACAATGCTGCTGATGTACCTCCATTACTTGCTTGTAATTTGTGTGAGGAGAAATGTACTGATGCTCATCTTTGTTGTGCCCTTTCTTTTAACTGTGGTGATTTTTTCCTTTCTTCAAATAGTAAACTCACGTTAAATTGTGTCGACAGACTGATCAAAATTAATAAATTTCTTTTGCTGTAGATCACCAACACTGCATCCAGTCAATGTATGTTATAAAAAATGATCCTAACGGTCCATCCTTCTGTGGGAAGAGATGCCAAGAGGTATTGTTTCATCAATTTTTATTGTGCTCCTTTTTTGTCCTAATTACTTCTTATATGTATATTTCTTTATTTATTGCCTTTGTAAATTTCCGTTTATGAAATTTGGATCTGTTTATGTCTTGTATGCACATGCATCATTGGACATGCCTAAAATATCTTTTGGTCAGATATATGACAGACTACAGATGCTTCTTGGGGTAAAGCATGAACTGGAAGAGGGATTTTCCTGGTCTCTTGTCCGTCGATTTGATATTGTCTCGGATATTTCTCTTAGTAAAATGTCTTGGAAGGTTGAGTGCAATTCTAAGGTAGCCGTTGCATCGTATATCATGGATGAGTGCTTTTTGCCGATGGTCCACTATAAAAGTGGGGTCAATCTGATTCATAATATTGTCTATAATCTCGGGTAAGCATCCTTGAATTACTTGATCCTCTCTCTGAAATCTCTGTTTGTGTAGATGCATGGATGTCTGCATATTTGCTGCTTTTCATAAAAAAATATATTAAGCTACAACATATATGCCAATCACTGTGTGACCTGTATCCCTCACCCAGCCTTCAGATGTATCAGTTTGACTATGATGTTGGCACATGAGAGAAGGGTTTGAATTTGAAGTTGTTGGTGTCAGGATCATATGCATATATGAAGAAGAAGGTTGGCTTCCTGGCAATCAGCTGTGTGTTTATTCATGTCTGCTAGATGCATTGTAGCATGCATCTTGATTTTGCAATTGATTACATCTTAGTGCATCCCAAGGAAAGGAAGATAGAAGGCAAATTTTAACTAAAATATCTTTTAGTAAACTGTTGCTTTCATTTTTCAGGTCAAACTTTAATAGACTGAATTATGGTGGATTTTTAACTGCAATTCTGGAAAGAGGTGATGAAATGATCTCTGTTGCATCCATTAGGTATTTTTTTGCACCATTTTGCTTAGTTTGCTTTGTTGGTTTATTAATTGTCTCGAGGAATCAATGATTAATTAATCTCCAATCTATATGTGCACAAATAATTTTAAGAAAATAATGCATAGAGACCTGTAATCTTTCCTAAAGGGCATAGTCTTTCTGGGATTAAACAGGAAGTTTTGTTTTATTTACTCTTCTCAAAAACACTAGGCAAATTATTTCTGTTGAAATTTGAGGCGTTATAGTGCCATCATGAGATTTTGTTTTTAACAACTGATTTGCTTTTAACTAGGTTTTGTTCATAGTGTTGCCATTGTTTATGAGAACAAATTATTAAAATTGAAGCCTGTAATTCAGTTTATCAATGAAATTACAGCAAAACAAGTGCTTGCAAATTTTGAAAATATACAAAAAAATTCACCTGTCATTCTTACTTACCATTTTGCTTTTGAAATTTGAGTATTTATCTTCTAGGTGATGCTATTTGGATCTTATAGTCTTGCTTGTAGCAGTCTGTTTACTTAGTTTTATTGCCTCTAGGTGACCTGGAATATTGCACTATTTCTTGTGTTATGCATTATATATATATATTCCAAAATATTGTTTTATGAGATAGTGACTAAATCCTCTCCTAAATAGAATCCATGGGAACGATCTAGCAGAGATGCCATTCATTGCGACTCGCCACATGTATAGGCGTCAAGGAATGTGTCGACGACTTCTCAGTGCAATTGAAAAGGTATTTTTGTTATCAATGTCTTTTCCTTCTTTTGTCCCTACACGCATGTGACGTGATGTGCTGGGAAAATCTTGCTATTTATCTGATGCAAGGTTTATTGCCGATTCATTGGTGCCACCTATGTGAAATTTGGTTGGGAATAGGAAAGAAACTTTGGTGACGGAGTGAAAAAAGGCTGTGAAGATTGTTTGTTTGATGTTTTAAGCATGGCCAATGGCTTCACCTGTAATGGGATTGCCTTTCTTTGAAATAGTTATTGGAACCTTGTAATTTTGTCAAGTCATGCCTAACCATAACTCTGATCGTTTTTGGAGACAACAACCCTTCTTGAGTTAAAAATGTGTACGCCTTCGAGAATTTAGCTCGGTGAACTTGTAAGTAATCATGCTTCTCTGTATAATACCATGTTGTCATCTGTGGTTTTTATTGAGTTTTACTGTTTCAGTTGAACACATTTTCTCTGTGGGGGCTCTCACTGATTCCAGCTGTGATATTTTTTCTGTGTTTCTGGAACTATCACCAGGCTCTCTGCTCACTAAGTATTGAGAAGTTGGTCATACCTGCAATTTCTGAGTTGAGGGAAACATGGATCTCTGCTTTTGGTTTCAAGCCTGTAGAAGGATTGAACAAGCAAAAAATCAGGAACGTGAACATGGTGGTATTCCCTGGTGTTGATATGCTGCAGAAACGACTGGTGGAGCACCAGTCTACTGAAGAAAGTATCATTGAGGCAGAAGGTAATTAAGATACACTTATGCAATAGTCAAGTGTTTCATTTTCATCTTACTCAAATGTATTTCTGATATTTGTGTCCTTCTAGGTTTGAAGACTACTGAACCTAAAGATGATCACAGTATGGATGGGATGACATATAATTTCAATGAGAGATGCTTGACTGGAACTGATCTTAAAGGTTCCATTGTCATTAGGTCACCTGAGGCTGGCAAGACAAAGAGTGAATCTGTTGCTGTTGAATCTGGTTCACTTCCTCCTCATAGCTGCCTGGATGATCCATCAAAAACTACAAACGAGAATGCTCCTTTGACTGCATGTCATTCTGATACAAGATTCCATGATAAATTGGGTGTGCGTCCTAATAATATGGATGGCAGAAACTTAAACACCATGAATTCTACTGATTCTTTGTTTCACGGTAATGTTCAAATTGAGCAGGTTACTGAACATCTAAGTGCTGTTTCTGGTTTCACTAATCCACCAACTGATGACGCAATACAACAATCAGTTGTGCAATTGAATTGGCACGCTGTTTCTGGGGTGGAAAGCAAATCTCCTGCAGTATATCATACAGGGTCGAGCTCGGCTTCAGGCATCATTCTTCATTGTGCCTCGGGTGGTGGTAGTTCAAGCAGTGCTCCCGAGGTGATTGTTTTGTCAAACCAGGCTCGTTGATTTCTATCAATCCTTGTGAGGCAATCGAAAGTTGGTATATTTGTGGCTAGGAATAGGCACACTGGAGTAGCATTGCTCCAAAAGTGGAGCTTGGCTTTGCAATCTTCTTGCTGATTAGGAACTGCGATACAGCAAAGACATTGCTGACTTTTTGCCTGGTGAAAAGCTACAGCAAGTTTTTATGGTAGCTTGTCATTTTAGTAGCAATCGTCTTGCTGTGAGTTTTGAAATTTTCTTTGGGCTGCTGCAAGTACAGGCTTATAAAGCAGCTTTAGTTAATATTTTTTCGGCAACTCGCTAGGCGGAATCCTCCCATTGGTCATTATAGACATGGTAACAATTGAGGGTTTGAATTTTAGACATCCTTGCAATCATACCTGCTGCACCTCCTTTGTGCTTGTTCTGGGCGGTCATGTCCAATTGTGAGTGAGACATTCCACCGCGTAATTATGATGGTAGTTATGTCCTGTTCTGTGAGTTCGCCGTACAGTTACACTCAAAACCAACAATACTCCTCCCTCTTCGGTGTTTAAAATTCAAAAGCATATGTACCAAAGACAAATGAGGAAATCATAATCAAACGTTGCCCCTTATTCATGTAAATGTTTTTTTTTTTGTTTGTTTTTTTAACTAGTACCGTGTAAATAATTTTTAGTTACTGCTCCTTTTTTATGGGGTTGGTTGGTATTCATTTTTATTCCATCGGTATGCAAACATTTATAGAATGCCAAATTGAAGAATTCCCCATATATACGACGAGTAAAAGAACTATAAATAATAGTTTAAAATTTAATTTTTTTAAAGAAAATACTTTAGTGATTGAAGATTTAAATTTCTATTAGTAAAGTGTTGGTCTCACAAGAAGTGAGGTGAGTTTCTTAATGGATA
The DNA here is from genome assembly GCA_021533255.1 of Ceriops tagal. NCBI lineage: Eukaryota > Viridiplantae > Streptophyta > Magnoliopsida > Malpighiales > Rhizophoraceae > Ceriops > Ceriops tagal. The sequence continues at coordinate 3,695,077 of CM038603.1, forward strand.
AAATAAATGTTTAAATTTCACAATAATTTTTTTCATTATTGAGCATTGGCAATATTCAAAATTTAGACCATTGTTTAGCAACTTTTGTTGATAACTTATCAGTTCTTTTAAATATTTCACTTGTCAAATTTTTAGCACTTTGAAAATAAAAGGAAATTAAAAGACAAATTTTTACGCGAAAAAAGAAAAAGAAAAAGAAAAAACTGCTTTAATATACAGACGGGTAATAATAGTAAATAGAGCTTTAATAAAAGTAGATGAACGGATGAAAAATTATAGGACTAAAATATGAAATATGAAAAGATAAGGAGGTGGAAATGCAATTATAAATTCCCACAAAGGTGGTGCATACATAACAAACACGTGCACCCCCGGAGCCCTCCATCTAGGGTTTTGCGGCTCAGCCATTCCATAGCTCTCTGTACACTGGAAATCAGGCGCCGCATAGGGAAACAGCTGCTCCACGTCTCAAACCCTAGCCATGGTGAGAAAACGAAACGTCCTTCTATCTCTCTGTGCGTGTGATGTTATGTTATACAAAGCAATATGGAAAAGGTACAATGTATTAATGGTTATTGTTGATTTGATTGGACAGTCTTTGGTTGCAAATGAAGATTTTCAACACATTCTTCGTGTGCTGAACACGAACGTTGACGGTAAACAGAAGATAATGTTTGCCCTTACCTCCATCAAAGGTATCGGTCGCCGTTTCGCCAACATCGTCTGCAAGAAGGCCGATGTCGACATGAACAAGAGGTCTTTTTCGGTCTATGTCTATCTTGCGTGTTAACGCTTTCGATCTCACTTTCATCAGTTTGTAATTGCAGATTTCATTTTGTGTTTTATCGCATTTGGCTGACTTTTTTTCTTTGTTTGTTTATGCTTGCTGCATAAATGTGCACTCTTTTTTTTTTTCGCATTTTGTTGCTGGGAAGTGACTAGGACGTATAGGTGGAGCTTCTGGAATTCAAGTTTTGTTGAATTGGATGTTTAATTTGGGTTATGAAGGATTGTGGGTTTTTTTTTTTCTTTCCTATCCAACAGAGCATAACATAAGTATTTTAATCTCGATACGAAAAAATGAATTGTGAGTGAAGTCTAGCTGAAGATAGAGGAAATCAATTTTTTAGACTTGACATTTGTGAACCTGCTATATTCTTTGATCAACATGACATGAATACTGATTCCACCACTTGAATCCTGAAATTTCCATCTTATTATAACTTATAGGTTGGGGAATTGGAGTCAGAAGTAGTCTGTATTATGATTGTTGTGCTATTTGGAAATCTCCTTCCTTCTTTTGGGTGGGGGAGGGTGTGTTTAAAGTGTTCTTCAATGGTGTGCTAATTGGAAATCCTTTTTCAATGGTTCATAGTACTGTTCTATTTGATTGTAACTTTAGCTCTTTTGAATCTCCTTTTTCATAATGTATCCCATAATTTTTGGTAGCTATTTATATAACTAAATCCCATTGAAATATATTTTGACTTTGGAATTTAATTGTAGAGCTGGTGAGCTATCGGCTGAAGAGCTAGACAAGCTTATGGTGATTGTTGCTAATCCTCGCCAATTCAAGATTCCAGACTGGTTCCTCAACAGGCAGAAGGATTATAAGGATGGCAAATACTCTCAGGTTGTCTCTAATGCATTGGACATGAAGCTGAGAGATGACCTTGAACGCTTGAAGAAGATCAGGTTTTCTTTTGCAGTTTTTATATGTGATTTCTTATGTTTACACTTCTTTTGTTTATATATGAGCTTTTTCATGTCGTTGCTTTGCAGAAATCATCGTGGTCTCCGTCATTACTGGGGTCTCCGTGTGCGCGGGCAGCACACCAAGACTACTGGTCGTAGGGGAAAGACCGTTGGTGTGTCCAAGAAGCGCTAATCTGTCTCTTGCTTCTTGTGTGCCCCCTGGTGCTTTTTCTGATCTGTTGTGTGTTCTCTCTTTTTTGGCAAACAAACTTTGTCTTAGAAGGTCTCCATGATGGTAGTTGCTCATTTAAGTTTGGATTTTATTTCTTGCGTGTTACTGAGTTGTGGTAACTGTTTATCTTCTTTCAAAGATATCATTTTTTTTATTTATTTTAGAGTGGATTGTGTGCAAAATCACTAGTATTCTCAGTTTTCTACTGGTAAATAATGATTTTCGAAATGGAATTAAATGATGTACCACTAGAAATTAATGCTTTAGCCCAACACAGCGCTTGTTGATTGACACTTAATTTTAATTTTGTGGAGGCCAATTGCACTCCAAATGGTCTCTTCTTCGTGGATGTGGTCACCTCTGTGTTATTTAGCTAAAATGAGGGTTTCAGTTTTTGTGCCATTTAAGAGTGGCTCCAAATTTATGCAGCAGCTGTAATCAGGAATATCTGGGCAATCTGGTTATCGCATTTCCACTGGAAATTGATTAGTAAATAGAATAGGAAATTCTATTAATGATAAAACTGAAGTTTTTGTGATCTGGCGTGTTAACTTGTACCATATCTGCACGAATTTTAGGCGTCGAAAAGCACTGGCGAGTCAGTAGCGTTTGTAAATTATTTTTCCAATCCGCACGATGTTACCAGGTGGCCTGAAGCCCGGGTTGTTCATTTGATGCGCAATAATGCTTCTTCCTAACATTATCAATATGATGAGCATCGCCCTTCTCCCAGAGTAGTATTCTTAATTAGAAGTAGTTGGGTCCTGGTGACTATTTCTTCCTGTAGCGATTTATTTTGTAACGAATTCTTCGGGACAGTTGTAAACTAGCATGCTCTTACGCTGCCTAAATTTCACATTGGACACTTCATACTCTAACGTTGAAAAGAAGGTAACGATCCATTACAAGTAGTATTAGATCTTACTCTTGTTCGATGAGATCATCGATAAATTTAATACGGGAGAACGGGAGAATGTAATAGGTACATACTATTCAAATTTCATATTATCAAGAAAGAACATTATTAAGAAACAAAGGATTTTGATTATATAAGCATAGATATATCTTAATAGGTTATTTTTGAAAAAAAGTTAATGGGCCGGTGACATCAGGTTCTTTTAGGCTGGTTCAGGCCAAGCTACTTTTTCGCTCTGTTCTATTAGACATTATCGGGGCTACTAGCTAGGCTAGGCCCAACAAGTTTGTGGTACAACAATTTATCGAATGGCCTTAAACAAAACCAACCCACAACTGTTATTCAAAACGTTGTACTCGTTTAATTCCTCCATGGCCTAGCTAGTGTCTAAATAATGAAACGCGTGAGAATGAGCAAAAACAAAGCACACTATTCAGTGAGTCATGGTAACTTTTCGATACATTAAGCTTTGAAAGCCTGTATAGTGCCAATTCGCCTACAAGATCCATGGATTAAACTTGTTTTAGGACAATTATTTGAACATGGCGAATTTTTTTCATGTTGCACCATAATTTCTGTACCAGGGAGGCGGACTGGATGGCGAATTATGGCTCCTCCTTGCCATGGGGATTGCATGCCTTTGCTGCCCCTCCTCCTGGTGTGAAACAGCTGCTAATCCAGGATCAAGTTGGGGTTAAGCCACCCAGTATGGTTGGTACTTAGAGCTCCCTACAATTACAAGGCTTTTAGCCTCCCGGTTTGAACCCCCCTCCCCCAAAAAAAAAAAAAAAAAAAGACATGCCACTATTTCAGCGTGCGCAGCTGCTACACGCACAGTTTTTATGAACGATAACATTAATATAAACCGGTTAGCACAAGTTGAACTGTCGTTGTTAATCAAAGTTTTCGTAAACAAATCATCGTCAGAGGCATCTCTACTGAAACTTTACTGACTTATCCCAAACGTCGCCAAAATGATTGCTGATTGGCCAAAAAAAAAAAAAAAAACAGGCTTAAAATCAAGATTCTGGCAGTCGTGTCTATGTCAAAACAGTAATTTAATATTTGATTTAATTTGGCCGCTTGTTTGCCCGTTTTTTTTCGTCTTCGCGATCACATGCTTCCCCCCAATAAAAAAAACCTCGTCCTGTGCTTGTAAATTTATTGCCTCGATTTGGCCTCGTCTCTCATGTAACAGACAAGCAATTCTCCCCCAAGACTATCAAGATGTGTTGTAGTTTAACAACTCTCATTTGTCAAGTACTTCTAATTAATGTGTCATATACATATCAAACCTATATAAAACTAATTTGATAATTCTTAAATCTAATACGAATAATAGTTTTTTTTTTCTTATAAGCAAATTAATGAATAGTTTGATGACAAAAATAATACTGAATAAAAATAATTTATTATAACATTTATATTAGATATTTTAATTGATAATCCTTTAAATATTATGTTATATGTTTGTGTGTGTGTATCATAATTGTGTCCACTTCGTATCCGTATTTTAGTTATTTAAAAATTTATGTGTCTTTGTATGCGTATCTATACGTCGTAATAAATCAGTAACCACGGCTATTTTTTTTGTGGCACGCAATTTGAAGCGTAAATGAAGGAGGCACTAGAACATAAAAAAGTGGGTGGGATAGATATTGAATGTGAGCCTGATATTAATGGAAAACGAATCATCCAAATTAATTCCTACCTACTTCATTGTTTTGGGTTTCAGGAGGATCATAACCTATATTTGAAGAAGGGAGAGACGTGATTTGAACCTGTCCTTCTTTCGGTACGAAGTTGGTTGATTAGCTGTTTTAGGCTGCTGGTCTTATTCTTAATTGCTTCTACCATAAAGTAACCCAACACAATTCTCCGCCATGCTACATGTTGCTGAATTCCAAAGAGAGAGAGAGAGAAAAAAAAACATAATTTTCAGATTGTTTGGCAATCAAACCCCCTAAAAGGGGACTAGAAATTGAAGATCCAAATGGAAAATAAGGAGTAGGGCTTGGGGTAGGGATAATGTAACAATTAAGATTGGATCATGTAAAATTCCCTACCTATATATTTGGCTAATTTGCCTGTAACGTAACAATTAGGACTGGATAATCATAATATCCGAGAGACCATCTCATACATTATTACATCGATACCGCGGCATCTCAGAACCACTTTGCCGGGGTCCTTCATTCTCCGGCTCCGATGACAAGAGACTGTCAAGAAGGCCTGCAAAGGCTGTAATGATGAACTTGTGCGTGCTCTCGGGGTTCAGTGCAAGATAACAAACTAGGAGCTCGCGCAAGGAGTCCCAATCGGCGTTGACGTCTAACAAGTCATGTGCCTCTGCCATCTCTTGCATGGATCGCCTGAAGTCCACGTACGGGTCCGGCGAGTTGGTGGGGACTGCTATGGTCTTATTGTTTTTGACCGTCTGATGAGAGTCCTGTGATTCTTGGAATCGAGATTCACGACTATCAACCAAGGAAGACCAGTTCGTTAATGTAGTAGTGCTACCTTCAGAGTGGGGCGCGACCGCATTATCGCTGATGCTCATCATCGGCGAGTCCGACGATTTTGATGAAGTGACGGTGGAACCGGGAGTGGACTCAATGATGGAGCTGGAACGGCCTGGAGAGGAGAAGAAAAACCGGTGGGAGGCGAAGACGGTGGTCAATTCAGGTTCTTCGCCGTCGGAGGAAGTGGGGGAGGAGGAGGAGGAGGAGGCAGAAATGGAAGAGGAAGATCGAGGGAGGGATTTGGAGGTAGAGTCAAAGTGGTAGTCATAGAGAGAGTTGTAGTTTTTTATGAGGACCGGATGGCTGTGATCATCCGAGGATATATGGCCAGAATTCGATCCGTCTTCTTCCGGACGTTTGATGTTTGTGAAGCAGAGATGAAGGTTTTTCGCCATTGTGTTTGGCATTATCTCCTTCCTTTTTCTTGGTCTGCTCAATTTGTTTGAGAGAGAGAGAGAGAGAGAAGCAAAAAGAAAGAAAGAAATGGTAGATGCTTGATGCTGCCGCTGCTGTATTGACCTGTACCCTTTAGTTCAATGACGACCAGACAAACCGTAAAAATGCTCTGCAACAGCAATACAAGAGTCGTCCATTAATTTGATATTATTTCTACCCTGGGGCTTGTTTATCATAATTTTCGATCCAATGTTTCTGACTTCTGAATGCCGTCCATCGACAATGACAGGATTGCTAACTTCTCATAAAAAAAATAAAAAAAAAAACAATATTCTGCGTTGTAAGAAAGCTGCACATGCTTAGAACCATTAAAAAAAACATAGAATCGCACATGCAAACATATGGGAAAGTCTACGCGAAGACTTTGCCCTTTATTCTTTTTTTTTTTTCATTTTGTGCTCACCAAACAATTCAAGTATTTTATAATGGTACTGTCTTTTTCTTTCTTCTTGAAAAAAAATTCCTTTCACTTAATATACTTATGTGATGTTATGATTATGATTATGATTATGATAATAATAATAATAATAATTATTATTATTATTATTATTATTATTTTATCAATTATCGATCCCCAAGGTCTGGCGATCAGTCTTCCTTCCAGCACCTAACATGCATTGTTATTGTAACTTGATATGGCCTGATCCATGGCATTCCCTTCAACTTTGATTATCCAGAATAGAAGATGTGCTCCGCAGAGTAGGGACTTTGGGTCCTTATTCCAATCCATGAATGTTCATATAGCGCTTCTGTGGCCTATATTACACACAAAATATTTATCACATCTCAACTAATTACTAAATGATTAATTAACCAATTATTTATTACCCCTGTGCAAAAAAAAAAAAAAAAACAAAGTTTCTTAGGCTTATTCAACTCAAAACTGAAGTTGAAGTGCCGATAAATGAAATTGTGACCAGTAGACGTTCCATTTACTCTTAAATTAACAGTTAGAACGCTCTAATTAAAGGCTCAGTGATATGGCACTTCTTGCCGACAGCTTCATTTGATTCCCCACGTACGTGTGCCCTTTACCCATATTCTTGACTTAGATGCCAATTTCCGTAATCCTTCCCATGATCAGTCATTGAAGAAAATTGAACTCTAAACAATCCTTGCAGCTTCAATTTCACAATACGAATGTTTTTTCCTTAGTTTTTTTATTTTTTACCCCCTTCTCTCTTTGAAGTTTCTTTGGATTGCGTCCTCAGTGTTTTAAATGACAATGGCCAGATAGCCCACACGGTAACAGGGATGGACCAACAAACCTTGAAACGCCGATGTCAGAACACATGGTTGGGGGGCTATAATGGCCAAGCCGTCCAACTAACATTTTGCTTGTATTTCCTGTTCACAGAGGCTTTTATTATAACAACCGATTTGGTAACTTCTAGGTGTCAAATGAATGCAGCTAGAAATTTATCATCACTTCTACCATTCATTCCTAATTTAGATGTGTAGAGTTGGGACCTCAGATTATTTTGTCCCGCGTCCTTTGTTTCACCATCATGCTCAATTCCAGCTATAACCGATCCTTAAGTTATAGCAGCAAGAAACCCGTCCGAGAATTCACCAAAGAAATTTCCGCATTCGGGCATGAATAAAATATTGACGAGTACAGTTGCTTTGGCGAAGCAGCAATGTTCGATCTTCTTCCAGAGATGTTGCTGCAGTGCAGTCAAAGGTTCGTTGCTTTATCTTTGGGAGGACATACCAATCTGTCCCCATTGCCCTGCCTGCCTATCTAATCATCATCAATTTTCAGACCATTTTACTTCGTTTTCTCCTCTGACAAGCTTATCCGACAAGCTTTAACAGCATCTGCAAGTTTGATGAATTATTAACTCTAGCCTGTCGAAGTAATTGCAACGAATTGCCCAATTAATAGCTTGAGATCGGGACTTCAAACCAGCAAGAGTGATGTGAAATCTGAACTGAACTCACTGAATATGAAAGCTCCAATTCCGCAGGTATCATTCAAAGCGAAATGAGGATCAGTCACAATGGTAGGACATGAACAAAATCTTTGTTCTTGTGGCTAACGAAGTTAAGCCTAGTTGGTTAGGCCACGGGTTACACCAAATAGAATCTTACGAGCAATCCCTACCACTTATTGAAGCCATAATATCAAAATTTACGGGATATATATCTTTCTTTGCTGTTTTTGTAATTTGTTTATCGCGACCTTACATCAAGAGAATTTAGTCTTATAGGCTAGAACTTCTATGTTTTGTAAAAGGGGTGTCTTGCAAAAGGACAGTTGAATACTACAGAACCTTGCGGGACATGAAGCTCTAAATTATGCCACTTACCCTTTCTGTGTAAGTCACAGTCATCAATTAATGAAATAAGAGAAACAAGAAGGAAGCACAAGAAAATCACATGACGTACTGTCAATTCACATCATCTTCAGCGCCAGGTTCTCTAGCCGAGCTGTCCCATTTATCTATGATGCATCATAAGCCAGTCAGAGCCTTTCGCTAGTCACTGGAAATTCCTTTCTTGCCTTGTTGCCGTGCAATCATTCAAGTAGTGCTGAATTATTGAAGGGACAATTATCCATACAAAATTTGTACTATGTTATAGTGTAATTTATAAATTTCTAGTATAAAATTGAGAGAATACCACCATTCTGAAACCCCAACGAGAAGGGGAAATGAACTGCGTTAATATCCAATTCCATCCCGTTTGTTTTGGTTGGTTGCGACCATTAATATTATATTGTTGCCATTGTTGAGGAGACCCCATCAAGCCCAAACCCCCAAAGTCATCTTTTTACTTCGTGAAAAAAAGAAGAAGAAGAAGAAGAAGACTGCAACCAAAGCACAAACAGAAGTTAGACTCAGATGGCCCAAAGAGAACCAGTTGGACCTAGTAAAAATTCAGCCCACCCTTAGATCTAGTCACCCTCAACTGGGACCTTATCATCCAAATGATACAGGCCGCGTCGGTGCGTTGTACAAATGTCAGGCCCTCGGGCTCGATCCCACAGATTTTGATATTGAGAAGATCAATACAAACATTTTGGCAATAAAATCTAATTGTTGCTTTGCAAGTACATCGGCAATCAGATTTGGCGACATGGATTATTTTCTGTAATTCAAATAGCAGACTGGAATGGCATGACAACGGGTCGAGGTGGCTTACTTTCGCTTGTAAAACAAGTCATAAGTATTCAATCCGGTAGGCTAATGGGCAATCCCAACTAATTTCTTTGGGGAGCCTGTTTCATTCCCGACAAACATACAATCGTCATTACAATTTGAAATTTTCACACCAACCAAATTCTCCTCAACTTGAGGATCGTGTCTGAGGACTCCCGAAGAGATATTCTGGGCCACAAATACAAAATTTGTCACTTAGCTCTCTCCTGGGTTGAAGGCTCTGTGCCGCAAATGACAATCACTTCTAAACGATTCTGATTCTCGTCATGCACGGCCGGTGGTCGCACGATGAGCTATGAGACTAGATGGTCAACGCTAGTTGTAATACCGATGTGAGCAATCGATAAAATCCTCATTGAGATTATTGATTATGATCCACGGGATTAAAAAAAAAAAAGGTTTTATTTTTCCAGTTTTCATTTATTAGTTGAATATTTGCAACCTCATAATTTTTTTATTTAATAAATTAAAAAAATATCGATGATCTCCACAATTGTATAAATAAATAAATAATTAATTAATTACCCCAGTATGCACTATAAAACATGAATGAAATCAAATTCAGGATTTCATATTACTAAACCACTATAGTTGATAATACAAAGCCATAAATTCTATTCGATGGCAGTCATTAAAAATTTCGGGGCTACAGGATAAGGAATTGAGGATCCTAAAAGAACAGCCTTTTGCTCACAAACAGGCATTATGAACATGCTGACTGAAGTGAAAGGCATCTTTTCTTCTTTTTTGGTTTGCCATAATAAAATTTATATTAACTCAAACTTTTTGAATTTTACCAAACACGTTAAATAAAAAAAATTAAAAAAGTTTTGTAAAGTTCATCTCTATCTTAATTTGTAGACTCCATTTATACTAACATTACTTACCCTCCATGTAAAATAATTGAAAAAAGTCAGATATCAAGATAAGTACGAATTTAGTTCTAAAATTTTGAAAAATTTTTTATTATAATCTTGAAATTTTTATTATTTTTATTTTAGTTCTATAACTTAAATTTTCAGTAAAATTTAGTATTCTTTTTATTAGGTATCTCTCTTAGGAAATTTTTGAAGAAATAAAAATGAAAATTTGACTTAAACGAGGTATAAATACTTAGTTAAAATTAGGTTTGGAAAAGACGAGAGGTTAAAGAGAGTGAGGGAGAGAAGAAGGCTGCCGACGCCGGAAAGAAAAGAAAAAAAAAGAGAGAGAAAAGGGCGAAACGCCGTCTGGCCGAAGGAGAGAAAAGAGAAAAAAAGGAAAAAAAAAAAGAGATGAGACCTATTAGCAGAGTATTTTTATCTTACGTTTGAAAAAGATATTAGTGTTCGATTAGTTTAAAACTTGGATGGTTGATAGAGGACGTTTGGTTCTTATTTCTGAACAGTAGAGATTGGGTTTCGAGCACTGTAAGTCCTCCTTCTCTTCAGTTTTTGTAGGTCTCTTTTCTGGGCAATATTTTGTGTGCAGAATTGATCAACCGTATAATTGGAAGATTGTTTGTGGTCCGATCGAGCTGATTTTTGGTCAGTAGTTGGAGGACACATAGGTCATCTTTATGGACGGTTGGATTGAGTTTCTATGAACTATAAGGGCAGGTATTCCTTTTGAACCGAAACCTCTCAATTCTTGTAAATCTCTGCTCTCTTATCTGTGGCAGAATTGGTAAACCGTATGATATATTATTGACCCGTGGTCCGATTGAGCTGAAATTTGGCAAGCTGGTAAGGGACATCTGGGGGTTCATTGTGAACGGTTAGATTACTGCCTTAAGGTCTGGTTGTTGAGTTATTATTGACAGAAAGTGTCTTTCGTATTAGTTAACTCATTTGGCCTCTCACTTTGGTTCAAATTGAGTTTGTTCAATTTGGTTAATGTAATTGAGGTTGTATACCTCTGTTGTATTCACTTATTGATTATAGTGAAGTTGATTTCTGGACCGGTGTGTCCCGTGGTTTTTCTTATTTGTTTTGAAGGGATTTTTCACGTAAAAAATCGGTGTGTTCTTGTGTGATTGTTTAAGTTGCCTTATTTGTTATTCAGTTAAATTCTCACAGATTCAAACAAGTGGGAGAGGTCTCTTGGGCAATTTGTATTCCGCTGCCCCTCTTCCATCAAAGTGATATCAGAGCCTAGTTACCTGATTGGTGCATTTGGCTTGTTTGAATGATGAAGTTAAATGTGAATAGAATGGTCTGTTTGAATGACACGAATTATCATATATGAAGGAGTAAAATGAAGGATCTCCTATTTGTGAAAAAATTGCATCTGCCAGTATTTGCTACCACGAAACCTGAGTCTAAAACTGATGAAGAATGAGAATTTGAGCACGAACAGGTTTGTGGTTTTATATGGTAATTTGTTGATGATAATGTTTATAATCACATTTGCAATGAGACACACGCACGAACTTTGTGGAGCAAGCTTGAGACTTTGTATGCTTCAAAGTCTGCTAATAACAAGTTATTCTTGTTAAAGAAAATGATGCAGTTGAGATATAATAAAGGGAGTTCAATTGTTGACCACTTAAATGAGTTTCAGGGTCTCATTGATCAACTATCAGGCATGGGCATTAAGTTTGATGACGAAGTTCTCGGGTTATGGTTATTTGCTACCTTACCTGATTCTTGGGAGACTTTTCGAATGTCTCTCGCTAATTCTGCCTCCGGTGGTGTTTTGTCAATGGAACTTGTAAAGGGTGGTGTGTTGAATGAGGATATGAGAAGGAAATCTCAGGGTTCATCATCATCTAAATCAGAAGTTTTATTTACTGAAAATAGGGGGAGAAGTCAAGAAAAAAGGAAGTGGTGAAAATGGTAGAAGTAAGAGCCGAAGCAAGTTAAGGTCTAAATACAAGAATGTCCAGTGTCATTATTGCGGGAAGATGGGTCACATTCAGAAAAAGTGTTACAAGTGGAAGAGAGAAAATAAAGATGACAGTGATAGGCACGAGAAAAGGAATGTGAGTAATGATCGTGTTGTTACTGCATCAACTTCTAGTACTGGTGACCTTATTGTTGTTTCCGATGAAAATGTGATTAACCTGACATCTCATGAGACTGATTGGGTCATAGATAGTGGTGCTTCTCTTCATGTTACCTCACGTAAGGAATTCTTCTCTACATATACACCTGAAAATCATGGGGTGTTGAAGATGGGTAATAATGGCTTAGCAGAAGTCATTAGTATTGGTGATGTTTGCTTAAAGACTGGCAATGGAGCTCAGCTGACATTAAGGGATGTTAGACATGTCCTTGATATCCGTTTGAATTTGATTTCAACGGGAAAGTTAGATAATGAAGGTTTTTGCAGTACCTTCAGTGATGGCCAGTGGAAGCTCACCAAAGGTTCCTTAATTGTGGCACGAGGTAAGAAATACTCCAATTTATATTTTATGCAAGTTTCTATTGTTAGAGATGATGTGAATGCTATGGAGAATGAGAATTTAATTGATTTATGGCATAAACGACTTAGTCATATGAGTGAAAAGGGGATAAATTGTTTGACAAGGAAAAACCAGATTTCAGGCATGAAGAGTATAGCTTTAAAGAAGTGTCCTCATTGTTTGGCTGGAAAACAGAACAGAGTCACATTTAAGAGTCACTCGCCTTCAAGGAAATTAGAGTTGCTTGAATTGGTGCATTCTGATGTATGTGGTCCTTTGAAGGTACACTCACTTGGTGGTACTCTTTATTTTGTGACTTTTATTGATGATCACTCAAGGAAGCTTTGGGTTTATGCGTTGAAGACTAAAGATCAAGTCTTTGATGCACTTAAACAATTTCATGCCTTTGTTGAGAGACAGATTGGTAAGAAGTTGAAATGTGTCCGCACTGACAATGGTGGTGAGTATAGTGATCCATTTGATGAATACTGCAGAAAGTATGGGATCAGACATCAAAGGACACCTCCCAAGACACCACAGTTAAATGGTTTAGCAGAAAGGATGAACAGAACGTTGATTGAGAGGGTTAGATGTCTTCTCTCAGATGTAAAGCTGTCTAGATCCTTTTGGGGTGAAGCCTTAAATACAGTGACACATGTAATTAATCTGTCTTCTAGTATTCCGTTACAAGGTAATGTTCCGAACAAAGTTTGGTTTGGTTACGAGTCTTTGGCTGTAAGGCTTTTGTTCATATCCCTAAAGATGAAAGAGGGAAGTTAGATGTGAAGACTCGGCAGTGTATCTTTCTTGGTTATGGTGAAGATGACTTCGGGTACCGTTTATATGATCCGGTTGAGAAAAAGCTTGTAAGGAGTAGAGATGTTGTGTTCGTTGAGGATCAAAACATTGAACACATCGAGAAGTCAACTCCTCAGGTTAATGATAATCCTGCTGACATTGTTCCATTTCCTCAAACTCCTCTAAGTGATCCTGATGTGCATGGTGATATTCAAGAACATGATGAGAATGTTCAACAGGATCATGATATGCAGGGTGCAGGTGATATTGATGCTCCAATAAAAGATCATCCGCACATACCTTCACCTCCATTTCAGCCACGAAGGTCTAATAGAATTCCAGTGTCTTCTACTCGGTACTCTCCTGATGAGTTTGTGATGTTAACTGATAGGGGAGAACCTGAGTGTTATATAGAAGCAATTGAAAGTGAGCATAAGCAGCACTGGATTGATGCTATGACAGATGAGATGGAATCCTTATATGATAACTCTGCTTATGAGTTGGTAAAGTTACCTGAAGGTAAGAGGGCTTTGAAGAATCGGTGGATTTACAAAATAAAGTAAGAAGAAAATACTTCACGTCCACGATATAAAGCCAGATTGGTTGTCAAAGGATTCAGTCAGAAACAAGGCGTCGACTTTGAAGAGATCTTCTCACCGGTGGTGAAAATGTCTTCCATTCGAGTTATATTGAGTTTGACTGCTTGCCATGACTTAGAAATTGAGCAGATGGATGTGAAAACAGCTTTCCTACATGGTGACTTGGAAGAAGAAATTTATATAGAACAACCACAGGGATTTGAGGTGGAAGAAAAAGAGGATTATGTGTGCAAGTTGAAGAAAAGCTTATATGACCTGAAACAAGCTCCGAGACAATGGTATAAGAAGTTTGAGTCTGTTATGGGGGAGCAAGGCTATAAAAAGACTACTTCTAATCATTGTGTTTTTGTTCAGAGATTTACTGATGATGATTTTATCATTTTACTGCTTTATGTTGATGATATGCTTATTATTGGTGGTAATGCTTCTAGAATTAACAAGTTGAAGTAAGAGTTGAGCAAGTCCTTTGCCATGAAGGACTTGGGACCAGCAAAAAAGATTCTTGACATATTAATTACTTGGGATAGGAAAAAGAAAAGGTTGTACCTGTCCCAAAAGCAGTACATTGAAAAGGTACTTCAGAGGTTTAACATGGATAAGGCTAAAGTGGTAGGTACTCCTCTTGCTACACACTTTAAATTATCCATTAACCAATGTCCTTCCACAGAGAAAGAAAAGGAAGAGATGCAAAAAGTTCCATTTGCATCAGCCGTGGGCAGTTTGATGTATGCAACGGTATGTACGAGACCTGATATAGCTCATGCAGTTGGCACAGTTAGTCGGTTCCTTTCAAATCTCGGTAAAAAGCATTGGGATGCAGTGAAGTGGATAATGAGATATTTACGAGGCTCTACTAACGTCGAACTTTGTTTTTGGAGTGATGAGCATACTCTTATTGGATTCACTGATTCAGATATGGCTGGTGATATTGACTCCAGAAAGTCTACTTCAGGCTATGTAATTACTCTTGCAGGGGGGCAGTGAGTTGGCAATCTCGATTGCAGAAGTGTATTGCACTGTCCACTACAGAGGCAGAGTTTATTGCAGTAACTGAAGCATCTAAAGAGTTGCTTTGGATGAAAAGGTTTATGAAGGAACTTGGTTTTCAACAATCAAATTATGTGTTGTATTGTGATAGTTAGAATGTCATCCATCTTGGTAAGAATCCGGCTTTTCATGTTAGATTAAAGCATATTGATGTGCGGTATCATTGGATACGCGATGCTATTGATTCTAAACAATTAACACTTAAAAAGGTTCATACGGATGATAATGCTACTGATATGTTAACAAAGATATTGCCAAGAGGAAAGTTTGAATTGTGTTGTTCGTTGGCTGGGATGGTCAACACCTCTATGTAGTCAGGAGGAGGAGAATTGTTAGGTATCCCTCTTACGTGGAGGGAACCTTTGAGGAAAAAAAAAAAAGGGATTTGACTTAATGAGGTATAATACCTCGTTAAGATGTCTGATCAGCTTAAAACTTGGATGGTTGATAGAGGACGTTTGGTTCTTATTTCTGAACAGTGGAGATTGGGTTTCGAGCACTGTAAGTCCTCATTCTCTTCAGTTTTCGTAGGTCTCTTTTCTGGGCAATGTTTTGTATGTAGAATTGATCAACCGTGTAATTGGAAGATTGTTTGTGGTTCGATCGAGCTGATTTTTGGTTAGTAGTTGGAGGACACATAGATCTTCTTTGTGGACGGTTGGATTGAGTTTCTGTGAACTGCAAGGGCAGGTATTCCTTTTGAACCGAAGCCTCTCAATTCTGGTAAATCTCTGCTCTCTCATCTGTGGCAGAATTGGTTAATCGTATGATATATTATTGACCCGTGGTCCGATTGAACTGAAATTTAGCAAGCTGGTAGGGGACATCTGGGGTTCATTGTGAACGGTTGGATTACTGCCTTGAGGTCTGGTTGTTGAGTTATTATTGACAGAAAGTGTCTTTCGTGTTAGTTAACTCATTTGACCTCTCACTTTGGTTCAAATTGAGTTTGTTCAATTTGGTTGATGTAATTGAGGTTGCGTACCTCTGTTGTATTCACTTATTGATTATAGTAAAGTTGATTTCTGGACCGGTGTGTCTCGTAATTTTTCTTTTTTGTTTTGAAGGAATTTTTGTGTTCTTGTGTGATTGTTTAAGTTACCTTATTTGTTATTCAGTTAACTTCTCACATATTCAAACAAGCGGAAGAAATCTCTTGGGCAATTTGTATTCCACTACTCATCTCCCATCACTTTTGGCAAAAAAAAAAAAGAAAAGAATGCACATTAAGTATGCTAACATACAGTAATTAAAAGCTTACTGAATTATGATGAAGTTTTGCATTATATAATTCAAACGAAAGTATTTAGAATGACATTGAAAAAAATTCAAAATATTTAGATCAAATTAGTGTTTATCCGAGATATACTTAACCCATAAATTTTCTCCAACGGAGTCATCTTAAAATAGAAAGTTTTTGGCATCTCTTTGAATCTTTCAGAAACAGAAACATTCGTTCTTTGCCGGCTCCTTCTTCCTGCCTGCATCCGCCAAGCAAGAGCAACAAGCGAGGAACCATAGAAATTTTCCCACACAAACCCAAAAAAAAAAAAGAAAAAAGAGAGAGAGAGAGAGTATAAATTAATAAAGGCACGGTGCCCCTCGCCGGCGTTTTGTAATCAACCGGTTACCGGCAAAATAATGGCTGAGAGCTTCTGGTCCTCCTCCCTTCAAAACGGACACGCGTAGGTTTACCAAAGTCATTCAGCCCGAAGAATGCACGTCTTTTGTCCAGACGCGATGCGACGGCTAGTTGCGTGACTTTTGTGGGGCCCAACGTACGTGTTCTTTAACTTTTATTTTTGTCCATATGCGCTCCTTTTGACTTTAAGCCCCAAAAGAGACATTCTCTTTTGTCCGGCGAGTGAAATTACTAACTTGTCCTATTAACAGCGGACTCGTCCGGTACCCCTGTGTGTTTGTGTGCTTTTCAATTTATTCGGCCGGTTGGTCAAGCAGAAAAAAAAAAAAGAAGGAACATTTTACATCGTCACCGTTCCAAATTGTATACTGAGATTTAGAAATCATGCATATTAATTAACCGCATTATTATTAATTAACATATTTACAAAAAATAGCAAAAATGTCACTGAAATGTCGTTAAAATATATATACATAAGGGGATTATACATTTCTCTTTGGTCATATTTGCATCAATTCATTATTGGAGAATAAAATAAACAATTAAGAGTTTCGACATTAATTTAGATATTTATTTTAAAAATTTTGTCCCAATATTACGAAACCCATTAAATTTATGATTTTTTTTTTTATAAAAAAAAAACAATCTAGGCAAAAAGAAAAAGGCTCAGGCCAGGTGAAGGGGGAGGTAGGGCCTAGTGAGAATAAGTAAAAATCAACGACGGCAAGCAAACGAGGAAGGCGGGGGGACATTTTGGTAAATGAAGCGCCTAAAACCGCAGTCGTGGACAGCTCCTGTGAGGCACAGAAGCGTGCCCATATGCGATACTTAAATGCGACAGAGACCGGTTTGAGATCCGCCGATTCTGCATTTCAACCCAGCCTGAGGGTGCGGTGTGTCGCAGTTCTGAGTGTTCAACGGATGAACCCGGGCGTTACGAACCGTAACGGTCAACGCTCAAAACGACGGCTGACTTACAAAAAAGGGCCATCAATCGGATCATTGCCTCTCTGTTTGTCTCGCTCTATATACATTTACATAGAAAACATCTAATCGAGCTCGTTCTTCATCAGATCACACACATCTCTCTCGGATCTTAGCCACTTCACTCACTCTACGGTAACTACCATTTCATTTAATCATTTTTTTTTAATTCGTTAATTAATTTGTTTTTGTTCGATTTCGGATTTTTCTTGCTTGCTTGCCATGCATGTGTAGTTGCTTTCTGATTTCAGATTCTGTTGCGTTTTTTTTTTTTCATTTTTTTGGGTTTTTTCTGTTTGCAGTTTAAGGAAGTGGATTTTTGCGATCTCTGTTCCTTGTGGTGAGATCTGGTCAGATTCTTTGAAACTGTTGAGTTTTATGGGGGTGATGTCTTTTTTTTTTTTTTTGTGATCTTGTAAGCTGGCTTTGAACTCAAGTAGAGTTGTGTTTGTTTGTGTTATGCTCGATTTGGATCTATCATGGAGAAGAATTGGAAGCTGGAGGAGCATTTTGCTGGAAATTACCCATAGAGTTGTCAATTTTTAGTGATTGTAGCATTGTTTTGTTTAGGAAGGCATAACTTTGAAGGAGTTAAAATAGTTGAATTGGTTGTTATTGCATTATGGAGGCGCTTGTGGTAGCTCAGCATAGGAATCATTACCACAGCAGGATTAATTCAAATGGGCTGGCTCAATTCATCCCTTCCCCATCTAGACAGTTCAGAGAGATCAATTGCCGGACATTCCGGTCTGGGGCAGGCATACTTCCAACTCCTTTTAAGGATTCCACTACCCCTCTGACCCAACACACTCCTTTATCGCCCAAAACACCATCATCAGCAATCAGGCCTAACTCGAGCCCCCTTTCTGTTGCCAGTCCATGCTATAAGGCTGCTCTAAAAAGCTCTTCAATCCCAATTAATATCAAATTTCTAAAGAGGGAGGCACATGTTAATAAAGAGCTATGTATCTCAGATGAGAATTTTCCATTTGCTGAGCGTTGGGCTGGGCCAGCCTATTCAAATTCCCCTCCACCCAGTTCTTTGCCAATTCCTAAATTTTCCATGAGGGCAAAACGGACCACATCACTTGAATTACCTGTTTCTGACTCTGGTGTCAAAGTGCATCCAATGGCCAAGTCTGCACCTGCTTCCCCCACAAGGGAATATAAACCACCTTCAAAAGATTTTCTTCTCAGTGCTGACTCTGCAACCCAGACTTTGCGTCGCATTCTCAACCTCAATGTGGCAGATGAATGAACTTCAAGGGGCATGTAGCTTCTGTAAATATTGGGGTTTGATGTTCTGTTGTATATAGAATGAATAAATTGGTCATTAGTGGGGGTTTATTGAGTTAGCTGTTGGTAGTGCTAGTGTTGGTGGTATGAGAAATAGTCATGGCTTTGGTAGGTCTGACATAGCAGTAAGAAATGTCCATTTCCTAGCAAGGCAGGCAACATTCATGTAGTTAAGAATGCACAGGTACTTTTTGGGTTGAATATGCAACATGGATAGGTGGGGACAACAGTGCCTTTGGGAAGCAGAAGGGTACTTTTGAGGCATAACTTCATCAATTCAAGGGATTTCAGCATGTCTCTTATGGCAGTTGGATGGAACAACTTGCAACTTGAATTGATACTGCACCCTTTTTGACTTTCAACTCCATGATGTCAACTCCTTGGAATAACATTCTCATTGGATTTTCACTATGTTGTTTAGTTCTTTAGTAATTTTAGGCCTATAGTGGCAGGTAGTGTATATACATGGAATCTAGACCAGATTAGTCTTAGACAAAATTCATAGGTTTCTGTTCTGCTTTTCCTCATCTTGGCCTTCTTCTCAACTTTACTTTCTACAGAACTTTTGCTAACATGTCTCTTAGCTTTCTATTCTAGAGTTGCCTCAATTGGCAGCCTAGATTATCTTTCTCTCTCTTGGTCCATTGTTGTCAGAATTGACTTTTGGACAATCAACACCTCCTGTCGTATTTATTCAGTATTTCTTTTTTCTTTCGGTAGGTTTAGAGACACTCTGTATGGGTTTGGTTCCCGTTCAACCATCTTTCCGGTTTTAAAAAGGAAAAAGTGGTTAGGGGAACTGAAACTATTGCCAGCCTCTTCTGCTTCTTGAGTTTGCAGGGTCAATTCAGTCCTTGTTGCTCTGTGCCTTCAAAAACCTACTAGTTTGTTGTTTGCTTGTCTTGCTCTTTCAAAATGAAGAGGTATCTTCTCATGATCCAACAAGATTTATCTTTCTTTGAGAGTGTTGATTTCACCAAGCTTTAAACAAGGTACATCTCTTTCCGCGGTGCTAATTGTTAGTTTTGGTAAGGAGTAATTCTCTTTCACTCATATTTACTTAACTATGTGATCCAGGGAGCTGCAGGGGAAGATTTCAGGAAGCTACGTTTTTCTTGGTGCCTACCCCTTATAGATGTCTTAAGAGTATGTCTTGCGAGGACCGGATAGAACTCTGTACCTTTTTATTCTTATCTACAATATGCGTGTACATGCCATGGCTGTTTATCTCTTTTGTGCGTCTGTTGGTGTGTAATGTGTGACCAGAAATGTGTTCCGAAGTGTCTTAATGTGCTTTCACTGCTATGTTGATTGATTCTGTTGTCTTTACGTTTGAGCTGTAATTATGTTTATTTTAATTTTTTTATAAATTTATTTAATATGTAAATTTATTAATTAAATTAAATTTATATTAAATATTTTTTATTTTTATTAAGTGTAATTATATGACAATAATAATTCACATGTTATGTAATAGATATATTCTTTAATGATGAATTTAACAGGCATCAGCTTCGTGCAATTTAACCATTTTGTTGGCAAAATATAAATGCTTGACAAGTGTTTTCTCCTAGTTATTGTCGCTTTCAATAACCTACCTTGAAAATCAAATCCGGTCGTATTTAAGATGACAAGTCTCCGGACGACAATGGCCATGCAATTGTTTCGGTTCTTGTTATGTTAAAACTCTGGAACAGAAAGGGGTAGGATGGATCGGATCAGGGTGTCGTGACAAATGAGAGAGATGAAATCGTACATTCTTAAATCGGCTGGGCCAGAAAGAGTTGGACCTTAAGTTTTAACAAGTAAATCAAAAGCCCTCTAAGTGAGCAGAGCCATCGCTAAATTGGACTCATTCTTTGTACTTATCGGACTGGCTCCATTTCTAGATTTACAGTAATGCTAATTATATAAAAAATTTTCCTTGGAGGATCTTGATTTTTTTTTTCCTTGATATTTCTTTTCCTTTTCGGGCGAGGTTTGAAAACATACTAGTGTCCGGAAGGTTTATATTCATAGAAAGAACAATTCTAAGGAGATTGAAGCTTAATTTGGACTCATATATTATGCATCCAAGTAAGTGTCCAAGCCCTCAACCACTCCCAAGTCTCAAATTGTTTAATCGTTACGATCATAAACTTGAGTTTGGATCGACTTGCTTAAAAATGTAAGTACATTAGACAAACTGTAAGAAATGTCTGTGTGCTAGCAGACGTTTACTTCACCACAAGATTAGATAAAAAAAAAACAAAAGGTTATGCAGATAAGCAATAAGATCATAACACACGGCTCTTGAGAATATTCATTAGCGATATGATTGGTCAACCTTTATGATTGGCATGCAGTGATGAAAACAATATTATAATTAAATCACGACAAATTCCAGTGAAAACCAAAATCAGTGATAGAAAAATAAAACCAAGAAGCAATCTTGATTAGATTCCTCCCGCTCGAACAGAATCCTCGCTTATGGCTATCTGCAGAAACTAGATGCGAGAAAAGTGATAATTAGAGGGCACCCCCATCTTCAGGAACCGAGAGGCACAAGTTTTATTAATGATATGGCGACTTGGCAAATTGAACTTCCAAGTGTTCAGAACACTCTTAAAGATCTTAGTCATCGCCAAAATCTTGATTCTCTGCTCCGTCCAACAGCATTTCTTGGGAACGGCACTCGCGACTGCAGAAAGCTTTTTCACCCCTGCATTCCGAGTTAAACGACAACAATTAGCCCAACACAAACTCTCTCTGCCAAGACTTTATCTATGTAAACTATCCTGGAAATGAACTAAAAAACATGGACGAGCTGGGAAAAACCTGTATATGTAGACGTCGTTTTCCTGCTCAAGCTTCTTCTTGCATGTGTGACAGAAGCCAAGGAAATCCTTTCGTGAGGAGTTGTATTCACCAGACACAAAACGACATTTGTCCACGATGCAGTTACCAAATATATGAGTAGTTGTGGGATCAGGTCGGTGAGATATCACACATGTGTAGTCCTCAGAAAGCTCCATCTCACTCATAGATAGGAATCCTGCGAAAGTTTGGGGAGAATCGTTCGTTTGGTTGCCTGAATTGGAGGACCCAGTTGATAATTGTGGATTCAGTATAGGTGATCCGACTGGAGAAAGTGTACAATTAGGTAGAGGAGGGATTTGGACTCTGAGTTTGGCTCCAGGCAAGACCACTCTGTTGCTTGCTTTAGAAATAGACGTACTGCTGTTCTCTTCAGATGGTTCATCACAAGCTGTATCGTCAATAAGAGCAACCCCAATGCCTTTTGAACCTAGTTTTTCACATGAGTGCTTGCTCTCCACAAGGAAACCTCTTGGGGATTTAACCGGGGCTTCTTCCCCCCAAATGGAGCTCTTGAAAGGAGAGAAAGGCTTGGAATGGTTAAGAATTGAAGTTGGACTCATCGCAGGCTCGGCTTCAGGGGGGAGACCTTTGAAAGTGAAAGCTTTGAACCTTGGAGAAACAAGGAAAGATGTCATCGCTTTTTTGTTGCTTTGAGCCTCAGGAGTTGGAGGTGATGATTGGGAGTCGTTGTCAGCACGCTTTAAAGCCTGCTTGCTGGTTGCTCTTCTAGATCTATTCCTCAGCATAACTAATATTATATATCTGATGATTTTCAGCAAAGCACACAGGATGTCATCTGCAATAGAGGAAAATCTAAATTTAGCATAGTCAAAATGGAGAGAATACAGCAAGAGAATAACGATAATTGTGATGTTAACTCACCTGGGAGAGTGTTGAAGATATCTTCATGTGTTGCAGCAAAAGATCTAAGAGGTTTTAAATTACAAGATAAGAAAATTATTTTTTCTCAACAACACTGGTCATAAATATCAATCTTGACGCAGAAAGAGAGAAAGAAGGGAGGAAAATGAATAAAAACATTATAATTTACACCCGCGCAAAAACACACATCCTCTGCGGAATTGCAAAGCCTTCTAGATTTCTGTAGCCTCCATGGCTGCAGGATACTAAAAAGACTAAGAAAAACGGGCGACACTTGCTCACTTTCTTGTCCTTTGCCTGAAGTCTTTCCTTGGTTTTGTTCCTTTTACAAGAGAGAAAATCAATACCTATCATAGATATAACCCGCATGCAAGCCACATGATCGACTGCAGATGTGAAGTGGAGCAGCAATTCCCTGCCGTTTACAGCAAAAGGACGTAATCTTTTTGTACACACTCCTGTGGTATTTCAGGCAGAAATTGCTTATCTTCTTTGGTCAATCCCCATAAGAAGCAAAAGAGCCATAATCATCACGATGAAGTGAGAGACCAATAATCAACTCTCTCTCTCTCTCTCTCTCTCTCTCAACTTCTCGTTGGTCATTTCATTCTTGTCATCAGCTTCGCTCTGCCACGCCTTTTCAACTTTGGATAAGGAAAGAGAAGGAGGAATAGTGTTATGAACTTGAGGTACAAGAGGCGTGTTTGGTGCGGGTTTTAAAGAGAGTGAAGTGAAGTGAAGTGAAGACAGAGAGAGTAAAGAGAGACTTGCGCATGAGGATAAATTATTGAGAATGCCCCGCCCAGATGCTGTACTTATCGTTGAGACAAATTAGTTTCTATAATAATTTTAACATGTGACCACTTGCCGGTCTCATCATAAAACAAGACAATAACGTAATGCCATGCAATGCTTAACAAATATTTTCCTAATGAAAAATTACTAATTACAGGCTTAGTTTTCTGTCTACAAGCCAATCTACATGAATACATGCATGCGATGCTCAACATACATGAATATATATGTATACGCACTTGAAGGGGACGTACGCTGTATTATGGATGTCACTCTTTATCTTTCTCCACTCATATTCACTCTTGCACGCCGGACCAACCCCACCAACCCAACCTGCTTTGCAAGTGCATGTCTTAACTTTTAGCCCAGCTTGGAGAAGCGTCTTCTGTTTTCTTTTCTTTTTCTTTTTTTAACGTTTGAATTTAATTTCCATCAGTTGCTAGTTATAAACAAGCCCCGCACTGGTCTGAAAATAAGGATGCAGTCAAGAAGATGGTGCACACATATATAGAATCATACTCAGCGGTATCAGGATGACAGTGCAAGACAAGACAATCGAGATAATCTGTTCTCATGCTAAACATGGATCGGATAAGACAAGATACAAATTAAAAGTAGTTAATTTATGTTCGACGAGATTTCTTTGATTATTTTAAACCCAGGATCTTTGATTCTTGAGTCGGTTTTAAAAACTTGTAAAATTGAAATTATTTAAAAATTCTTATGAAATTCCGATGATTTTCCATTCTGGTGCTTTGGACAGGATGACCCACGGAAGGGCCCGCTCTCGTGGGGATGGTTTCTGTCATTCTGCCGCAGACAGGAACGGTGGAGGATGGCGGGGACCCACCGAAAGTACGAGGAGATGAACGTACACCTTAGGCTAACGCCAAGACGAAGCCCAAAAGTCTTGGCACAGAGAATTCAAAGTTCAGGGACCCCGCGTCGGGTCGAAGTGGTGGGCCCCATACGGAAGGCTGGCGTCGCATTCACTTCATTAACGGAATTATTAACGGAACACTGGATGGTGTGAGTGACCGAGCGCAATTCCTTCGAATTGGTTTTAATCCTCTTGCCGTAAACAATTTTTGGTGCCGTATAATTCCAATATTGGGTTTTTGTAGATGCTAACGGCGCCGTGGTCCTCTCCAGCCCCTTCCTCCCCCCCTGCCCGGCGCAAAGCAAGATGGATAAGAGCTGTGCCAGTTGGGGTCCCTTGTTCTCACATGAGATTATTATTATTATTATTATTATTACTTCGATTATTTTTTTTTTTTTTTTTGCCTTTCGGATAAGAAAATGTTTGGAGATGCTTTTCAAAGGATTGAGAGCCATAATAATTATTGTGATGATAAGCATTAGAGCATAGGTCCCCCGGTGTGTGTGTTGTCTTGTTGCTTTCTATTTTGTTAGACTTTTCATTCTTGTGATGTCACGTGAGGTTGAGTGGAGATTAACTTGTAAAAATTGGTTTAATGGCTATGCACCTACTTAATCCTGATTTGTAATAGGTTAAAAATGCAACTCTTTGTATCCAAGTTAATCTAAATTTATTATTTATTTAAGTAAAAATGAAATAATTAAATTTATATGATTAGAAATTACTAATGAGTTAATACTTGAGTCAAAGTTAAATTAATTAAGTATATTTCAATGTAATTTTATTATTTAAATAAACTGCATATTTATTATTACATTAAAATATCTTGACTGTTTCAATTCATTTTATAATTAACTGACAAAATATTACGTTTTATTTTAATTATGTGATATTTTTTGCGATAAAAAAAAATTATTAAGTATTCGTAAGATTTTCTAACATTTCGCCAACCGATTTGAAAAAGCACAAAAGTTGTGGCGCTTTTGCTTTGAAAGCGGTACTCGTTATGCAATTGGAAGCTTAGAGACGAAAAGTTAAAAGACAGTCTGTGTTAAAGTGGAGCATTTCTTCATTTAATTCTCTTAACCCGGTACCCATGAAAGACACCAAGAGCAGATATGGAGCAGTGAAATACGTATAGCATCATACTCATGGGCCATGGCGGCCTTTTACTGATTTATTCTCCGCGGAGCTCATATCTATGGTTTAATGGGGGCATCTATCCAACTGTGAGGAGTTCTTTGCCCTTTTAAAGCATAAATTCAGTTTCTAATCCTTGCCGAGATGCTTCGTTCATTTCTTCATTTCGTTCATTTGTTGCTTCTCTAGCGCGAAGAGGGCACACAAGCCTTTCAAGTTTTCAACCAAAACCCCGTCACCTACGCAAATAGATGGCTTGTAATTTTTCGCCATGTCGCGACGCCAAAATGGGAGCGGAGAATTTAATTTTGTTTTCTTCCAAAGGGTTTCAATGCCAAACGACCCCACCACAAGATCCCCACAAACCAAGGGGAGGCTTCTTTCATTGCGTTTGGCAGTGTCAAAAGGACTAGATCAGGAGATAATTCAATCAATAAGAGGTGTCGGACTAATAATTTCAAAGTTCCAGCAACTTTTAAGTGTGGTATATAATGGGTTCATTGACTGAAGCACATAGCCATAGACCTCGCTCTAAAGGTTGCATTCTTTCAGATGGAATGGGATTTGATGATGATAATTGTGCTGGCACATATCAGGATCAAAGTGATAACGAATCGACCCCATCTAGCTTCTAAGATGAACTGGACTGCCCTTCGTTGGGGAACATTTGGATGAAAATCTCATCGTTTTAATTTGCTGCCGGAAGCATGACATTGAGTGAATTGGGAAACTGAAATCTGAATAGCTTTTATATTTGGGGGTTGGATGAAAAGACAAAAGTAATAAACGCCTTTCGACTGCTTGACCCACATGAGCAAATCTTGTGATCAAACTAGATTGTAAGAACTCCATACCTGGCCGCCCAAATTGATGAAAAACATTACAAAATAAAAATAGCCAATCGCCTGGGTTGTTTTTGTTTGCTTGTGGAGACCTAATTGTTTTTGAGCATTGGAAAAACTGTATTATAGATATATTAATTATTGTATTTATAAATTGAGATTAAAATTACGACACCTATAGATATTTAATTAGACATCAAATTGCCCAATGTTTATAGCGAGAAAGATAAGTCGGGGGACAAATTGCAAGAATATCACCAAATAAAAAAAAAAGTAACAAAAAAATTACAAATTAAAATAATAATAATAATAATGGTCCGAGGTCAAGGTATTATAAAATTTTAAGCTAACAATGGGTTATCAGACTCCTGGCAATTTCAACCTGAGCGAGTTTCATCGGTTTATGGCTCAAATTCCGAGCTGCACCATCCGTAATGACTCCTGGAAAACATCTCCATGACTCAACAAAGTTCTGCTATAGCCGATGAACAAAAATGATGCAACCTAAAAGGCCGCCCGAATTTAAAATTTAAAATGAGATTTAGGGTTCAAACTCCCAACCTCACTCATGAGAAGATATCCTCCTTCTCATTCCAACTATATAAAAAAGAAAAAAGAAAAAAAAAAAAAAGAGGGTAACTGAGACCCTGCCACGGTGCAAAAATCCTTCAATACGTTGCAGCAGAAGACCGATATGGGGGCACCACCAGGCCATTTGAATCCAGCCTCGCAAGGAACCTGATACACTTTCAGCCTGACTGGAAAGCACTAAAGATATATTGGCGAATCATTCTGAAAGAAGAAGGTGGAACAGAGGCCAATGCATTAGTTTCTCTCAAATTATCTTGATACACAATACTTGGATCGTGGGGAATTGTGGTCTTGAAAATTGCAGGGCTAGAAGAAGGCTAAAATAGTAAGAACCAGTCATGCACCGGCTTGCCATGAGTAACTTGGGTCACAATGGGCCGCACATTAAGCCCACCTTTTTTTTAATCCTCGGGGCGATTGGAAACACATTGATTGGGTCTGCTCTTAACCTCGAAAATTAATTTCAATATTGAATTAATAAGGTGGAGGGCGATAATTTAAAACATGCGAGAAACAATGTACGAAGCGCATCAACCCATTTCATGTAAAAATTACTTACGAGCGCTACTGCATTATAACAAATCGGAGCAACATGAGAGTAATAGCAACACGAGAGAAATGAAAAAAACAAAAGGTATTATAATTTTTCTATATTTGAAAAATTAAGTAAAAAATAAATAATTCACGTTTTTTTATTGTTACTAAAATATTGCTTTCTAATAATTACTATCTAATTTTTCTCATTACTTTGATTTTAATGGATTGGTGGCAGCCGTCACCAGTCGTTGAGGAGGAAACTTTCGAAGCCGTAGTGTCGTGCTTCTGGAGAGCTTCCAAGAATTTCTCCACTGCGGCTCTACGAGTTAACGAGTAAGAATTATTTGGTTCCTCATCCCATGCCGTCACAAAATAAACTTTATAGGGACTACGTCCCAAATTTTGACATTAAGACTTTGCCATTGTTTATCGTTGTAGAAGTGATTTGAGATGATCTTGACTGTCGCCCTCTATCTGGGCTTGCATCAGAAACTCCTAAAATCAATTGGAAACATTGGCAAAAGATGTGGCTCACAAACAAACGGGGCAGCCAGCGACGGGCATCACACTCCTGGTCTCCAATGAAGAGACAAATTCCTTAAATAAGAGCATCAACTTTCACAACAAAGGAACAACAAGTACAGGGACCTAAATTCTCAGTTGTGTACACCCAAGAATTGTTCCACGGCACCTTGTCATTGGAGTTGCCTGGCGCCACGTTGGTCTCTCACCTCCAACCGTCAAGATATCAACATCGGACATTGGCTTAATATCCCAGTTCCATCTATCAGGACCAATTACACCTCCAATTATGTATATCTCGTCTCCCAGTGCAGTCATGGCAAATCCAATCCTCCTCCGGAACTCGGATGCTAAAACCACCACCTTCCTCGTTTTCCCTTCTTGCTTGAAGATTATTCCATGGCTCATCACGTAGATGGCACTTTGAATAACTGCCATTGGACCCTGAAGCCAGCCATGATCCACGACTGTCCACCCAGATCCTACACTGTCCAAAACTTGCACTGTCGACAAACCCTTGTGTAGGACATGCATCTTTCCCCCAATTTCTAGTCCAGAGCACGCTGAATTATGAGTACGGTGCAGGTCAGGCATTGGGATCCAGACATCCTTCCCTGGATCATACATTTCCGCCTGTGAGATTGATTTTCGACAACTGGTAAAACCACCAGCAACAACAATTTTTCCATTCAAAACACAGCATGCAAACATTGCACGGGGCACCAGCATGGATGCACAAGGAGCCCATTGTCGCATTATAGGGTCATATGACCAGACCTCATTGGTTGCAAAGTTCCCATCTTGGTCACCTGTTAATGGGTCAACGGCATCACTGCCACCACCAAGTACAAATAGCTTCCCAGCAGTAGAGACAACACCAAAGTGGGCAAGGTGCCTGATTTTTGAAGGGAGAACAGGAAGAGTGATCCAGAGGTCTCGGAGAGGGTCATAAAGCTGCCATAAATTCTCAGGATCAAAAGCATTCATGCATAGTAGATTTTCTGCTGAACCAAGCTCCTGTCTGGCTTTAAACAACTCGGGGCTACGTATAGCAGCACGCCATGAACGTGAAACAAGCTCCAACTTGGGATGAAGGTAGAAGGGTACCCATGCAATGCACCTGATGGCAACAGCATCGGGAAGGCCATCAATCAGTTCAGACATATGTATCACTGTTTCATTCGTCTCCAATGATCCTCAAAGGGTATACCAACAATGAAAATGACAAGTGCTACCTGATACCATAAACATATATGCAAATCATTATAAGGAAATAAATTCAAAGCTCAGTGATTTAATTACCAGAGATGTCTTTCTTTCAAGTAAACAGACCTAAGCAATTCTAGTACCAGTTCAGTGCCTTGCAAACTAGAAGTCTCATGTTTTTTTGTACGTATAACATATTGCTTGTGAAGGAGATCAACTATTTAGAACAATTAATAATTGCATGTTTGCCACATATATTGAAACTTCTCTATTCAGACAAAAAATGCAAGGCAATGTGACAATCAAGCTCGGAATGGAAAACCTGCCAATCAATGAAAATGTGAATCACAAAAGCTACAAGCTTGGCAACATTAACAAGAGAAACAACTGGACAATGGAACTCTTCTTCAAAATTTTCTTTTCCTCAAAAATTTTTTTAAATGTTTGAACAGCTAACACAAAATACAATTTGTCCTCACATTTTCACAGCAATCAAATGTGCAATCTTCATATTAATCAGTGTAAGAGAGCATGTAGCCACAGCAATTCACATTTAGTTAGTTTACCAGTTGAAAAAATAAGCAGCATTTTTCAGAAAAGGAAAAGGAGAACACAGAGAACCATGTACATGGAAGAAAGGGAAAGAAGTGAAAGCACACTCAACCGAAGCCACAAAGCATGAGGTTGCACAAGTGTAGACCTGGGGATTCAGAAGACACATAAACATAGGCTCTGACACTTCTTTTGGAAAATTTCTAAACTTAATTCTAGTCATTCTATCAACTTGAAATAAGCAATTACTTAGTAACCAAGACACACAGCTTGCATGATATTATCTTTGAATTTGAAAGTAGTGTCAACAAAAGTTAGTTCTTCTTAGTAAATCCCATTTAATTGTGGGTTTGCTATCTGTCCAAAGTTCAACAAATGGTTCATTTACCTCCTTATATAAAGCAATCTGGAATCTGGATCAGCGACACTATTAACTCTAAATACTCAAAACAGATTCAATGACAAACACACAAAAGTGTAAGAAAGATGATGAGAAGCACCTAGAGAAGCTAACGCAAATAACAACTGAAGCGGTTGACATAAAAAACTTTGGTTCGAGGTGAAAATCAACCAGTCAACACCACTTATCTCATTTTCACACGCAAAGAACTGAGTTGACCTTAAACCACAAACACATAAATTTCACCTAGAAAGAGCCCAAAATCCTCGCAGCAAAACGGCTAAAACGTGTGAATTATCATCAGAGCTCTTTCCATTCCATAAAAAATCAAAAAGCGTTGCCAGATGGTCAACACGAAAACCAAACTTGTCTTACCATTTCAGCTATATTCAATCGAGCAACAATTACGCGTCACTTCACCAACACACATCCACGCACACAAATTATTAAACTCATGTACAATTCTATGATTCAATCGCATCCATGCAACCGGAAAATCACAACAGAAACAAAAAATCAAAAGACCGGTCACACCAAAATTAAACGGGAATGCGCGAAATTCAGCCCCAAAAGCAAACCAAAATGCACCTTTTTGTTTTGTTTTTATTTTTTTTTTTTACCTTCCAACGCAAAACCCACTTCGAAATAACCAGAAAGAACGATGAGTTTTCAGAAAATCGAAAACAAAATTCAAAATTTTAAACGATTGCCAGTCAAAATCTGTAATACCACCAGCCAAATGAACGCAATTTCATTATTGATGGCTTGCACAGGCAAGGGGCAGACAATTAAAGCTTTACCTGAAAACCAACAAGATTTGGGTCTGTCTGCTGTCTAGATTCCCAGCGCGAGAGAGAGAATTAGCGTAGGATTGCCTCAGAGAGAAAGAGAGAGAGAGAGAGATCTTTACAGCGTACGAAAAGGCAAAAGTTGCAAAAACAATGTTGATGTGCGCATCTGCGTGCGACTGTTTTTATGATTTTTGAGACTTAAAAATTAAAAAAATAATAATAAAAAAAGACTTTTTTTTTTTTTTTTTTGTATAAGCCGGTGTTTGAATTTTTGAAGTTTTTGTTACACAGAAGAGGCAAGGCCGCCCGCATTGAGAAGATCTCCTTCTCCTTTTTCTCTTTCATTTTCTTGGCAATGGCAATTTCGTCAATAATAAAACAGAAATCACTCGGCGTTGGTTGGCATGCTCCTGTCACGTGTGTTGAATTCGGGTGGAAAAAATAATGGTGAAAGTTAAATAATGAGTATCAAAAGAATAATAATAATAAATAAAGAACGTCTAGTCGGTGTTTTTTTTTTAGGTCAATAAAAATTTTATAAGTAAAATTTTGTAGACGCCGAGCCCACATGAAGAATGTATTAACCTTAAAATCATTCGGGGAGAGACTTGATCTCAGTCAATTAAAAAAAATTTGATAATAATAAAATGAGTGATTGTTAGAATTCATTATTTACAAAGATTTGTAATATTAAAAATATATTACATAGAGTGTTTAAGGAGTGAGATCTTAAATATTTTGAGTTTAAAATTATTCGTAGAGTATTTATATTTAGACTTACACCACCCAAAAAAAAATTGAGTAGGTAAAAAGAAAAGAATAAAAAATACATGAAAATGTGAGTTTTTTTTTTTTTTGTCTTAATTTATACTATATAAGACTGTAAGTAATAAAAGGTTATTCCATGCCCATGACGTGATTAATGAACAATTAACTTTTTGGGATATGACTCCAAGAATCAAACTTTAATCAATAAAGTGAGAAGCACACTTACTTACCAATTGGAGCATCCTTAGAATTAAGTTGAATTTTCCCTTTGTTTTCTTTTTTCCCACTTTTTGTAAATGTTTTATAAAATAATTTTCTGGTTCATATCAGTTTTACGGAGCAATTTGAAGGGCAATGGAAACGCTGGTTTCCAGGCTGGAGTTATTTGCTCCAACTTCAAGACGCTGCATTGCAACTTCTGTCGATCCTTTTTACTTGACAATCACAATCAAGCAAGACTAGAGAATATGGGTTCTCAATTTTTCTGATTCTTTCTCACTCGCAAGCCCCTTTTTCTCGGTGGTCATGACATTCTCTCTTTTTTGATTGCTGTGCTTCTCTCATTTTTATTTGAACCATTCTATTTAATTGCATAAACCCATTGCTACTCTCCAAGCAATCTGGAAATTTTTGGGGATGAGCTTTTAAGAATTCTGGAGTGTATGATATGTTGAAGAGTGTTTTTGGGTTGGGTGGACGTTTTGTTCGTGCGACTGCTTTCCTTTTGCTGGGTGCTATAATTTTTAGGCCACCGGGTCCTGGATGCTGGAGATAAATATTTTAGAGGAAAAGAAACTCGGTTTAGTGAGAAAAGTGAATGCTTTAGAAACCAAGAAAAAATTAATAAGGAAATTTGTGAGGGCACATAGTAGGCAACATTGTCGTCCATGTGAAAATCCCTCCAGCAAGAGAATGAAAGGGGGCTAGTAGGCTAATCACTCTGCTAGAGGCAACCCCGCATGACTAGTCCAAAATTTAACAAGGTGAGGGTGGTTCGATGCAATTGGTGCAAGTGGGTTGCCTGGGTGTGGATTTCTGTTTGTTCTTGTAATTTCCATCTTGTTTCTTATTGTTGATTGGTTGTTGCCATTGGATGCTACAACTTTGGGTTACCTTCTTTAAAACTGAGGACAGTATCGGGATGTGTTATATTGAGTTTGAGAGATTCTCTTGTAAATTGGAGAGCGCTCATTGTACCATCATCTCCCCTTCGTGGCGTTTCATAAATAATTTATTAAGTTGTTCAAAAAAAAAACAAAATGACTTTTTTTTTTTGTAAATTATGTTTTTATCGATCACATATGTGTTACACTGTTATTGAACAGTTAATTACGTTTATTAATATATAAATTTATAAAGCGTCACCTTGTCAACTACAACAATTAAACTTAACGGCAATTCAAAACGGACCCCAAACGGCCGGAATGACTTTATTTTCCTGTAACTAATTGATGTGATTCGTTGCACAATAAAAAGTCGAGAGAGGAGGAATACAAGTCGTTAAGAATTTCAAACTTGTCTGTAATGACAATTTTCACTAAATTTTTGGGAAGACTCATTGTCACGTTCCCATTTACGCGTCAAGCACCAATTTATTTGTTATAATTCTCAAATGCCGCCATGTTTGGATTTGTAAAATTGCTGTCCACTTTCTCCGGAAAACTTGACGGGTTGGTTCATTCTACTCTTCATCTGCTAAATCTTATATCCTTTTATCGCATATACGATGCAATGCGTAAATAAGTGTTCATATATATATATATATCACCTGAAATAAGAGTTTAGTGATAAATTTATATATAGCTATACGTTTAATCAGGATTTGAATCTCCGGGCAGTCACATTCCTACATTGCATTTTGCGATTTAGAAGGAAGAGACGAATGGACAGCATTGTGCTACGTCCTTGCCCTTGCCGATAAGCAACACCATCTGTAGTTTTATTGAGTGATTCAGAATCTAAGATGGTTATTCTCTCTCGAATAATTGCGTCCATGCCGCGTGGCCCATTCAATGATAAAAAAAAAAAAAACTGAAAATTGATGTTTGCTTAGATTATTATTATTGTGCTGTACGGTGTACGGTGATCCGGTATATGGGCTCGTCAAAAAAATTTCGGTCGAGGAAGATCAGGTAAAAAGAGTAGAGTTCCTACCCTCTGTTTCATTCTCTGTTTTTTTCTTTATATTTTTTTTATTTTTAATACGATAATAGTTAATGGTTAATTTGTGAGAAATTAAAAGGGAAGGGGAAACAAGTTCGAGAATACAGCAGGGGTGATTTACACTTTTAATCAATCAAGCTCACATTTTTGTGAAAATTTTAGAGGAAGTGTGACTCCGACTTGGATCTCCTCCCTAGTACAAGCCGTTGCTGGTTAACCAGGTGAGCCTGGGTGGTTATGTTTCATTCTCTGCTGGTGATGCTGTCTTGGATCCACCTACGGCAGCGACAGTGCAAACTGAGTATTCTGGAGCTGCTGTCTTCCTTAAATGTAGTACAGCTGGAATTTTGTGCGGTGTCTAAATAATAAGTAATTTCTTTCTTTTCAATCAATGATGGTGGTTAGTAACCAGCTTCTGCCAACACAAAAAAAAAAAAAAAAAAAAAAAAGTAATTAGCTGGTTGCCTTTAAAACATGGGAAGCTCAGGTGGGGCTTGAGGTCATTTCCTTCAGAAATTCCTGGCAACAGTGTTATGAAGAAGTGAAAGCAGAATCATGGGCAGTTTAAATACTGTGGAGAAAAGAGTGGCAGGTGGCAATTATGGTTCACCCATTTTCCTTACTTTATAACAGATTTGTTGGTCAGCAACTCATTGGGGGAACTATAAAAGTATATTCAATACTTAGGGTCCCTCGGGCACCAAGAAAAAGCAAAATACCTATGACCTAATCAGCACGACACCATGCGAGTTCATGGAATTTGAGCTTATGGATCATATTAAATTCATAGTTCAAAATTTTAAACTGTTGGAGTTTTAAAAATAAAAAGAAAGACTTAAGAAGCATCTATGACTACACAATTATTAGAAAAAAAAATTGTGATCAATTGGATTAAAAGTTTTGATTATTGAATAAAAGATTATGGCCTTTAAATGAAAAATTATGATTATTTGATAAAATATCATGATTATTAAATAAAATTTTGTAACTATTAAATTAAAAAATTATGATTATTAAATAAAAAATTGTGAAGGTTGTAAAAAGGTTATAGTCGTTCAAAAAAAAAAATCATGATTATTGATGGAAGTTACCAATTTTTTTTATTTTTTCTTCTTTTAACTTTTTATTATTTTATCAAAGATTTTATTGTTTATAATATTGTTATAGAAATATTATAAACAAATTGAAGGTTAACTTTTTAAGTATATTTTATTTTATTTTATAAAAAAATTTGTATAAACTTATGCTATATATCAGGAAGTACGAATTTTACACGTTTTGAAGTAATTTTTTTTATGTTTCAGTACAGCCTTGATCTGCATCAACATAAACATTACAGGACAAGACACAAAAAATAAATGAGTGTGGTGTCGCAGCAAAAATGAAATAAAAAAAAAAAAGAAGAAAAAAACAAAGGCATAGCAATTAGCTGGGTCGCCTTTAAAACATGGAAAACTCAGGTGGGGTTTGAGCTCCATTGTGGTCATTTCCTTCAGAAATTCCTGGCAGGCAATGTTACAGAGAAGTGAAAGCAGAATCATGGGCCGTGGTTTAAAAACTGTGGAGAAAAAGAGTAGCAGGTGGCAAATATGGTTCACCAATTCTTCCTACTTGTGGTCTCCTAGGCACCAAAAAAGAAAAGACTTATGTGTGCGTCTCTCTCTGCTTGCTCCGTGAAAAGGTTTTACAACACGCATAGGTCAAGTGCTGAGATGTCCTAAAATGGTGTGAACTACAGAATTTTATGCACTTTTCGTTTTTCTACTAAATAACAAAGATCAAGCATTCTACTGTTGTCGATGCAAATAAGATGGATTGCTTACTGCAGTCTAACATCATGATTAATTGATGCAGTGAGCTGCAATAACCACAATAATAATAATATCACTTCTACTACGAGTTGAATTAAGAGTCTAACCTCGGGGTCAAAAGGAGTTGTTTCCTGTTTGGTAGCTTACCACTTTCAGGGGGCCCAGAAGGAGATTGATTCATTACTTGGTTATCGTTGTTAGACCAATTGATGGTCAATGATGGAAATATTTTAATCAGCGAGTGAAATCATGTGTCATGTAGGTTGCACAGATGGTGATGGGATAACATTGGCCTTCAATTCGGTTTCTATACACAGATTTTCACAAATTTTCCAGCAATCTCAGTTTAATGGGACTACGAATGGCCTTAACTCAAGTTGATATATGGTTTAGATATGCTAATCAAGCAATAGCAGCTAGACTATATTCATCTGGAGATGAATTTCCCGTCAGTTTCAGTGAATCAACGATCAATTGAGATGATTCTTTTAAAGTCTAGGACTTTCATAATTTCAAGACTTGATTAGAAAAATGCAGCCTT
The DNA here is from genome assembly GCA_021533255.1 of Ceriops tagal. Taxonomy (NCBI): domain Eukaryota; kingdom Viridiplantae; phylum Streptophyta; class Magnoliopsida; order Malpighiales; family Rhizophoraceae; genus Ceriops; species Ceriops tagal. The sequence goes on from CM038603.1 coordinate 3,731,093, forward strand.
TTTCTCTTTGTTAATTGGGCAGTAGGTTCCTGAATATTATTTTTCTGAGGGTAGCTTTCTGTGAGCTATTTTTCTCTTTGTTACTTTCTGTAAGCTAACGACAGATGTTCACTTAGCGACTTTACTTTTTTAAAACGTTATGGAGGCTTCTCATTCTCCGAGAATCACAAAATTCATACGAGCATAAACAATATCAATACAATCACCAAATAATACAATGAAAATAACGCATGATCATCAAATAAACACAATCAAAGCAATGCACACTCCACGTAATCACATGTGAATGGAACCCCAGATCTTCACGTGCAGCTCAGAATCTAATGACACCGGAGGCGAATGAGGCAATGGAAATTAGGAAAACGGTGAGATAAAGTTGCATTGTGCTAGTGTTTGCATCTGATGTGCCAGTTCCAGTTGGGACTGCCTTGGATCCACTTCCTTCACTCATTAAAAGCCCAGTTGTTAGGGAAACAACAATATAGACAGATATTGGTATTGAATTTTCTCTCCAAGGTTTACGTATATTTAAATCAGGATAGCTGGTCAATCATATTTGCTATTTTGTGCAGGAAAATTTAAACTGTTGATTTCTTACCTGCAGGGGTCCCTGATGGTTTGTCTGCAGGTTTCCCACTTGAAGAATCTGCTGGAGGACTAACTGAAGAACTTGTCGGCGAAGCTGCAGGACCATCAACAGCTGACAGAAACAAATCAAGTCAAATGACAATCCTATAGATTAATCAATATTCTTGTTAAAGACCAAGAAATGCAACCGAGTATAAGGATAGCATACCATTGCACCGGCTAACTGGTGGTGTTTGAACATTACAGGCTTTAGGAAGTGACAGTGCAAGGGTTTGATTAATGTTAACACCCAGCGATGAGCCCGCACCGTTGACCAGAACGCAAAGGCACCGTGGCTGTGATTGAACAACAGAAGCAAGCTGTGAGCAGCACGAAGAAGATGGAGTTGTGGTATTTCCTGTAACGTAGTTGAGGCATGGTGCTAAGCCGATGAGTACACTGTTGCAGCCAGATTGAGCTGCGGCTTCATCAATAGTCATCACGGCAAAGATCAAGAATAGAGCAAACTGAATGCCTTTGGAAGCCATTGTGAGTCGTTGATCTTTACTGCTGCAAGGCTAGAAATGGTGGGAGAATGAGAACTCTTTACAACAGGTACTTTGTTCTGCGATTTCCGAGTTGAGTACTATGTGAAGCTCAGGAGTGGGATTTATAGTTGAAGCTACTGTGTAATAGCATCTATTAGTCGCATTTGGATGGCCAACTTTTAGTAAATTGAGGCTATTTGGTAGAACTGCTGCAAGAAGCTCAACAATTCATGCTATTTTAATGGTGAATTTCAAACATCAGGGCACAAAAATATCTCTGTCCTAACTGTTTGCTTGAACAACTACTTTAATAGCAACAGAGATGTTGATAAACAATTTAATTAGGCAACCGACTATATAATAGCATTTTTATTACCATCTCCTTAAACCTGGATAAATGACGTCGAGCTGCTAAATTACTAGTCTTTTTGGTCATAATTAGCTAGCAAATTTAGCATTTGCCTTAGGAAGGTAATACAATTATGAGGCATCTACCTGATACGCATTGCTCTCTTTGTGCTCTAGACATGATAATAAGAAAAAACCACAAACAAATCGAACACAAAGGAAGCACACATTACAGAAATATTACAAAAGCTCTAAAAAAAAAACCTCACGTTAAACGGGTTCAGTCATATCTGCGGCCTTTAACCATGTCTGCAAAGATTATAAAGAAGTCCTAATCATCGTGACGTGGTATGAATAATCCATTATAATTGTCTTACAAACTGGGCAAGTTTACCTAATTACATTTTCTTTTTTGCAAATAATGGATGTTTCCCCAAGTCCATGTTTGATGCAAAACTTGAGAAGTCAATGTATCAGGTTCAGAATTGAAGGGAATAGCTTAGTTAACATCCATGGTGCGGGTTGGTATTTTCGACACAGGAACTATCTGTCTCCAGTTCCATGGCATGAAATCAGTATCTTCAACTTGGAGGCAAAACTTTGGATTTTGGAGTCTATTGTGTTTCTCTATCCAAATCTGGTCCAGGGTGGTCGCTAACTAGCTTAGATAGTAAAAGTCCCAGGGCTTTTTGTGCTGAGACTTGGGATCAAATCTTGTCTCCATAAGGGACGGGACGTATTACATGGAAGGGAGGACTGCTCTCTGTTATGCAGCCTATGCCCAGGTCTTCGACGGCCCAAAAAAATGTTATTTGTCTAGCCATCCTTTAGAGAAAGTATATCACTCTGCATTTTGGTATTTGAAGGACCACGAATGCGATTATACGTAGTAGATTTCTGCAACGTTGGGCAAGCTCAAACTGTTAACTACTCTAAAATATATCGTATGGAATTCCCGGTACTTTTGTAGCAAGCTTATAATTACTTTCCTTCAAACGTCCAAGAACATGACACAACCAGCACCACGTTGATAGCTATGGAGAGTTACAAAAATTGATTCTTCGCACAAAAAGAGGGCGGAAGAAGAGAAAAAATTTTGAGGCTTTTTTTTTTTTTACTTCATATTTATCCACACCGCCGTAGTTTACAATAGGTATAGAATAAGAGTGAAATTTTAAATAGCAATAAATAGCTATAACTCCTATAGAAAACTCCAATAAATTTAGTACTTACATAATTTAAAACTAAACTTAATAAGTTTTAAATCTATATTTAGTTTGTAAAAAAAAAATTAATATCTATTTGCCTTTCCAATACATCCTTTGTATTCATTATAATTTTCTGCTCACTACTGATGGTGAGAAGTCTTGTTTATTTTTTGGAAAAATTCTTAATACTCTCCCCCATAAATTTGATTTCTTCACAATTTTAATCATCTTTCTAAGCTGTTGAAATCTATCTTTCTTAAGGTATTTTATAAATATATCAGTTATTTGATCAAGAGTTTTGATATACTCTGCCTTAACCTCCTCGTTAGTAATGCAATTTTGAATAAAATGAAACCTTGCATCTATATGCTTGCTCCGATCATAAAACACCGGATTTTTCATAAGAGCAATGGTCAATTTGTTGTCCACCATAATTCTAGTCGCCCTTTTTTTAAGCAAAATGAAGTTCACATAGCAATCTCCTTAGTCATATTGCATAACTTGCTTCGACAGTTATAGCAATATACTCCAATTCATATTTGAAAGTATTATAATTAATTGTTTCTTTGAATACCATGAAATTACATTTTTTCCAAAGAAAAATATAAACCCTACAATATTATTCTGATCATCAATATTATCGACATAATTACTATCACAATATCCTTTTAAGTGAACTTTATCCGAAGAAGTATAAAAAATGTCATAATCAAAAGTACCTTTTAAATATCGAAGAATTTTCTTTACAGCTCACATGTGTTCTTCATTTGAATTCTCCATAAATTGACTCATTGATTTCACGAAAAATAATATGTCGGGTTTAGTACATGCCAAGTACCTTACACTTCCCACAAGGCTTCGAAATATAGTTGAATTGACTTTCCTTAATCCATTCTCTTTAAAGAGTTATACCTCACATTCCATCGGGGTATTAATGGGATTACAATCTATCATCTTTACTTTTTCATAATCTCTTTTGCATATGCCTATTGAGAGATAAATATTTTGTCACTCTATTGTTTTACTTTTATCCTTAAATAATATGACATATGCCTTATATCACTCATCTCATATTCTCGTGTCATTGTCTTTTTAAAAACATCATGCATTTGTGGATTATTTCTCATAAAAATTGAAGTTATCCACATAAATGCACATAAACAAAATATCATTTTTCTCTTTTTTTACATAAAGTGAATATTCATGAATGTATCTTAAAAAACCATTCTTACGAAAATATTTGTTGAGGTAATTATACCAAGCTCGTGACACTTGTTTAAGGTTGTATAATACCTTTTTCAATCTTAACACCTTATCTTGATGACCTTTAATTGTAAATCCTTTCAGTTGTTTCACATATATTTCTTCTTCAAGAACACCATTTAAAAAGATTGACTTCACATCCATTTGATGAATTGTCCACTAATTTTGTGTCGCAAGAGTAACCAATAACCATATTATCTCTAAGCAAGCAACGGAAGCAAATACTTCTTCATAATCGACATCATACTTTTGTTTATATTCTTTTGCAACTAATTTTGCCTTATACTTCTCAATTTCTCCTTCACATTTTCTTTAACTTATAAACCTATTTAACTCCAATTGCTTAATGACCACTTGGTACTGTGATAAACTCACAAGTGTCATTCTTCTCAATAAAATGAATTTGTTCCTTCATAGCTTGTACTTATTTCTTGTATTTAACAGCCTCTTTAAAACTCAAAGGTTCATCATTTACAAATAGACAAAAAAAATTCTCACCATTTATTCTTTTGGTAGCATCATAGAGATCTTTTATACTTTGAAATCTTTAAGGTTGTTTGTTTAAGCTTGTTGAGGAAAGGGTTAAACTTTCGCCTTTAGTCTCTTGGTCCTTATTCTTGTCTTTTCTTAAATATGGAAGAAAAGTATATGTCTTTTTTTCTTGAACACTTCAATTCAATGAGGTATCTTCCTCAAATTTTACATCTCTACTAATCATAACTTTCTTGGAAATAGGGTTAAAACATTTATACCTTTTAAAGTTCTCAGCATAGCTTATAAACACCATTTTCTTGCTCCTATCATCAAGTTTTATCCTTTCATGTTCAGATACATAAACATAGCTAATAGATTCAAAAACTCTTAAGTGTCTAACGCTTGACTTCTATCCACTTCATACTTTTTGAGAGGTTTTGTTCTCCAAACTCCTTATAGGTGAACGATTTGAGAGATAAATGACACATGCATCAGCCTTAGCCTAAAACTCCTTAGGTATATTCTTACTTTTTAGAATTGTTCTCGTCATGTTAAGAATTGTGCTATTCTTTCTCTCTATGACCTTATTTTGTTGTAGTGCTCTTGAAACTGTCATAGGACATTGAATACCATTTTCCTTACAAAAGACCTTAAATTCATTAAAAATGAATTCTCTACCTCCATTAGTTCTCAGAGTTTTAATATTGTATCCACTTTCTTTTTTCAACAAAAAGTTTAAATTTTTTAAATGTCTTAAAAACTTCACTTTTGCTCTTTAAAAAATAAACTCACGTCTTCCTTGTGTAGTCATCAATGAAGAGCACAAAATATGAGCTTTTACCAAAAAATTGTGGCTTAATAAGACAACACACATCCGCATGAACAAGTTATAAAGGCTCAGTTGCTCGTGACAGTGACACCTTTGGAAAGCTCTTTCTTGCATGTTTTCTAAGTAAACACGTCTCACACAATTAATTCAGGTGATTGAATTTGGGAACTCCTTTCACCACATTCTTTTCTCTTAGCATTTTCAACCTTTTAAAGTTAAGATGCCTGAATCTTATGTGCCAAATTCATGAAAAATCCTTGATATAAGCTTGTAGACACTTCATTTTCACTGTTTTCGCATTTAACATAAACATTTGGTTCTTTGTCATGGCAACTTTAACAACAAGTATATTATCTTGATTTCAGAGCCATAAATAATTGTTCTTTATCTTCATTTTGTACCCACTCTCTAAAAGTTGACCAATGCTTAAAATATTACTCTTCATTTTTTAGATATAATAGACATTATGAAGAATTGTATGGTCTTTATCCTTTGTGGCCAAAATCACTTAGCTTTTCCCCTTAATCTCTACTTTTGTATCATCTCCAAAATGAACATTCCTTATCACTTTTGTATTCAACTCCACAAATTTGCTTTTCTCTTCTATCACGTGGTTTCTTGCGCCATTGTTGAGATATCATGTGACATCTTTGTCTACAGAGCCTTCCTTTTAAGAAAGCAAAAGAGTATCGCCTTCCACTTCCTTATACTCGATAAAATTTTTCTTTTCATCATAACTCTCAGTTTGACATTCCCAAGAATAGTGACCTTTCTTCCTATATGAATAACACTTTATTTGGCTTTTATTGTTTCTCTAATTATTATTTCTCCCTTGTCCATAACCTTTTTAAAAACTCTTATTTCCACCTTATTGAAATAAATTTTGCTCGCTTTTTCCTTGATCGTGACCATGGCCTTGTCTATAACTTTGGCCTCTATCACAACCTCGACCTCTTCCTCCTCTGTCATTTTTCTTAGGATTAAAGGAAAATTTTGCTTGCAAAACTTGCTCCATAGGTTTTTATTGGGTCCTCTTCATTTTCTCTTTATGAGCTAACAACGATCCATTTAATTTGTTGATAGTCATGAACTTCATGTCCTTCGATTCTTTAATTACTACCATTACATGATTGAATTTCACATTGAAAGAACGCAAAATCTTCTCTATTACTCTTACATCTTTTATCATTTCATCGAGCTACTTCATTTGATTCACTACTATTAATGCTTGAATCAAATAATCTGTTATAAACTCATTCTTCTTCATCAAAATCATCTCAAACTTAGCCCTTAAAGTTTTAAGCTCCACCTTTTTCACTCTATCAACTCTAACCACATAATTCTTTAGGATTTCCCATGCATCCTTGACTTTTGTTGCATTGGCTATCTTCTCAAATATGTCATTATTTAACCCTTGATAAATAATTAAAAGTACACTTTGATTTCTCTTTTTTGTTCACTATCATGCTTCTAATTTAGCCACGATTATAGTATCCCCGTTTGTGGGATCTTCATGTCCCTCCTTAACAGTATCCCATAAGCCACGAGACCTAATAATGGCCTTCATACGTACCGTCATCGACCATATTTTGTTTTGGTTAGTTATGGGTATTAGAAGATGATATTAATTTTGGTCGTCATTTTGCCCTTACCCTTGATACCACTTTGTTAATAGATACGAAGAGTTATAAAAATTATTCTTCACACCATACGAGGAAGGAAGAAGAGAAAAAATTTTATAATACGTAAAGAATAAGAATGAAATTTTAAATAGTAATAAATAGTTATAATTTTTATAAAAAAATTTAATAAATTTGGTACTTATATTATTTAAAATTAAATTTAATAAATTTTAAATTTATATTTAATTTATATAAAAAATAATATTTATTTACCTTCCCAACACTTATTTTATATTCATTACAAGTTTTTGTCTACAACCGAAGACAGGGGCGTGAAACTATTTATGGGAATTTTTCTAAATCTCATCCGGAATTGTTGCTTCGTAAGTAACCAGGGGCAAATCCTCTCGATTGACCCAAAAAGCGAATGGTCTTGTAACCTTCCGTCCCACGGGAACTGAACATGTCAAATCGCAATTTCTTTCACTTTATTCATACATCTCCCTGACTTTTTCTTTTTTTTTTTTTTCTTCTAAAAAGTGGTTGACGAGTTGGAAATTGATTTTTGCCGCTAAGGGATTGATAAGGGACCATGACTGCTACCATTCATTCTCCATTAACCAAACCAAACAATGATTACAATGCTCTCATAGAAATGATAACCAATTTCGTCATTGATATCTTAATACACAAACAGAATAAATGAATCATAACCAATCCTGCAACAAGCCACGAGGAGCTCTGGAAGATTTGGAATCAGAATTTGATGGCAGTTGAACCACACCACCCAACGAAGAGGAGGAAGAGGATGAAATGAATGGGTGCTTTGAGGACCTTACCATCTGATGTTCCATTTGTTGACGGAACTGATTTAGATCCAGTTCCTGCATATATCAAATAATTGAGCTAAAAAATCCATTCTTAATGAAACCGAACTCCATTTGTAAATTGTTAAAATATCATTTAGAGACTACAGTAATCAAGTATGCACTTTAATTAAAATTTTGAATGGACATAAAGCTCAGTACATGTCATTTCGTTCGCGATATAATACAAATTCAAAACGTTATGAATATTTTGCAGAAATCGTGTTACATCCCGCCTTGTTGCTTTGTCTGTATTCCCATGTCATTGCTGGAGAGACAAATTGAAATCCAATGAATGTAAGAAGAATATTTAAAAAAAAAATCCTACTACCTGAAGCAGAAGAAACCACTGATGCGGGTGGAGTGACTGTAGGCGAATTAATGGGCGGAGCTGCTGAAGTCGTAGGGGCAATGGCAGCTGTTTCATCAAACAGCAAAGTTAATGTCAACAAGATGCATATAGCGTCTCGTCCCCTTAAATTTCGAGCGTCACAAGAGCGAGCTAAAAATTTGGCCTACCTTTACACCGGCTAACAGGTGGAGTTTGGACATTGCAAGCGCCAGGAAGTGACTGAGCTAGAGTTTGGTTAATAGGGATGCCCAGTGTGAAGCCACCACCATTGACCACTGAACAAAGGCATTGTGGTGATGCTTGGACAACATTCGCTACCTGCGAGCAGCATGAAGATGATGGCTTCACTGAGTTTCCTGTTATATAGTTTAAGCAAGGGGCGAAGCTCGGGATCACATTAATGCAGCCTGATTGAGCCACGGCTCTTCCACATAACATGGCCACAACTCCAAGGATTAAGCCCGTGCAGATTATGTTTGAAGCCATTGACTGCTGTTGGAAGTTCTGGCGGCCTAAAATGATTCAAGAACTGAGGAAAGAAATTCTTGTGAGCAAGTCTCGATGTTGGTCAATGTTTTGTGTGGTTGTAATTTGGGATCTGGAGTCCTAGTGAAAGAGAAGGGAGGGGAATCGGTTTATACAGAAAAGCTTGTGAGATAGGGACAAGAATATTGTTTGTAATCGGATCGCCTACTCTAACTAAACAGCAGCATTTCATTAACTAATCAAGATTACGCATGCTGGCAAAAAAATTGTCCATTTATTTTTGCAGAACAATGTTTATTTTTGACTTATACCGAACAACCAACTTGGGATAAGATGAACCATTATAGCAACTTCTGATACGGTAGATATCATAGTTTTTCTTTCTTTTTTTCTTTTCGTTTTTTTTAAAGGAGTGTGAGTCATTGTCTCCGTAAGCTGAATCACTAGGTGGGCCTTCCTAAACAAAGATAAAACAAAGACACAGTACGTGCTAGTCGTTGAGGTAGTATTGGTATAATATTTCTCACAGCTTACATCCATGACTGGCAGGCCTAACATAACTACCTTCAACTGCTGGGTGTTGAAATGGAAAGGCACGAGAAATCGAGAATAGCAACCATTCCTTGGGAAATTCGGTTATAGCAGTTGAACTCCGGAATCCTTACCAATCCATCTTTTTTCTTCCCCTTCAAATCTACAAATCTATAAATGAGTATTTGGTTTCTATCAAATGCAACTCAGTCAAGATTTGTAGCATATTTATTCAAGGTAAGCATTCATGAAAGAGTTCAAGACTATTTTACTAATTGCAACGCTATCCACTCTCCTATTTTCAGTACATGGGCAAATTAACATACCATGCACAGCTGAAATGATCTGCAGCTTCACCCCTTGCACAAATTACATTACTGGTAGCAGCAGCGATGACACATCTCCTACAGTCACCTGTTGCAATACGTTGAAGTCCCTCATGAGCACTAGTATGGATTGTATTTGCCTGTTACTAACTGCCAATGTCCCTCTTCGAATACCAATTAACCGCACGCTGGCTCTCTCTCCCCCGAGCTTGTCAAATCGGTCGCGTGCCGTTGCAATGCCAAAGTGCAGATTCATCTCTAGTTGAGCTGTGTTGCTAAGAACTTTTCATTTTCTTTAACATCCATTCATTCAAAAAAACAAAATCTAATGATAGTTGCATTACCTTCTGCACCCTCTGGCAGTCATCTACCAGCACCGGATAAGACAAAACAGCTGCAAGATTTATAAATACAACAATTCTTCACACTGGCATAAAGTAGAATGCAAAAATTTCGATAACAACATGTATGAAACTTGTCAGTGCAGCTCTAAGTCCAGGATCTGCTTAAAATTTTAGTGTGGCATGTAGCTTATAGTAGGAGTAAAGTCCACATTTTCGTTAGTTGATGGAAATACTGATCCTGGTTTAATAAATTCCGGTGTCAGCTTCCAAAGCAACTGCCTTGGCACCAGCGCCAGAATCTGAAATCACCCAACCATTAGCCCCGGCAACCCCAGCATTCCCAGCAGTGCAGGTGGAAACTCCAGCATCCCCAACAACAGTACAAGCAGAAACCCCCAAAACAACGGAAAGGATTCGACCGGTGCTATCCCCTTCAGCAGCCGTGCTATCTTATGCTTGCACGATAGCAGTGATGGTTTTCAAAAGCTGTTGAGTTGTAGCTCTGTCGAGCTGCCATTCTCATTTACAAAATACCATTTCTGTTGCGATTCCTCGGGTTACTCTTCATACACGTTCTTTAAATGTAAAATTCACAATTAAATAATCAAAAGCGAAGCATAAGAGCTTGAACTCAAAGCTTCTCTGGATCTTAAAGAGGCACTGCCCAAGATTGGCATAATTGACATGAAGGGTATTGACAACTTAGAATTGGATTGAGTTGCTTTAGAAACGAGAAAACTGATGGTCGACCCCACCCAAGCAACCTGTAATTAAGATAAAACTTGGATTGCCAGTAAAAGGACGTAACTGGCAGGCCCAAGGTGGACTGGTTCTGAGCCGTAGTAAAGACATGAAGGTTAAAACTCCGACCTGTAATTAAGATTGGCTTAATTGACATTAAGGGCATTGGCAACTTCACTTCATGGGAGCTATTCTACATACAAGCTGGAAAAAATAATTCAAAGCGACATGGGCCTCTCTAGGCCTAAGGCCTCCTTTGTCTGCTTCGGCCTCAACAATCCAGCATTCTCCACGAGTCTCCTTTGCCACCCGTTCCGCAAATTGTCTTCTCGTAGTTGTGGCAGAAGAGGGGCACGAGCATCGCTCCTCCCTTCACTTTTACACGAATAAAAAATGATGGCGAATATTAAGTTTTAACCACAGGTTCTGGAGAACTTTCTGGTTTTCGATTGACCAAACCCAAAAATACGTCTATAAATACTGACAGGCCGCTGCCCATCTCCTTTCATCCAACAAAATCATCGAAGCAGGCAGTGAAAAGCGACACAAATTAACAATCATCCAAAATGGCCAAGAAGCTTGTAGCAGTGTTTGTCGTGTGCATTTTCGTTGCCGCAGCAATGCACGTGTCGGCGGTCGAGGACTACAGGGCGGCTTACAAATCATGCTTTGAGAAATGCGAGCAGGATTGCAAGGACGAGGGCAATGGCAGCACCTTCTGCGAGATGAAGTGCGACTCCGACTGTCTCGCCAAGGAGGCTGAAGGTAAGCCCCGCCCGAGAATTAATTATATTTCGCAGGATTGCAAATTAATAATTATATACATTTCATTATATTTCGCGGCCCAACTGTATATAACTAATTACATGAATTTTCGTTCTTCTGCAGCCAAATTGCACATAAATGTGAATTAATTGACCCTCCCCGCACCTTCAGAGAGAGAGAGAGAGAGAGACAAAGGAAGACGAAATTGCAATAAAACAAAAACCAGGATAGCGTAGCGTGGAGTCTTGTTCACCATTCCGCGCGCTCCTCTCCTGATGTGTTGTTACGTTTAGAGAGAAAAAAAAAAAAAAAGGGTAACAATAAAACCAACTCTTGTGACCACTTGCTTCCTTTTCGTTCTTGAAACTCTGCTTGCTACAAAAGGGTTTTATGCCGTATCTTTTGCAACAGTTGATGTCTACCTATGTACTCCGGAGATTCGTTTGTTAACCTCTCTTTTCTTGATTGCCTAGCAATGGCTTCTCTTGGCTGTCGTTAAAAGGCGTATTTCTTTCCCGCATTTATCATATTCTTTACGTACCACGAACAAATATTCGTTCAGTAAATTGCTTCATATAAAGGGCATACAATTCAGTGGCGGCATTTTTTTTTTTTTTTTGAGAACCAAATTCTGGGGCGGATCAGACCCATCAAAATTGGAGTTTGATGAATAAAAACAAACACAGGAACGCAATCAATTCGGCCTGTAAGTTAGATCTTAATAATTAACTTGAATGCAAATCCTACGTGAACGGACGTTAGTGGGCATTCGGGTGGGTGATTATGACAATTTTTATTTTTATAAACAAAAAATCAAATACATTCTATTTCCAAGAAAATGCACGCTACTCTTTAAAAAAAAATATGTTACATTCTCCCAAGTTCCCAACTTTTTGTTTCTTTTTTCCAAAAAAAAAAAAAAAGAGAAAAGAAAAACCAAATTGATAAAGGCATCTAGCGACAACAAGAAGTCTACGATGGTGTTTTCCTTGATAGAAACAAATTATTTGTCCCGCATTCCTTTGTCCTTGTTCTCAAATTCAATTCGTGGTCTAGGAGTGTGTTGTTCAATGACAGAACAAATGTACAATTGACAAGCATCGAACACTTTCACTTTTCCCGTGCATTATCGAAGCAACTTGTGATCGTGAATTTTTTTTTTTTTCCTTTTAGTTAATTAGCTCTAACTAAAACTTTTAAATTTTTTAGACGATTCCAATATAGTAAGATCATAAAATTTTATTAACTCGTCATTGTCCTAAAATCTCGAGGAAGAAGCCACTAGCTGAACACCTCTTGCCATTTATACGGGTGTTGACGTGGACTTGGGTTGACCCCAAATGATGAGCCACCATGGTGCTCCCAAAAAGTTCAGATCACCTTACCAAACTACCGGAGCCCAAAATGTCTGCCGAGGATAAAATCAAACGGCGCCATGGAAGTTCAGATCCACATGCGCCCTTCTCTCTTGTGATTTTTGCAATTGTCATATGCTCTGGCACTTGTCCGGTCCGGACACTGGTCTAAAAAAAAAAACAAGAAAAACGGTTGGGTCGACTTAAAAACACTCTACATTCAATTATCCGTGGAAGAGCCCAAAGAAGAGTGATAAATGCACGTGGGGAAGTTGAGATGCCTTTAAATCCGCTAATGACACCCTGTACACCAGGCATGCCGTCACCCACGTAGCCAGTCTGCGAGTTAATAATAAATAGAGAGCGTTCTGCCTTGTTGACCAAACTATCAGTATCACGGCAAGAACCCCGAGATTAAAAATTTATAAATAAAGTAAAATCATGCTTCTTAAGGAGACCTCCGCAATGATCAAAATTTATATATTAACCGACATTTCACTAAATTAACTATGTTCGGAAAGGATTTAGAAGCCCTCCCAAAACTAGCATCGCCCATCGACACAATTCATCACGTCCTAATTGGTAGATATTGAAACTTGTTAGTCTTCGGCCAATCTAACGTTTCTCGATGATAAGTCCTTATCTTTCAGCCCAAGCAAAAGCAGCTGATAATCAAATTTGGGCTTCTTTGAGGGCAGAGTGAAAGAAACATCGTGCTAAGAAAATTATACATTCGGATATGGTAAATTAATCAAAAGCACCACCAACCCAAAAGAAGAGAAAAAAAGAAAAGAAAAAGAAAAAAAAACAGAGAGTACGCTGCTTCTTCGGTTCTTCCTAGTTGATTAGATGTCTGCCAATGGTCCGTTTAGTTTCAAATTAAAGTCCCATGAAACGCAGAAGATTGTGTGTTTCTGGTACGCTAAAGGGGAAATGCAAGGGAATTGACTTTGTTCATGGTGACGTGAAGGCTTTTCACTTTACAGGGTAGGAAATGACGAGGAGGTTTCAACTTTCACCCCAAGCAAAAGCAGCCTGTTGTGCGGTACCGAGTGCCCTCAATTATTCATTGACCTGTGACAAGATGACGGTGAGCTGGGGCCAAAGATCCTGTCATCGTCTCTTTCCTTTCCTTCCCTGCTCACGCACCCTTCGTTCATGGCGTCCATCACTAAATGACATCTTCAATTTGCTACCTTTCTTCTTCTTAAATTTTCCCAACCATTTACGTCAGCTAGTAGCCTTGTTCCATCTGACCTCTCGTTGTCATTGTTCAGTCCAATCCAGGTAGCCTTTTATCGGGTCTTGATTGTTGTGACGTATAACAGTTTGGACAATGTTAGCGGAAGAAGGCAACAACTTGTTGTGGAAGATGAAAGAAGAAGATTATGCCAGCAATTACCACACACTAATTTTTTATATGTTTTATTGTTAATTAAATAATTATATAAAAGGATTTTCTTTTTAAAAAATAAAGCACATTAATAATATATATATTTGTTATTTTTCACATCAAACTAATATAATTTAATATTTTTAAACTGCCATCTAATCTTATTAAGATAAAATTTTACTGATTTAACAGTCATTAATCCAAACTTAACATATTATAACTCAATTCCATATTGAATACATTAACTAGGTATATTTAAAAATTGTTTACAAAGTAACTAAAAAAATATTATATATAAATAAAATGGAGTTGTTATTTTTTTATTACTAAAATTGCTGTGATCTTCATAAAAGACGACTTTAATTTTTTTGGTTCATCTTCTGAAAACTCGAACAATGAATAAACTAGGCCCTCACAACAGAAAATCGGCATGGCTTCGTACAAGCATGCACCGATCTTTGAAACCTCCAAAGACCCGCATGTGCACGATACAATAGTTTCAATATTTTGAAGGGGTTTCCCATGATGCTCCCCCCAACCTTGTCTAATCAGATGCTCCCCCTACCTCTCCCCCTCCTTAATTAAGATACAAAACCCTGATCAGAACAGAGTCTTACAGTGAAAAGTCTTTTCTTGGTAGCCCGTGTTAATTGCAGGTTACCAGAATTCCTATCTTGTCAACTTTATATATGGTAAACGCAAGTGAGACAAATCCGGAAACAGGAGAGGGAGACGAGGAATGCGAATCTTTCTTTGAAACGCAGGGGAATGGGGGAGAAGGAGGGTTGAAGAAATTGGAATTTGATAGAAATTGTCAGAGAGTAGAGTTTTATAGGAAAAATTGTTAGTAAAATCAATTTTATTAAGTAGAGGACTACGAAATTAGTCTTTTATTTTTCATAACCAATAAATATGTTTTTGAAATTATTGACTCTAAAAACTTTGAATCGTGATACTTTTTAATCGTATTCTTAACATTCATTATGCCATAATAATGACAAAATATTATTATTTAGATTGTTATACTTTCTAACATTCAATTAATATATTCAGAACTGTATTTTAGATAACCATATAAAAATTTAAATGTTACCTTTTTTATTTGATGTATCAATTTATGTTTTAAATAGTATCCTAAAATGATTAATATCTCCTTTATTTAATAATAAAGCTGTGTTAGGATTTAATAAACATAAACACACGAAAAACACACAGGAACACAAAGATTTAACGTGGTTCGGTAATTTGCCTACATCCACGGGAGGAACGGATCTTTATATTCGGAATTTTTACCCTCTACAGATTTTCTTATACTAGATTACACTACACCACCCTTTTCAACTCTCTTCCCTCTCTGCTTCTCACTACTCTTATTTCGTTACACAACTTGCAGGTATTTATAATACAGGAGGAGGAGACAAATAGCCTGAAAAGTCGCGACAGCTAGATCAGGTTCACACTGTAAAAGTTTTTGGACAGTAATGTGAACGGTAGGTTACGACGGCTAGATCTGGTTCACATTGCAAAAGTCTTTGGACGGTAGTGTGAACGGATGAATCGGAGTCAATTTTTCACAAATCTCCACCTTGACGATGATTCTTCATCCAAACATGATTACCGTTCCTCCATTATGCCCGAAGGCGTCAAGCACTCGAAGGTGCACAATTCCGAGAAATGTTGACCAAGTCCAAGCAGTGTTGGAACTTGATTCCTTAAACAATCTTTGTGAGCATATCTGCAGGATTATCTTCTGTATCAATCTTCCGTAGCAGAATATCTCCTTCATTTATAATTTCTCGAATAAAATGAAACCGGACATCGATATGCTTTGTGCGGGAGTGATAAACTTGGTTCTTTGCTAAGCAAATGACACTTTGATTGTCACAGTGGACATCAACGTGCTCCTGAATAAGTCCCAAGTCTTCAATCAATCCATAAAGCCAAATCGCTTCTTTGAAAGCATCCGTGATCGCCATATACTCTGCCTCTGTAGTAGACAAAGCAACAGTTGACTGAAATGTTGATCTCCAGCTTACTGGTCCTCCTGACATAGTAAACATATAACCTGTAGTTGATCGACGCTTGTCGAGATCACCTGCATAATCAGAATCGACATACTTGACTAGACGATTTGTCATAGTCTTATATTTCTGGAACTTCAGGCCAATATCCACAGTACCTTGAATATACCGTAAAATCCACTTAACTGCTTGCCAGTGTCCCTTACTGGGATTGTGCATATACCGACTTACCATGCTGACAGCTTGTGAAATATCAGGTCGTGTACACACCATTGCATACATCAGGGCTCCAACAGCATTAGCATATGGAATATTATCCATCTGTCTTCGATCATCATCTGTATTTGGAAACATTAATGCACTTAGTTTGAAATGTGAGGCCAAAGGAGTACTTACGGGGTTGGTCTTGCCATCTACACCAAACCGCTGGAGTACTTTCTTCAGATACTGAGTCTGAGTTAACCAGACTGTGCCCCTTTCTTTGTCACGCTTGATCTCCATACCAAGAATCTTCTTGGCTTCTCCAAGATCCTTCATCTCGAACTCTGAGCTCAATTGAGCCTTCAGCCTGTTGATCTCCACCTTGCTCCTAGATGCAATTAACATATCATCAACATATAGGAGCAAATATACAAACGTACCATCTTGGAGTTTCTTCAGATAAACACAATGATCAAACTGACTGCGTGTGTACTTCTGCTTCTGGATAAAGCTATCAAACCGTTTGTACCACTGTCTAGGTGATTGCTTCAAGCCATACAGTGACTTGCTTAGCTTGCAAGCCCAATTCTCCTTCCCAGTGACTTTGAAACCTTCAGGCTGGGACATATAGATTTCTTCTTCCAAGTTGCCATGCAAAAATGTTGTCTTCACATCAAGTTGAGCTAACTCCAAGTCAAATTGAGCTACTAGAGCCAACAGGATCCGAATAAACGAATGTTTGACCACTGGCGAGAACACTTCATTATAGTCTATTCCTTCCTTCTGAGCATAGCCTTTTGCTACTAGTCTAGCTTTATATCTGATGCTTCCTTTTTCAGAGGCACACTCCTTCTTAGCATAGACCCATTTGCATCCAATAGCTTTCTTTCCATGTGGAAGTGGTACTAATTTCCATGTCTGATTCTGGTGAAGTGACTGCATCTCATCATCCATAGCCAGCTTCCATTTATCACTCTCCATACTCTGAACAGCTTCTTTGAAGGTGTTGGGAATATCATCCTCTGTCACTGGTAGTGCATATGCCACCATATCAGTATATCTAGTAGGTTTACGGATCTCCCTCCTTTGTCTGTGAGTGAGAATGGACTCTAATTGTTGGTCTAGTGCTGGTGATGGAACTCCACCTCAACTGAGTTATCCTCTTGGTCATCAAGATACTCCTCTGGCTCCTTTGGAGTCTCAAACTCCACCTGTTGGAAAGAGTTTTGATTCTCTTTCTCCTTTGTGGTAATTCTTTGCAGCATTACCGATTCATCAAAGGTTATATCTCGGCTTAGAACGATCTTCTTTGACTTAGGATTCCAAAGTCTGAATCCCTTAACTCCTTCACTAAAGCCTAAGAAGGTAGCTTTCTTGGCTCTAGGATCCAGTTTGGATTCTGTAACATGGAAATACGCAGAACATCCAAATATATGTATCCGATCATAATTTGAAACAGGTTGTCCAGACCATATCTCTTTGGGACATTTCCCATCAAGTGCAGAAGTAGGTAACCGGTTGACAATATGAGAGGCATACATCAAAGCCTCTGCCCAGAATGCTTTGTTCAAGCTAGATTGAGAAAGCATACATCGTACTTTCTCCACCAGAGTACGGTTCATCTTTTCTGCTACACCATTTTGTTGTGGGGTTCCAGGAACTATAAAATGTCTGATTATCCCTTCTTCATGACAGATTTGCTTGAAGGGATCTGATTTGTATTCTCCACCATTATCTGAGCGAAGTCTCTTGATCTTCCTGCCGATCTGGGTTTCAATCATCTTTTTCCACCGAAGAAATATGTCTAGAACTTCATCCTTGTGTTTCATCACATACACCCAAACATATCGTGAGAAATCATCAATAAATGTGACAAAATAATTTTTACCTCCCAAAGATGAATTCTTTGATGGTCCTCATACATCAGTGTGAACATAATCCAATATTCCTTTAGTAGAATGAATAGCAGTGCCGAACTTGACTCGTGTCTGTTTTCCCAAGACACAATGCTCACAGAAGTCAAGTTTTTCACTTTTGGCTTCCTTCAGTAGGCTTTGTTTCACCAAATTCTGCAAGGCCTTCTCTCCGACATGTCCCAAGCGCATGTGCCAGAGTTGGGACGAATCAGGTGCTTCGTTGTCAGAAGCTTTGGCAACAGCTGCTCTTCCTGTAACTGTCTGTCCATCTAGGAAATATAAGTTTCCTTGTCGAGTGCCTTTCATTGCCAAGAATGCACCTCGTACAACTTTCAAGGCTCCACCTTCTATGGTCACCTTGTATCCACTGTTGTTTAAGACCCCCAGTGAAATCAGGTTCTTCTTCAAATCTGGAACATATCTGACATCTGTCAGTCGTCTGGTTGTACCGTCATGCATCTTTAGGCGGATAGTGCCTACTCCTTTTGTTTGACATGTGTTGTTGTTTCCCATCATCACAACTCCTCCATCAAGCTCTTGAAAGCTTGTGAACTAGTTCCTGTTTGGACACATATGATAAGAACAGCCAGAATCAAGAATCCATTTGTCTACCTGGATATCTGTTCGCGAAACTGAGAAAGCTGAATTTTCTTTATCGTCAGCTTCCTTTGCAACATTTGCAGCAGATTTATCCTTGTTTGGACAATCTTTCTTCCAATACCCTTTCTGGTGACAGTAGGCACATTCATCTTTTGTCAGTCTTCTTCTTGATTCTCCTCTGGATTTTGAGGGAGATTTATTTCGCCCATTAAATTTGTCATATCTCCTTTTGTCTTCTCTTCCTCGGGTCACAGTCAATGCTTCAGGTGTCAACTCTCTGGAGTCATTCTGATCCTTCTTCCGGTACTCATTATTCATCAAAGCATTAGAAATATCTATGAATTTAACCTCATCTTTTCCATACAGCAGGGTAGTGGTTAAATGATCATAACTTTCAGGAAGAGAATTTAACAATAACAATGTCTTATCCTCATCAATAATATCAACATCTAAATTTTGCAGATCAGCTAAAATTTTGTTGAAATTATTGAGATGCTCAATCATAGGCATACCTCTCTTATACTGGAATCGAAAGAGTTTTTTCTTCAGGTAGAGCCGATTCTCTACACTCTTCGTCATGTATTTATCTTTCAGCTTCTTCCAGAGGCTTGAGGCCATTGTTTCTTTCATGACAAAATACTTCTGATCTTTGGCAAGACACAACCGAATAGTACCACAGGCTTGACGGTTCACATAGCTCCAATCTTCATCAGAAATATTCACTGGTTTTAGTCTCAGTGCAATATCTGATCCTTCGCAGAACAACAGATCCAGAACTTCATATTGCCACATGTCGAAGTTGTTTGTACCGTCAAATTTCTCAATATCAAATTTTGCATTTGATATTGAACTTCTTTGCCACGAACTGGTAGTAGATATCGAAGGTTGCATGTCAGCTCCTTTTGGATCAGCCATCGTGCTTCAGAACTACACAAAAAATAAACAAATTACAATCTGCCGCTACAGTGCCGCCGCCGATGTCGCTGCCGATCTATAGTGCCGCCGATGCGTTTGGAGCTCGATTTGTTACCTCTTCCATCGGATCTGCTCCGCTTCAACGCCAAACCACTCGAATGGCCGGAAAAGACGAGCCACGACGATGCCGAAACTCAAACGGACGCTGGCCGCTGACTGTTCGACAAGGCTCACTGGTGTGAGATGTGGATCGGCTCGTTGGGCGATCAACGGGTTGCTAGTGAGGTTGAGGCGGGTCGGGTCTTGCTCGTCGGTCGCTAAGTTGTGCGACGATGCTGGCTGGTGAGATCGAGGCTGGTCGGGTCTTACTCGCCGGTCGCTGGGCTGTGCCGGTGAGATCGAGACTGGTTAGGTCTTGCTCACCGGTCGTTGGGTTGTGTGACGATGCTGGCCGGTGAGGTCGAGGTTGGTCGGGTCTTGCTCACCGGTCGCTTCTCCGATCTAGACAGGGATGGTGGTGGCCAGGGAGGAGGAGACAGCAGCTGGGTGACCGAGGAGGAGGAGAGAAGCTGATGGGTCTGTCGGTGGTGGTGTGCTCCGGCCGCAGGGACAGGTTCGATTGCTCGTCCCGTGTTTTTCGTCAAAAAAATTTTTTTTCAACCCGGCTCTGATACCAATTGTTAGGATCGAATAAACATAAACACACGAAAAACACACAGGAACACAAAGATTTAACGTGGTTCGGCAATTTGCCTACATTCACGGGAAGAACGAATCTTTATATTCGGAAGTTTTAACCTCTACAAGTTTTCTTACACCAGATTACACTAAACCACCCTTTTCAACTCTCTTCCCTCTCTACTTCTCACTATTCTTATTTCGTTACATAACTTGCAGGTATTTATAATACAGGAGGAGACAAATAGCCTGAAAAGTCACGACGGCTAGATCAAGTTCACACTGCAAAAGTCTTTGGACGGTAGTGTGAACGGTAGGTTACGACGACTAGATCTGGTTCACACTACAAAAATCTTTGGACGAGAGTGCGAATGGATGAATCGTAGTTTTATTTTTTTTTTAAACATCCTTGCCAAGAGTGCACCCCAATAAAAAAGCATTGAATAATGATCTTCTATGAAGAAAAACGATATTGATTCAATTAAATTACTAGGCAAAGTAAATTTACAATTTCCAAATTTATTTTATTTATCAGACATTCAGAATCAACATCCTTTGGGTTGATTCTGACCTGCTGGTTTCCCAGACGTTACGACGTCGTAGCAATTGCGCGACAGACTGATGCAGTCCAACCAGTGCAGGATCTCCGCATTGGGGTCCCGCTCCATCACAACGTCAGAAACCGTAATCTGGACCGCGCCCCTATAGCCCGTGATCCTGCCGCGCACTCTTGCCACGACCCCAATCCGGATATCCGACGACCAGTGCTTGGCCACACCGGCAAATAGTCGAACATCCACCGGGCTACGGCGGGAGAAGTAACGGGAGGTCAGGTGGTTGAGCCAGAGGACGCAGCTGATGCAGCCGGTTCCATCGTCGATGGCGAATTTCAGAAACTTGTTCGGTCTGAGTTCGCGGGAGGCAACGACGCCGAGGATTTCGACGCGTGAGAAGGAGGAGGTGGGGTGTTTGGTGAGAGAGTGGAGATCCAATGCTAAAAGTTTCACGTGTGTGTTCTTCAGCTCGCGATGATCCATGAAGAAGATTAAAAGGTAGATGATGTTGGAGATTGTTTGATGATTTCTCGAGATAAAGACATGGGTTCCATGAAGATTTGGCGCCGGGTAGCGGGGGGGTTTGGCGGGGAAAAATCCCTAGATGGCGATATGGGCCTATAATAAAACAATGTTGGGGCAAAGGCCCAGAACCCAATCTTCTCATTTTCGCGATAATATGATTGATTAAATGATCCGAATGTTTTCTGTTTTGGGGTCTTTGACTTGATGCGGGTCACTCGCACAAGCATCTTTGTTTAGATCTTCAATTCTGGTCAAAACATAGTTTAAATTAAATTGCCGATTCTAACACCGATACGACCCCGGCAGGCTCATGTTGGGAGGTTTTCGCAGTTTACTCGGGATGTAGAGAGGATAAAATCAAAACTAAGCCGTCCCCAAAATGGATGTCTACGGAAGAAACATGAAGGAATGAGGAACGATGGACAAATGGACACTGAGGTCCAGAGATTCAAAACCCCTACGAAATAGGGACCAAGTCTGCTTGGTACAGGCACAAATGATCATATAGGAAATAGGCCATGCTGTGTTTTTGATAAATAAAGCAAACGCAAATGATCATATCAGGGGTTCACCGCGAACAAATTGTATTGCTAAAGCCCCCACCGACATTAAGCATTACGCCAACAAAACTTCATTCTAATATGCTCAACTCAGCCACATAAATCTTGATTCAATCTTTGCTTCATCATGATACTGATAATGCAAAATGACCATAGCTGTACAGTAACCACCTTTCAACAATCATTTTAGTTGGATGCCTCAATTCTTTCAATATCAAATTACCGTAAAAACGGACTTAATGCATCCAAAAACACTAGCAGAAACTTCTTAAAACTGGTTTGATAAATCACAGCTTGAGGGCACGTGCACGTAGATGTGATTCCACATTAACAAGGTCAATAGGCATCTCTTTTGCATAGCTTAAGAGAATTTATCCAACCATGGTGCGCTTTCGACCCCTTTGTCGAACTGCAACAGATTGTAAAGCAATAAGCAAACATAATCAGGATAATGTTAGCGAAATACAAACCAATGTAGAAATTGAACAATAGGAGGAATGATTGCACCTTGAGCTAGCTTGTTCAACGTTGATGACCACTGCTTTGAGGACTTCCTATATGAAAAAACTATGCGATCCATCTATACAAAAAAATGCAGCAATCAGCAGGGAAAAAAAATATCTGTTTTGGATGGTTCTATCCACTCTCAGCTGGACGAACTACCAGAGAAGAGACATGGTAAGCATGTCTGAAATCTACAATTCCCAATCCAGGAAACAATTCTAGAGAATTCCATATCAGTTATTTATTTTCTCTTTCCAAAATAGTTAGCCATCAATCTGATGCCTACTTTCCCAATTGCTTAACCGTTTCAGATCAGTATGTTTTTCTCTTTTTTTCATTTTATCTCCAGTCTTGAAGATGATCAGACGATGACTGCATATATTATTGACTTACCACATTTCCACATGAAGAATGCATTGAAAGCAAAGCTCTCTCCAGCACATATAAGTCTACAGCTTTGTCTTCGGGAAGAGTTGATGTGAAGCTCAGGCCAAAATCAATAAGGACCTAAAAAAGACATTACCCATATATAATACTGACATATTTATCAAAGATGTGCAGATGTAAATATTAAGAACTAACAATGCAATTTGAGAGGATAATGACTCATTTCCCCTCATCCATAGATAAAACAACTCACCAATTGATTGGTGCCATTCTGAATTAACATGTTTGATGTGGTCAAGTCACCATGGATAAGGCCACCATCATGTAACTTTCCAATAGAATCCCCAATCTGCTTTGCTATGTCATCCAATCGTTCTTCCATGACACCATGTAAACTAAATTCAAGGAAGATATCTTTTACTGAAGGACCCTCCACGTACTCAAATGTTAGAGTGTTCAGCAATGGATCCACAGAGTATAGTACGGGAGTAGAAACACCAAGTCGCCTTGCCTTTGTCATGCACCTGGCCTCCTGCTCCATTGTTTAATTTATTGAGAAGGTCAGGTGGCAACAAACAAGGCTTGCTTTATTGATTAGTTTAAGCAAAGCAAGGACAAGCACCAACACATAATTAACTTAACCTACCGCATTTAAGCGTTTAAGAGTAAGCTTAGAGTCCAAAGTTGGATGTCGATACTTCTTTGAGAAACGTTCCTTAACGACAGATCTCCTCCCCACAAAGGCAGACTCAAAAACTCTCTGTGAGCACAAGAAATTAAGTTTCACCTTTGAAAATGTCATTCTATCTAGACAAATTATATAAAAACTGAAGAAACAAGGCAAGCTAAAGAATCTCCGCAACTTGCAGGAATTGTAATGAAATGAAGCTCACCGCTTCAGCTCCTTGCTTGAGCAGAATAAGAGACCCATCATTGACCTCTTCCTTGATCTCCATAAAAAATGCCTACTGTGGCACCAAAACCCTCCACGTAGAAGATCGGCAACAATTATTTGGTGGAACCAACAAATCAAGGAAACGTATCGACTGGAACAGAACATTTGAAACGCCACAATAACTTTCAACATATTATATACCAAGCCAATTTAGCAAAGTTCAAACTTTTCAGCACCTTTCTCCATTTCAATTTGCAGATACTATACATGTGTATATAGTCTTAGTCTTCTCTGAAGCTTAAGAACCGACCCAATCATGTGGGGTTGGCTTAAAACATTCAAATAGGTAGCTAAGCACGGCAAAGTTAAATACAACAGAAGATTAATGTCTAATTCACTTCAATACTGAGGGATCAATGCAGATTGCCTTGTTCAACTAGTTAATCCTTTTTTAAAAAAGCCAAAAAGAAAAAAAAAAAGAAGCATGGTGTATTTATCAAGAATCACTGATGATATTCGCGAATTAGATAAAAATAAAGTCAAGAAAGAAAAGTGAAGAACTAGAGAAAGAGAGAGGAACCGATTTGCCCCGGACGTCGCGACTGAGACAGAGAGAGAGATGAAACGGAAACGCCGGGGAGGAAGCGTCTCCTTTACTACTACTATTATTATTATTATTATTATTATTATTATATTTTTAAAATATAATGAATAAACCTTTTAACGGAGGGGATTTGCAGCCCTAATAACCGCCGAATTTATTATAGATGCGTGTTATATATATTTATTTTTTTCTAAAAAAATTATTTATAACTTCGTATTATATAAATTTGTTTTATTATGTATTATTTTAATTAAAATTTATTTATCATATAGTGTAACATCGTAATTAATTTATTTGCATTTAGAAAAATTGTAATAAAAATCTATTATAATATTCTGTAAACCAACCTAAATACAAATTTAGGTTAATAATTCTAATATGGTAGTGACGCTTGGTTACAAACTTGAAGAATCGCTGCCACTTACATGCTAAAAAACTGTTCGGAGGTAACTAATAAAGCCAGATCAGACCCAACAGAGGTTTGAGACAGCAAATATTACAAGGTCAAGTGACGTTTTATTTAACTTGGAAAATATCTCAGAATAGAGTATAGTAACAAAGGTGACAATCCCTGATCCTCGTCCAGCACATTCTTGGATTGGTTCCAATACGAGAGATAACCTCACATTTGGTCATGTCAGACTGTTCTCTCGGATGTCACAACCAAGGTCAAAAGGTAGTTACAAACCCTAGACACGCATGCTATGTCAGCATCCTTGTTGGATGTCGGAGTCACACCACCATCTCCATATGAAGTCACGGCAGCTACCAGGGATAAAACAAGAGACCTATGGTTGAAACGTAGAACTACTGGAAAGAGTCCTGTATACGGCGCTGACAGTATTAGGAGTAGTTCTACAACAACCTCCGACAAGGGATGCTCCGACCTCGCACCATTTCTTTACATACGAGACAAAGCTTTCATCTGAAACCCCAGTATTTTCCTGCAACAGAACGCATTTGGAACGAACACTCGGTTAACCTGTTAAAAGGTCGGAAGCAATGAAGTTTTGGGGATCCATTTGAATTTTGCAAAAATATCGGGTGCGATTGAAGGGAATTTGATTTTGCTTAGAAAATCAGCATTCCCCCTTTCCTTTTCCCAGTTGATTTAAAGACAGAAATTAATGTTACATAAAAGTAAATATTGTTTGATCATAATATATACCTACAAGCAGAAAGTAATGTCAATTTTTCCCCTCAACCCAGCCACCAAAATGAACTTACCACCCACTCCTTGATCTCAGGATCATAACTCTCTCCGCTGTTTGGGTATATCAGTATTGGCTTGGTACTCACCTGAAAAAAGGAGTATGAAAATTAGAAGTTTCCTGTCAGCATTAAGCCAACTTCTTTCTACATCTAGGAAAAATAAAGCAAAATGTTAATTTCCATCTAAATGGCAACAGAAACATGAAAACGATACCTTCTTGATAGACAATATCAGTCCCTGAATATACCTAGGAGGTGTGCAGTTGATTCCTACAGCGACTACTCTCTTGCAGGATTCAGCAATTGAGGCACATTCAAGCAAAGAATCACCACTAACAACATTGATACCATCTTTAGAGTTAAAGGAGAACCATGCAGGAATTTGTATACCTTCATCATCTAAAAGCTCGGCATAAGCCTGAAGAAAGGCAAATAAAACAAGCACCAAATTTAAGCACATAGCAAAATTATAGGCTGAGATTCAATTTTTTGTTAATTTTTTTTGTCGCATTATCTCTATTTCCTATGTCCTAGCTTCAACTCAGAGCAGGCACTTATTTCATTAATCCAGGAAATTTCTGCCCACATGCGGGGCAGCAAATTTTTCAAATATGATCAAACTCAAGCATCACTTGAACATCATTTCACCTTCTAACAAGTAACAACATAAAATAGTATAAAGCAAAAATAAAATGGATGACATTGGACAGAGATTTGAGTACTACCTGAGCTTCCACCTTATTTGGAATGGTTTCAAAAGCTATAAGATCAGCACCAGATTGTGCCAGGATCTGAACCCTTCTGCGATGAAAATCCTTTAAACTTTCCAAGGTTACAGCATCACCATAGTTCCCCCTGTAGGGGGTTGGTGTGAGAGGGAGAGAGACAGAGACAGAGAGAGATTTGTGATAAGGATTCTCTTTGGATTAAGGGATTTAAACCAGAATCTGAACCCTTTTGCTTGTGCCACAATAAATTGGCCAATAATGAAAGCAGGTGAGAAAATATAGAGCGCAACAGATTGTTAACCCATGATATGCTCATATATGCATGTGATTGTAGGGATTTTGAACCATTGTGATGCGTATTCTACACATTGTTCAAAATAAGCTGTATCATATTTTATATAACAAAACAAAATCCATATAAACTTGCTAAAAGTAGTAATTGTCAATTGTTACTTGATACGAAGGAAAATCAGAACAATCCATCCCATGCCATGACATCATCAAAGGGACTCACGTGTACTCAGATCCATCAGCCAAATAAGCCCCATAGCTGCCAACCGAAGCAGCAACTAAAATGGGCCGATGCTTGAGAACCCTAGCATCATTATTGCCATCATAAGCACCTTCTCGGCATCTGTCATAATAAATATCCCGAGCCTCACGGGCAATTTCCACACTTTTCTTTAGCAAAGCTTCACTTTCTTCAGTAGTGAAGCCTTTGGACTCAAAACCCTGAATGGTGGCCTATCCACATTCAATTGGAGTGTTAATATGTGAATGTGAGAGAGAGAGAGAGAGAGAGAGAGAGAGAGAGAGAGAGAGAGCACTGAACATACCTGATAAGATGCTGTGATAATGATATCCGCACCAGCTTCAAGGTAGTCAAGGTGTACCTGTTCAGTAAAGAGCAGACGGCGAAGAATTAATGCCATTAGCATCACATGTGGTTGCCATTTCTGATGCTCTTTCAGGAATGATTGCTTAAAGGTAAAAGATGATGTCAATTCCTAACATGGGATCTGTTCAACCATATCAATTTTGGGAATAAAGCTAGATGGTAAATATAATTTTTGGTCTCCTGCACTAGTACTTTCTCAAATGAAAGTATGCATTTTGAAAGCTGGATGCATCTGCCAATCAGTGCACTGCTTCTAAACACTTCTTGGAGCTTCTGGTCCTATTAGATATTATTAACCAAGGAAGGGAAAGGCAGAAGATTTAGGTTATATGCTATTATGTCTTTTTGATGTACAACTTTCCAACAATACTTAAGTAACACAAGTAGTCATACAGATCAAGGTGAAATTTAATGAAGTCCCTCTAAAAAATATGTCCCAACTCAGCAACTGACCTCCTTCCCTCCTTGCACATAGTTTAGAACTTTTGACATTAGCAATTCAGTAATTTAGAAAATTACCAAAATAATGGTATGAATCTCAACTGGAGTTGATGATATAATCTTTTCAGTTAACATATCATATTACAGGTTATCATCACCCAAAAACCTATCTAAATAATATTGGAACTACCCAAACAATTTTGGAACTCATTAAATAAAAGGTGGGGAGAAGGTGACGAAAGAGAGTACCGCACGGATAAGGTGGGGAGAAGTAAGAAGGCACTTGGCGCTCCAGAGAGGGTCGTTGAGGTCGGCGCCGTGTCTTTCGAGCTCGGTAGCCAGGCCGCCGTCAATAAGGGCGACGCCGCCGGACTGGCGGAGGAAATCAGTCATCAAGGATAACCTCTCGGCGCCGGATTGTCCCATCGGCGTGTCGTTCCAGCTGTCCGAGGTCGCGTGATTTGCTTCGGAGTATAGTGCTCAGGAGATGTCAGATACGCAATTTTTTGTTTGATTCCATTTATAACGAACGAAGGCCAGACTGGACTGGACTGCACAGGAGGACGAATGCGCTGAAGTGTCCGCAAGGCAGGCACCCAAGGGCCCATGATCGTGACAACTGGCACCCACGTCCTCCCCTCGGATCTCCTGGGT
Source organism: Ceriops tagal (assembly GCA_021533255.1). Lineage (NCBI taxonomy): Eukaryota > Viridiplantae > Streptophyta > Magnoliopsida > Malpighiales > Rhizophoraceae > Ceriops > Ceriops tagal. The sequence continues at coordinate 3,759,404 of CM038603.1, forward strand.
CCCCTCGTCAATATTTCTCTTGTCACTTTAATATATTAATCTTTGCTTTGCTCGAGTATTAGGAAGACTACCACTGGTTTTTTTTTAAATTTTTTTTTTATAAACTGAAATAATTCAGCATATTATTTTTCAAATTTCAGTTTTCCTTTTGACTTTCAAAAAAATTCAATATATTTTGTTTTAAATTCAATCCACATTTTAAAGTTAACAAATGTTTCTATATCAGGAAAGAATTAGATTTATTGGCCTTTCTATACTCGAGCCACAATCAATTCGATATCCTTATTTTACCAAATAATTAAATAAATAAAAAACTACGTAAGTTTAAAAACGGATAGGTTAAAAAGTCACAAATGTAGATAAGAATTTTTTTAAAAATAATTTTGGTGAGTTGATTTAAAAATAATAATCAAATAATTTTAAAATATTTATCATTGAAAATAATTTTTTTTTCTCTTTCAGAAAGAACGTTTAGGGTTACAATAGTCGAACGCTAGTCGCAACAATGCCACACTTTTACCATGCCCGTCGCACATAGCCACTGGAGAGAAAAGATGCGTAACCCCAAAAAAAAAAAAATAATAAATAAATGCTAATAGAAAGAGCGTTTCACTTGCTCTTATGCCCCGCTGTGGCTGAAAAGAAATTCCACTCCGTCGAAAAGTGCCAAAATGGGCGACACACCAGCATAATCCTCCTTGCAACCCATAATTCCCCATGTACAATTCCCATAAAATGGGCTACATACAGAAATATACAGCAACAGAATAGCTTCCCTTTCTCCCCCCCCACCCCCCACCCCACCCTGGGGGCACGGCACCTTGGAAGACGGGCTCTAGAAACCAATATGGCCACATCAATTAAGATAAGATTTACATATACAAGACGGAAGGAGATGTATGGATCTGTCATGTCAAGATTTGTCAGCATCCAACTGATACTTATCTCCTCAGGCAAATTATGCTTTAAATTAGCCATTGCCTGCTCAGGCTTCTGCCAAAATGCGTCAGCGCGCACAGATAAGTTTGTTTCTAGGCATCTAAATAAAATGATCGATTCTTAAAATGCCGATTACGACTTTGCTTAAATAATAATAATAACAAGGTCAATTGCACCTGTTGAACGATCAAATTAGCCTAATTTTGATTAGGACGGCATAAACATTTTCCGTGTGAATTCGATTCAGCGGCACAAACAATTTTCGCCTATTGACTCTTGATTCACGTCTCTTCTTTCCTGCACGCCAGCTTCTAAATTTATTGGACGTACCTTTCAATCCCATTCATCTCAAACATTGTCACACATAATCACAATCACCTCCAATGTGTCCAAATTCCCGATTGCCCCACAAACAACAACAATAAAAATATTCAGCTTCCAGTAACTAAAACATGCAAGAACTCTCTCAGAAGCGCGTATACATTCTCGATGAGATCAGCTCCGGTCAATCAACGACTGCACCAGTACCCCTGTCAGTGCTCACGGCAATGGAATGAACAAAAAAAAAAAAAAAAAAGAATCATGGACCCCGAGCCCAGTTGAAACAAAAGCAGCCAGAAGATTGGCCCTCGGGTATCATGCCGCCTCCTTTGCTTGTATCTATTGCTTCTAATAACCTCACTGCCTCATCCATCTCAGGACGCTTCTCTGGATTTGAGTCCCAACATTTTCGCATGATGCTTGACAATGAATTCGGGCAACATCTTGGGATTTCTGGCCGCAAATTCTGGAAAATAAAAATAAAATAATGTACAAATATCGTAAGTAAACATTCACACGTCAAAGTTTGAAATGCCAGTCAGATTCTAACTCAATCAAATAAAAGAAACAACCATACATTTACCCCAACTATTTTTGAGGAATTAAAGCCTATCGTGGTGACATGGTCCAACAATTCGAGGAACTAGGGATAATGTTACCAATGATTACAATGCTAGACCCATATGTAGAAAGAATAGAGAAGAAAGCAGACCAGCAAAGGAACCAGTTCAGAAAAAGCATCGCACTGTTCTAACAGAGCTATTTTTCAGTCAAATTATCTCAACTTCTTATCTCCATGTTATATGCAGAAACTTAGTATGGACATTGGCACCCCACGGAGCATCCTAAGAAACACTCGTTCCAAGTTGTCAAACACTGCAGTTCAAGTATAGGCCCTGAGGCATATAGAGATCTTAAGACTAAAACAATGATTAAATGATTGATAAAGTCTTCCTTTTTTGAGGTAAAGGGGATGAGGGAAATGAGGGATCATAAGAAAAACCTGTCGAACAACAGCAGATGATACATCAGCAAAACTGAGATTTGGATACGGCATGTTGCAGCAATAAATCTCCCACAAGCATATACCGAAACTGTAAACATCGCATTTCCTATTGTAAGGCTTGCCATCAAGGACCTAAACAAGCTAAATGGTTAGGATTTTTATCAGCTCCTAGATGAAGGAAAGAAATGGGAAGAAGTCAGTACCTCTGGTGCCATGTACCCAATGGTACCAGTTTCCCCTGTCATGTCCCTCGGGTTCAGCGCTTCAACTCGAGCAACACCAAAATCAGCAATTTTCAGAATTCTTCGGGAATCAAGCAACATATTTTCGGTCTTAACATCACGATGTACAATCCTTTTAGAATGCAGATAGCTTAAGCTGAAAAGGCAAATCAACAAAAGGGGGGGTGCTTTTAATCAATCGAGAATAATCATCAGTGCTAATTAAAATGCAGTACGTACCCCCTAGAGAGGTCCAAAGCAAGTTGAATCACAACGTTAAAGGGAAGTTTCTTTCTCCTATTTCTGATTAAGTATTTCTTTAGCATCCCACCTGGAAGGTACTCAACAACAACACAACATGCCCTGGAAGGAGCAGAATTACAACTACCATCACCAGGGCTCTTGGAGGGGATCTTAATATTGGAAGTTCCCATGGAAGCTCCAACAAACTGCGATAGAAAATTCTTGTTATAATCTGAATATCAATGGAATGGGAATGAGTCAAGAAAGATTTCTAAACCAAATCTAAGAACCAGAAAAAACTGCAAAAATTTAGACAGTGAAATGATCTGATGCATTTACCATTAATACAATTCACTGCTTATGCTTATCATGCCATAGGCTGATGGGGTTTTGAAAGGATACGACGAAAACAAAATAATAGAATGACTAGGCATGTGATATGGAGCAAGATAGGTAGCAGCCTTTACCTTTGTGACATTTGGATGATTAAGTTTATGCCAAACAGCAACTTCTTGACGGAATGAAGCTCGAAGAGCAGCAGTTTCCGCAACAGTGGCGTAGCCATCCTCGCCCCAGTCCAATATCTTAACTGTAATGTTCAGGCAATAGTATTGATAGGCACGGGATCCGAATTGTATCATAAATAAAACTTAACGACAGGTTACAGTGAAAGTTGAAGTAAACTAGAAGATATGACTAAATCTTGCCAAAAATCATTAATAAGATAGCTAAATTAAAGAAAGGTGCACCCCTAAAATACAAATGTCCCAAATCTCATCCTCATGAGAAAATATTGAAATTTCCTCAAAGTCAAGTGCTTCATTAGAACAATGAAAGCAAAACAAGGGCAATATCAAAACAAATGGAAAAAGGGTAATAAGTAGGATGAAATGAATTACCAGCAACATCTTGGCCATCATAATTTCCTCTATACACAGTACCATAAGTTCCATGAGCTACAACATATCTAATATCTAATTTGCTCAAATCAATCTCCCATTCTTCCTTCCTGCCCTGCACTTCCCTGTCCCTGGACCAAGCCCTGCTCAGATGTTTCTCTAGCTGGATATCCCAGGTCTTGAAATCTATCTTGTCTGCTCTGAAGCACATTTCTCTGTTGCTAAGGTTGCCCACATCCTTAGCCTTTGAACTCAAGCTGTTTGATTGGGCAATGGTGGCGGTGTCTGCTTCAAGGGTATTGTCTTTCTCAGTTATTTTTATACCCCCTTCGACTTCCTTCCCATTACTGGGCGCCATTTTCTTGTATTTAATTTCTTCTTTTAAAAAGAATCAAGGAGAAAGAAGGAATTTTTGGTTTTCTGAAACTATGAGAATGAAACAGAAAGGAAAGACAAAAGATTCAACGGCATCATAGGAAAATACGAAAAAAAAATACTGGATTTGTCAATATCGATTTTACAGTAATGGAATTGGAAAATTAAGATTAAAAAAAAAAAAAGACAAACCTTTCCTTGAAAATAAAATTAGCAAATAATAGTTTTGGAAAAATTGAAAACTAAAACGAACCCAGAAGGTCGAATCGAAACCAAAATTTGAGGACCGAACAAAAAAAATAAAAATAAAAATAAAAATGCCACAAAAAGAAGAAGTGCACAGAGGGAGGCCCCTGGGAAATGGGAAATGGGAAATTTTTTAGAAGACAAAGGGGGCGAGCCAATCAGAGCTAGGAATATAAGGTAAAAAAAAAAAAAAAAGTAACAAATTAGGAAGACAGACAGAGTCTGAAGGGGAGGCTGAGATTGTGGCCCAAAATAGCTGCGTGACTGTTTCAAATTCATACCCAATTTATTATTTATTTTTTATTATTTTTGGATTACCCTTCCCGTTTAACGGACTTACCGATCTTTTGACATTTCACAGGTCACAAAGATGAGATTCAATCCCATATTTTACAAATATTAAAATTAATTAATTTATGCGACCCACATCGGCGAGTCTTCAGAGGAACGAACGTAGCGTGGAGACTGACAACTTTGTCGTCCTTGGGCCTGGAGAGAACCTATTCCGACAGTAAGCGTGATCTCACATCCAGGCCCAATCACAGATTCACCGGAAACCTATTTTCAAGGATCTTTTTGTGCCGACAGGCTTTTTAAGAATTCGTTAAAGAGAGGTGTAAAGAACTCCCATGTGAGCCTCTTTTCCCAATCTCTGTCGGGTTGCTCTCGATCGGCAAACTACCCATTTGACGACCATGACCCGTGCACGAGGTAACAAATACATTTTGTTCACTTAACGACATATAGACACCTATCTGTTCGTCCTTGATTTGCATAGTTATGATATCCAACGCAGAATCTTGTGTAGAGCCATGATTTATGGCGTACACTTAACGCAAATGTCAGTTGAGAAATGATGGATGGAGGTGATTTAGTTAGAGCTAACTTTTTCAGGATGCACTTTATGAAAATGCAGCTATCATAATAAGAAACCAAATACGAAATTGGTTCGAGTCGGTGTTTTCATTAAGACCAGCACGTGGGTTCGGGACCTCCTGTATACAGCGGTTGGGTTGGGTTGGGCTCCACTGGGTTCTCCTACTGTTCCTCACACTTGCTTTCACTCTACCTAACAAGATTATGGTTTTGAAAATTATACCAGAATGACTGGTTTGATCGAAAAAAGAAAAAGAAAGAAGAAGAAAATCGATCTGTGATTAATGAAGCATCGCTAAAAATGTTCTTCTCGAATTTTGATTATATTTTTGCACTTTTTCCACAAGCTTTTCCATTCTATCCATGATTACTGATTTTTATGGATGATTTCCACCAAAATTCCTTCGCTTAACGACATGGTTCGCTGGATGAAAAGGACGCATGGTTAAAACAGTGGCAAGTCGATCCGCGACAAAATTTCAAAATTTTCCCTTTGACAAGTAAAATGTCAAGATTGGTTGCATGAGACTCCGGGGAAGAGAGAAGGCGGCAATTAATAGAAGGGTCCCTGTGAATAAAGACTCTGTCAATCAACTTGCCCGCCCGGCCATTGCTGCACTCCTCTCTTCAACTTTATTGACTTGTGTTGTGCCCGTTCCATGACCCCACGTCATAGATCTTTTTGAGCAAAGCCAAAGCCAAAGCCAAAGCTATATGCCAGTTTGGTTTGCCTGAGTGTTGTTACGTGTTTTATTTGACTAAGAATTCCATGTGACTAATTATTTAACGAACTAGCTTTGCAAACCCGTGGCCTTTCATTTTAAGGTTTGCTATTGAAGAGTTGACCTAATCAAACTACCGTTCTGTATCGTGTTCTACCAAACGACGGAAAATTCCAAGGCTCTTTATCCTGACTCAATAATTCAATTCTAACTGACGTCAATTTCGTAGACAAGTCCGAAGGAATACGCATCCCACATAACTAGACTTTTCCCCTCCATGCATTGAACAAAAAGCTGTCTGTCATTGTTTCGTTATTGAATTTTGAAATTAGAATTTGGCCCAAAAAAAATTTAAATTAGATTGGTTAATCAGCTCGACTCTATATAAGTCATATAAATTATAATTCTTTTTTTTTTTTTGTAAGAAGGGCGCATCATGTTGCTAAGAGAATATATATAAAGTCTAATTTTTTTTTTAAAAAAAATCTGAATTGTAATCATGAAATTATATTTTAATTTAAAATTTTAAGGTATTAACCCTTTTAATATAAAATGCTTAACACGTATTTATATAATCATACTTAAAAATTTAACGATCTTAATCTCACTTACATTAAAAGGACATGTAAAAAGTCATAAAAACAGGAAAGAGCCTAAAAATAGGAAAAATATCAAAAGAATTCATATAAACAATATATTTATAAGTTTGATATTACACATTAATTTAAAATTTTAAAATATTAAACATATAAATTTTTTATTTATATGTTATTAACTTGTTTCTCTTATATTTAATATAAAATATTCAATATATAATTATATACTCAATATTGAAATCTTAACACAAGTATGTTAATATCATATTTATAAACTAGTATTGAAACCTATTATTAATATTAAGAATTTATTATTTGAGCATTAAATAATTTTTTTACACTTGATTTTAATATTAATTGGTTTAAAATCAAATACTAAAATTTAAATATAAATTTATATTTATTAAAATAGGGCTAATATTTAAATGTAAAATAATAATAAAACCATCTAATTGTAAATCAGAGCATATACTTCGTAGATTAAAATACTAGATTGTGATGACATACGTCATATCCCAGCAGAACACCCCTGCCGTCCGAGGATTCTCATCCCGTAATGACATTGATGTTCCCTATCAAGCAAGGAATAGAATTTGCGTTTTCTTGTTTCCATTTCCGCCTTGCAAGGTAGACAAGAGGGAGAGGCCACAAAACAAATGGCTGGTGGGGCCATGAATAAACATATTTATTATTGGTTCAAATTTTCTACGAGTTTTTTTTTTTTTTAAAATTATTTCGATCCTTGATATCCAGTTGTCCATATGCTCAGAAGTCAAACTTACCCTGTTTTCTATCTTTTTTTTTCCCTGCAATATTAGGTTATTGCAAAAATAACGTAAATTTCTCTGCAATTTCTCGCTAGACTAAAAAATTTATGGCCTTGAAATAAAAAGGGAACCCCATGTTTAATACAGGATATTTTGTATCATATTAATAGATAATATATAAATTAATTATATCTACTTAAGTTCATTATTTTATATCTATGAAATCTAACTTAAATAAAGAAGCCAGTGAATGTGATTAATCATCCAGGGAGACAATCGACGGATAAAGATAACTAATTTTTCATTACAAGGACAGCCAATTCAATTCACACAGCCGTCATAAATCTCACCATTTTTATTTCCATTTCCTTGATTAAAAGCACCAAAATCTCAAAAATTTTCAGCAAAACAGAGGCACAGAATTAGGAGAGTTGTCCGCCTGGAGATGGGTTAATAATGAAAAACTTGAACTTATCATTATCATTATTATTATTATTATTTTAAAATTAGATTTTAATTTTGAAAGATATATAAAATATATAAAAATAATAAAAAAATATTCTCTTTTATATGGGTGAGTGACTGTCCGAACCCGCCGAAGGACTAACAAGTAGGAGAGCTCATGAGTTGTGTAAGAAAGTATTTTACACTTTTTGTATTGTAGTTTTACGAGACTTTTTGTTCCTTTGCCAGCATAATTTTGCTGTTTTCTTCGGTCTCGACGACTTCTTTCCAGCAGTACCAAACAAGCTAACAGCTTCAAAGGTAAGCAAAACAACAGCACGAGAGAGAGAGAGAGAGAGAGAGAGAGAGAGAGAGAGCTATGTCTAACAAACGGATCATGGGTTGAAACCGAGCAAAAAAAAAAAAAAAAGAAAAAAGGCAAAAGCTGCTGGAGGCGATCTTGTAATCAAGAGGGAGACAAAGAATTTGTAATTGAAATCCTTCGAGTGTTTTTGCTTCTTCCGGTGAGATTTTTTTTTTTTTTTTTTTTAATCTTTGTACTGTTATTTTAAGCGAACCGTTGGTTATTACAAGTCTAGTTTGGTCGAAAATCGGTGCTAGTTCACGTCCGCTGCCTGTACAACCGCGTTATTACAATTTTAGGTTGGATGAATTTTATTGTTTTCCTTTGAAGCTTTTTATTGCTGCTCGTCTGAAGACAATGCTTCAACTCGGGAAATTGTATGCTGTGATCTGAAGCATATCAGTGTTATTTCAATCGTTAAATTTTCATCTCCTGAACTATGTTTTCTCTGTTTTTTTTTTATTATTATTATTGTTCTGAATCTCGGCACTTCTGTGATCAGGTTTCTTTTACAAGCACTGTAGAGAGAAGATGGTACTATGCACACAATAATTGGGCAGTATCTCTACTGATCAGGTAGCTCAATGATCTGATAATCTTATTTAGTTACCAGTTCTGGTTCATCTGGAAACTAAATCCATATGGCTTCATGGTATTGTTGTTAGCTAAGTGCAAGGAGTCGGAAACAAACCATTGTATTGGCTATCAGTAGTAACTTCGGTTGAGCTATGGAGAGCCAGCCACGAATTGATTTTAATCGCAAGTACTCGTGGTGGTGGAACAGCCACATCAGCCCAAAAAACTCAAAGTGGCTGCAGGAGAATCTCACTGGTATTGTTCTGCTTCTTTAGGGAACTTTGTTTGCATTTGTGATAAGATGCTAGGCACCCGCTTAGATCTCCTAAACATTGGTTTCATCAATATGTGAACTTTAACTCAGGCAACTGTAATAAGGTCTTATTGCGATTTCATGGTAGTTGGGAAAATATTGCCTGGCCATAAAATTTTGAGTGCTGGCAGTATGAAAGCAGAGAAGGAAAGCATGTCTATTGTTGTTATGAATTGGCCCTTGATTATCATGAAATTTAACATTAAACTTGCTTTTACCATGATGTATGAACTGGAATTTCCATATCTGGATGTTATGATTGGTGTTCATGGCGCTTTAAGCATTTTCACCTTCTGTTGTTGGGTCATGAATTAAGGCAAGGTCTGGTAAACACAACTTTGATAAATTGAATTATCTTATGCCTTGAATCAAATGTTCTTATTTAAGATTGTAAGGCTGATGTTCTGTACTTTCTATTGAGTAGCTTTTCAGTGGCAAGGTCACTCATTCTATGTTATTATAAAGTCAAACTACACCAGAAAACCTATATAACAGCCAGTACACTTTGTGACATATTGAATCTCTCTATCTTGCTCTCTCTACCAGTTTAATGTCCTTTAACAATTTCCTTCTATCAAATAGATATGGATGCCAAAGTCAAGCAAATGATCAAACTTATTGAAGAAGATGCAGATTCATTTGCAAGGAGGGCAGAAATGTACTATAAGAAACGTCCAGAGCTTATGAAATTGGTTGAAGAGTTCTACAGAGCATATCGTGCTTTGGCTGAACGATATGATCATGCAACTGTGGTGCTCCAGCAAGTGCATCGAACAATGGCAGAAGCATTTCCCAGCCAAGTTCCCTCTGTTCTTGCTGATGATTTACCTGTAGGTTCTTTGCCTGATGCTGAACCTCGCACACCTGACATGCCACCAATGCATGCACTTGTTGACCCTGATGATTTGCAAGGTGTTGCTTTGGGATTCTCATCATCAGAGTCCAATGCTTTCCATAGAATTGGCACTTTTACTGAAGAGTCTGACACTGGTACCGAGAAGAAGGGTTTGAAACAGCTCAATGATATTTTTGGAAACCAAGCAAAGTTTACAGAAGGAAGGGCTAGAAAAGGCCTTAATTTTTTTGATGCAGAGGAGAAAGAGCGCAGTTTCCAAGACAGTGGTAGCTATGATATCAAGGTCCGAGTCCCATCTGAGTCTGAGCGTGTGAGTAAAGCTGAACTAGAAATTGTAACCTTAAGGAATGCTCTTGCTAAATTAGAAGCTGAAAAGGAAGCTGACCTGCTCCAATATCAGCATAGTTTGGAAAGACTTTCTCATCTGGAGTCAGAAATGTTTCATGCAAAAGAGGATTCTGTTGGGCTTAATAAGCGGGCCAGCAAAGCTGAATCTGAAGTTCAAAATTTGAAGGATGCCCTTGCCAAACTAAAGACAGAGAGGGATGCTAGTTTTCTTCAGTACCAGCAGTGTTTGGACAAGATATCTAATCTAGAGAACAACATTTTCCTTGCACAAAAGGATGCAGGTGAGCTAAGCAATCGAGCCAGTAAAGCTGAAACTGAAGTCCATTCACTAAAGGAAGACCTGGCTAGATTAGAAGCTGAAAAGGAATCTTCTCTTGTTTGGCACAAACAGGGCTTGGAGAAGATACCTGATCTGGAGGCAAAATTACAACTTGCTGAGGAAGATGCCAAGAGATTTTATAAGCATGCCAAAGAAGCTGATGGGGAAGTTGAAAACCTAAGGCAAATACTTATTAAGCTAACTGCTGAGAAGGAGGTGACTACTGCTCAGTACCAGCAGTGCTTGGAGAGAATTTCAATTCTGGAGCATGAACTTGCTTGTGCTGAGGAGGAGGTCCGAAGACTCAAGTCCAATATTGATGATGGGATTACAAAGTTCAAGGATGCTGAAGGAAGGTGTCTATTATTGGAGAGATCAAATCAGACGATGCACTCTGAGTTGGAGTCTTTGTCACAGAAAATGGCGGCTCAAAGTGAAGAACTTACAGAGAAGCAGAAGGACTTGGAGAGACTCTGGACCTGTATACAAGAGGAGCGCTTGCGGTTCATGGAGGCTGAGACTGCTTTTCAAACTCTGCAACATTTGCACTCTCAGTCTCAGGAAGAATTGAGTTCTATGGCTGCAGAATTTCAGGCTAGGACTCAAATGTTAGAGAGGCTGGAATTATTTAATCAGAAGTTACAAAATGAAGTTGAGCAGGTCAAGGTGGAGAACAAAGGCCTGATTGAAATTAATTTAACTTCAGCTCTGACAGTACAGAATTTGCAAGATGAGATTTCAAGGGTAAGGGAAACAATAGAAAAACTTGAAGCAGAGGTTGAACTTCGAGTGGACCAGAGAAATGCTCTTCAGCAAGAAATATACTGTCTGAAGGAGGAGATCAATGACCTCAACAAGAAAAACCAGGCTATTGTGGATCAGGTGGAATCAGTTGGCTTCAGTCAAGAGAGCTTTGGGTCCTCTGTGAGGGACTTGAAGGAGGAGAACTCAAAGTTAAAGGAGGGTTGTGAGAGAGAGCAATGTGAAAAAGTAGCTCTTCTGGAAAAGTTGGAGACCATGGAGAAACTTATCGAGAAGAATGCACTTCTAGAGAATTCCTTATCAGATCTGAATGTTGAGCTAGAAGAGGTTGGAGAGAAGGTCAAGGGTTTTGAAAAATCCTGTGAATCGCTCTTGGCAGACAAATCCACTCTTGTTTCTGAGAAGACAATATTGACTTCTCACTTACAGATTGCAACTGATAATTTGGTGAAACTCACAGACAATAATAACTTTCTGGAGACTTCTCTCCTTGCCACAAATGCTGAACTTGAAGGGCTGAGGTTGAAATTAAAGAGTTTAGAAGATTCGTGTTTGTCACTTGAGAATGAGAAGTCTGACCTGGTCACTGCAAAAGGAAGACTGATTTCTGAGTTGGACATCACTCAGAAAAGACTGGTAGATTTAGAGAAAAACTTAACGGAGTTAGAAGAGAACCACTTTAGTCTGGAGAAAGAGAAAGAATCTGCACTTACCAAAGCAAGAGAGTTGTGGGTTTCTTTAGATGGCCAAAAACTGGAATATGCTAGTCTTGCCCAGTCAAGCAAGTCCCAATTGGCTGAAAGGGAATCAAAAATCTGTTTTCTAGAAAAAGAAGTTCAGTGTAGAAAGAAAGGGCATGAGGAGGAACTGTACAGAACTGTGAGTGATCAGATGGAGATCTTTGTCTTGCAGAGGTGTGTACATGACCTAGAAGAAAACAATCTTTCCCTCTTGCATCAGTATCAAAAACTCCTTGAGGTTTCTAAACTCTCAGAGAAACTTATCTCTGAACTGGAATCTGAAAAACTTGAACAAAAAATGGAGGCAAAATCTTTGTTCGACCAGATCAAAGTATTGAGAATGGGCCTTTACCACATGCTGAAGACTCATGATCCTGCTACTTGTGAGTGGAATGAAGAGAAGTCTGAGCAAGACCACAGTCTTCTAAAATATGTACATGACAAGCTTCAAGAAACAGAAGATTTTCTTGTTAAGAATCAGCAGTTGGTCATTGAAAATTTAGTTCTTGCTACACTTCTTCAGCAAATGCAAGTAGAAATGGCAAATCTTGTGACTGCTAAAAACATTGTTGATCAGGATTTGAGAACCAAGACTGAGCACTTCTTGGCTTTGCAGAGTGAGAACCAAAAACTAGTAGAGATGAATGAAGATTTGAGATTGAAAGTAATGGAGGGAGACCACAAAGAGGATGTTTTGAAGGTTGAGCTAAAGAATCTGCAGGGACAGATGTTGGACTTACAAGGGGCATGTAGGAACTTACAGGAAGAGAATTACAAAGTCCTAGATGAGCAGAGATCCTTGATGAAGTCAGTCTCAGACTTAGGGCAGGAGAAATATAGACTCGAAGAAGAAAATTGTGTGGCTTTTGTGGAAATAGTATCTCAAGGTACCCTTTCTTTAATTTTCAAGGACATCATCCTTGATATGTCTCTGGAAATAAAAGAGCTCACTGCAAATCTGGATAAAATTGGTGATGCCAATGATAGCCTCAAGAAGAAAGCAAAGATGATGGGGGTTGAGTTAGATAAGCTTGAGGCAATAGAGGTTGAGAAAACAGAGTTGCATCAAATGGTGGAGGATCTGAAGTGGAAGTATAGTGAGGTTGAGCTTTTACGAGCGGACCAAGAAAAAGGAATCTTGAAGTTATCTGAAGATTACAATTGCCAGAGCAAGCAGTTGGAATACATCCATGAAGAAGAGCAGAAATTGGAGACTGAGCTATGCAAGTTGCATAAAGAATATGTGCAAACTAAAAGCAGAGAGGAATGCTTGAATCATGAGCTCCAGAAGGAAAGAAATGAAATAGAATTATGGGAGTCTCAGGCTGCTGCATTGTTTGGTAAACTGCAGTTTTCTACCATCAGGGAAGCAATGTTTGAAGCGAAGGTTCATGAGCTTGGTGAAGCATGTGACGGCCTTCAGGATAAAATTTGCGAAAAAACTGTAGAGGTTGACCAGCTGAAAGAAAAAGCATGTGCCTTGCAAAGTGAAAATGGAGAATTAGAAGAGCAGATGACTGCATATGTCAAGGGTTTAATTTCTTTGAAGGATTGTTTAATTTCATTGGAGAACCATACTCTTCCACTGGCAACCCCCAATGAAGTTGGGGAAACAAAGGTAATTTTGACTTCACATGACTATGAGTTTGCTTTCCTGTTGGAATGTTGTAGTTTACCTAAATCTATGAGTGAGAACTCTGAATTTTTCCTTAATATGCTTTACAGTTTGGTGGAATTAGCAGCATAATTTATTGTGTCCCTTTCAATCTCTGAAAGCTCCATTCAAGCCCAAAAGTGATTCTTGTAACATGGTGTTATCAATAAATTTTGTATTCTTCTGTGGATTACTTTGTGAGTGCAACATGGTTACTTGCTTTCTTCTTTCTTCTTTCTTCTTTCTTCTTTCTGCCCATTTAAGCCAAGGCCTTTCTATCACTGTATTACATACTTCTATGAAAATATCTGTTGTACATACCTGAATCTCATCTTAAAGTAAAATGGCCCTTTTTTAGGTGCTATTGGATTGGATTTATTGGGGGCTCTGCCTTTTTGCATTATTACATCTAGTGTTGGACATTTTCTAAATTATTGTCACTAGTTTCAGGATGGTGCATCTTTGTTGTACGCTGAGCGCCATCAACAAATGAGTAAAGAACAAAAAGCCATGCTTCCAGGTGGATTGGCAGACTTGCAGGAATTGCAAATGATAATTACAGCCATTGAAAAGGCAGTGATGGAAAAAGAGAGACTTGCTGTGCTAGAAAACTCAACTGTAAACTCCAAACTCGAGGATGCGATGAGACAGATTGAAAAGTTGAAGTCCAGGAGAAGCTTCAGTGAAGAAAGAGTTGCGATGGGCAAGCATAGGCAAACACTAGAAATCACAGAAGAGGGGAATGATGATGTGATGACCAAAGACATAATACTTGATCAGGTATCTGAGTGTTCCTCTTATGGAAACAGCAGAAGAGAAACTTTAGAGCCTGGTGATCAGACACTTCAAATGTGGGAAACGGCAGCCCAGGATGGCAGCATTGGCATGACTGTTGGAAAGGCTCAGAAGGTGACTGCTGCACCAACCAAAAAGAAACACAACATGGAGCATCCCTCTTCTGAATCACTGGTTGAGAAGGAGGTTGGTGTGGACAAATTGGAGATTTCTAAACGATTCTCTGGATCTCTTCAAGAAGGAAACAAGAAGAAAATTCTAGAAAGACTTGACTCCGATGCTCAAAAGTTAACTAACCTTCAAATAACCGTTCAAGTCTTGAAGAGAAAGGTGGAGGTTACTGAGAAGAGCAAAAAGGGAAAAGGCATAGAATTTGGTAGCGTGAGGGAGCAGCTGGAAGAGTCTGAGGAAGCCATCATGAAGTTGTTCGATGTGAACCGCAGACTACTGAGCAGTGTTGAAGATCATTCAAAGTACTTTGAAGAAAAATCAGCATTAGAACAAGATGATAGTGGAACCATCGGGAGGAGAAAGATTTTGGAACAGGCAAAAAGGGTGTCGGAAAAAATAGGGCAGTTGCAGTCGGAGGTACAAAAGTTGCCTTTTCTTCTGCAGAAACTTGAAGATGAGAATAAAAGCAGAGCGAAAACCAGAGTGACAAAGAGCAAAACCAGAGTTGTTCTGCGGGACTATTTGTATGGTAAAACAAGAACAGGCCTAAAGCCAAAGAAAAGACATTTTTGTGCATGCGTGTAACCGACTACCAAGGGAGATTGAGGAAATCATGTATCATCAACAATCATGCAGTCTAAAGAAAACTTGAGACAATAATGCTTTTGTGCACAATCTTGAGATATTAGATATTTTTCCCTTTCTGTAAAGACAGTCCAGCCTGCCCTTTAAAGGTACTGCTGTACATTTCAAGCCACCTTTAATTTTAAGAAGCTGCTCTATGAGGACATTGTTCATCTGTTCCCTTTTTTGGTCTTTGGTTTTCTGAATTACATTTTGACAATTTCAGAAACAGTTAGTTTCCTACGGGCACAAGCAAAGGGCATAGCACGATATGTCTAGCTAGGACACCGTTGCTTGCGTTGACTTAACCTTACCGCACAGCTGGTTGCCTGATTCAACGAAAAGTGAACAATATAATGGAGTCCAGGGCCAAGAGAAGTTTGCCACTGATGTACTTATGATTTAAGAGGAGGAAATTGCCAACTGGAATTTCAAGGGCGTATCATTGAATCCTTTCTTCTTTGAGACACGAACTTGGAAAAACTAAACACAAAGACCTCGGATCTCTTCAATGGGGAAAAGTTTGATTAAGCATATTTATGCATGCAATCTCTGCAATGAAGCTGAAATCTTTTTTTTTTTTTTGGGTGGGGGGGTGGCGGGGGATGGAGCCAATAACAAGTATGACATCTTCAAACTGCTAAAGCATAGACTAACAAATCCGCAGATGTTGGATACTTCAGATTCTTTGTGCAGAATCAAATACAATATTGCGTTGTACAACTTTCTTTTACATTAAATGAGATACGAGACCTGATTAAGGAGGCTCGGTAATAGCAGTGAGCTCTGGAATACAGATGATATATCCCCTACTTTGATAGAGATATCTCTTTTCTATGCTCCAAATACATTGATAGGTTCTCTCTCATGTTTCTTCCCAATGGATCAACTTGCTTGCAGCAATGTTCTGCATAACCAGAATCATGATGACCAGGCAAAGCAATGCCAGGGTGCAATTTGTCTCCATTGTCAATCATAATATTCTGAAGCAAACAACATACCAAGATTATACTTGGTAGTTTCCGCTTATCAGGTCTCCACATAACCTTGTTAAGAATCCTCCAATTGCCCTTTAACTGTGAAAATGACCTCACTGCTAGCGACCTTGCAGCCTCATGCACCACATTGAAATTAGACATGGAATCTGAGGGTCTGTCACTCGTATCAGGAGTTACAAGCCATGGGAGAAGAGGATAGCCAACCCCACCAACAATATATTCTCGGATCTCCACTCCTTCCGATAAGGTTTTTGAATTTCCATTTAGACGCTTTCCATTCTCACAGAGTTTATAAAATCCTGAAAACTTCAGCAGTCTAAACATTGTCATGGCCCCAGGCCAGCCAGTCACAATATCAAGAAATCTCATCTCATGGTCAACAATCCCCTGCAAGAACATGCTATAATTTTTCTCTTGGTCACACCAATCATCTGAGGTTTCAACAGCTGGAAGAGTCATGGTGATGTGGGTGGCATCAATGGCTCCACAGCAATTTGGCAACCCAAATGATGCTTTGAATTGGGACTTAATTTCCTCCATTCTTCTGGCATCAGGCCACTTAAGGTGGTGCTTTGCTCGTTCTTCTAGTGATTCAATGAATCTCCAGGTCACCTGAGAGACTGTGGACTGGCCAACTCGAAAGGCAGCCCCAACCGAGACTTGAGACTCACCAGATGCCAATCTTCTTAGAGCAATTGCAACCTGTTTCTCAACACTAAGAAGCCTCCCCTCAATATTGATGAGCCCGGAAGGTGGCCTTGATATCAGATCTTCTCTTACAAGAGAACAAATGTACTCAAATGTCTTCTTCGAAACCCGGAAGAAATACTTGAATCCTTCTTCCTCATCAGTTGGTACTGACAATATTAACAGGTAAAATCAACTGGCATTGCCACAGCCCAACAAGAAAATTCATTCATTAATTTTTTTTTCTTTCTTTCTTTTAAATACTCAGAGAATTCATTATATTAGTTGTCAAATTTAACATCGCCTATAAAGATCTTTCCAGCCTTGAACAATTCAACAACCTCAGCAAATGCTGACTAAAGTGTACAGCGCTGCACTTAAAGATTTCAACACCCGAGCAGAGAAAGAACCCACTAATACTTACAAGCCCCTAGGTCAAAATCAAAGACCACTTGGAAACCTATTCCCATATTTTAATTTCATTGATTGATTGAAGTACCAACTCAGTTTCACGAAAACTTATGGGGAACGAGTCGACCAATTGAGATAGAGAGAGAGAGAAAACCTGGGGATGAAGAATTCTTGCGCCAGAAAGAGCCCCACCAATCGGAATCAGTGGCTTTGTGCTCTACATTGGGAACAACGCTGCTGCTGCTGCTGCTTTTGCCACCGTTGTTATTGTGTTTCTTCTTCTTGTTCAGCTTCTTGGAAACTTTTTTGCTTCTCTTCGATTTCTTGGCAGGAGCCATTTTGCAAGATGCGTCCGGTCACCAGGAGGTACAAATGTTACGCCAAAATGTAGTCGGGAAAGGAGGAGGGTGAAGCTACTGCTTTGCCGATATTGCTTAGCAGTAGTGGGTGAAATCGAGTGAAAAAATAGAAAAAAACTCCAAAGCTTTTGGATAGGACACAGACGTTGTCGTCTTCATCCGTGCTAAAGTTGCGGCATGCGACAGAGTTGAATCTTTTATAGCCCACTAATTATTAGTTTCCGATAGGTCGCGATTTGGGACCAAGCCCATTCAAGAAACCAAATTGGACCTGGAGGCCGACGATTTTTACAAAGAGTGAAAAGAAAAATTTAAGGGGTCTCCGACGGACGACACTTAAGTATGCATGTATGGGCTTCTTAATTAAAAAATAATAATAATAATAATACTTAAAATATTATGCTTTAATTTTTTCATTTTACAGTGAGAAAGCGCCTGGAGACCAGATTAGAATCTCTACTTTTTCGTCAGAGATGTCTTTTTCAAAGAGAAAGTTCAGCCCCGCCAATCACCCACGGGTTGCTTGGCCCACCAAGATTTCCGATATTACAATTTTTCAAGTGAGAACTGAAAACCCAAGCTGTTAGAATTTTTGTGGGGTCCCACCAGATAAGCCACCGCCATGGCAATGGTGGACGAGCAGCAGGTTGCTTCGTGTCTGGTCGGTAGGCTTCGTCTTTGACAACTACGCATCGGTTAATGACACTTAATATATCGCTCTTAATTCAAAAGGCTTAAGCTTCAATTTCAGGTTTGGATTAATGTTTCTCCCTTTTTCTTTTTCTTGGAATGTGTATTGCTTTTCCCAACAAAGTTAGCACGTGAAAATATGGTCCATTCTATTGCCACGTGCTGGATTTGGTAATGGCAATTGGGCCGGCCTAATCAATAGTTGTGATCATTTATTTTCGACCAACTAACAAAGATCCGCAAAAGCAAAGGTTGTAATTAAAGGAGTAATCAAATTTAAGTAGGTGGTGAGAAGGGAGGCAGAAGAAGATTCAATAAAGATAGTTTTTAGAATAATTAACTTTCACCTTAAATTTAGTGTACGAAATAACGAGAAGAGATTCTTATAGGAGAAATTAATTAGATTTGTGATTAAGACTTTATTGTTATTGTCATAATAGTAAACCATACTGCAGTAATTTGATTTTAGTTTCTTAGGAAATGTTGGAATTGACATTTCATATTTTACCCAAAGGAAAGATTCATATGCCTGGCCTTTTTTGCAGCATGGTTGTATTCTTCATTAGATTTAGCGGACCAAAAAGCCTATTCATTCATGATCCCATGTACAAGGATACATATTAGTCCAACATCCTTATTAGCTAGAAGTAGGGGCAAATGGAAGAGGCCTTGTGCCTAAAGCGTCAAGCTCAAACTCTGCTTCATCTCCGGTCGAATAGATGCATACTAATGCCTTGATTGTACGCGTCACCAAGCAAATATGCAGCTGACATATATGAAGATTAATTCGGTGATTGTTGCCCTTCCCGAGTAAATCTTGCTAAACTTTGTTATATGGCTGATCAGATTCAGCCTTGGAGGAGTCTGGTTTGAATGTGTGAAGCATGAAGTTGCAAGCTCCCACGGCTTCTCCTACTGTCAAAAATATCCATTCCAGGCCTATCTGCTCAATAAACCTGGATTTACTAAGCTTCTTCATCACCTCTGCTCCTGGGTTGGCCAGCACCAGCTGCATATATTCTTCTCTTAGCCAATAGTAATGTATATAATCTTGTGCAGCAAATCCCAATCCAGTTTTGGACAAAAAGGGGGGAAAATGATAATGGGAAAAGAATGTACCTTGAGCCCCCTTGTATCTATGGTTTTCTTAACTTCCTCGAGCATGCTTATCCCACTTGTGTCAATGTTACCAACAGCTGCCGGCCAATAACAAAATGAAGGTCAATTGCGTTTCTAAAACATTCTCATTGCAGGAAAGGGGAATTTCTTGCAGGATTTTCGCAGAAGCATTCATTTCCATGATCACTCACCTCCCATGTCAAGTATAACATACTGTAGGCTGGTTTCACCTGGAGACTTTAATCTGTCTTCCTCGTCATCCATCCATCTCGAGATCCTGATCAGTATTAGGATAGGATGAACACATGAGATGATCTTGGGTTAAATGAAGCAAAGTTAAAATATATGTTTGATTCTAATAATTACTTCACATCTGAATGTTGTTCATGCATGTAAGATTACCTTTCTCTTAAGTAGTTTGAGTTGGCAAAATAAATGGGAGCATCAATCTCGAGTATGAGAACTCCTGGAGCACTGCTGGCGTTTGGATATTGCTCGACATTTCTATAGATCGTGGAACGTGGGATGTTCCCAAGAGTGAAGGTTCTTGGTCTTGCAACAAACAAAAGCAGCCTTAGCGAAGAAATTGCCACCTGCATTAATTCGAACTAACGAATCAATACCAAAAGAAAATCAACTTCGTAATTGGAACAGACAAGGGAGTTTCCACCAAATGCTCTTTCGTGAGACCTAATACTAATTAATGGTAGTGCATACCGCTACGACAAGACCAATCTCAACGCTGCCAAAAACCACACCGGCGTAGGCACCAATGCACACTACGAAATCAAACTTATCGACCTTCCAGAGGTGGAACGCCGCATCATAATCTATGAGGCCCAGCATGGCAGAGATGATAATGGAGGAAAGCACGACCAACGGAGTGTAATGGAACAACGGAGTCAGGAATAACAACGTGACCATGACTGCCATTGCCATCACGATGTTTGATACCGCAGTCTTGCATCCCGCGTTGACGTTCACTGCTGATCGCGAAAATGGCCCTGAAAATTCATTATCATTCACAAAATCAATATGCTGTCAGTAACCACCCTCGTGCAGGTGAAGGCATTGAATCCAAAACATAATCTCATCTGCTTGCAATTAGTCACACCTGTAGTGAGGTAGCACGAGGTGCAAGAGCCTACAATGTTCATGGTCCCAATAGCAATCATCTCTTTGTTTCCATCTATGTGGTAATTCTTGAGCATGGCAAAACTCCTCCCGACAGCTATTCCTTCCTGTGCAATCAATTGACAGAACATATTACTTTAGTGCACATTATTTAACTCCCTACGCCCTTGTTTTTGGAATACTATATATAAACGATGAATGAGGTGATGCATAAATTTCACTAATGAATAACAATAAAAACGTGATGCTTTAAATCATGACATGTTTTCAATAGAATTTAGATAAGGGTAACTCACAGCGAGAGCGATGACCCCCGTGATGATTCCAGTCTTGATAACTGTCGTCCGATAAGGGCCCACGAACACCAGATCGCCGAAGGAAGGTGGATTTAAGCCCTTTTTCAAGTGTCCTATCTGAATAAAATGTACACCAAACAAGTTGCCGCGTTATCGTCGGATCACAAGAAAACGGGCATTTGGACCCCAAAAAAAAAAAAAAAAGAAGAGAGAATTTATGCAGGCAAAATCTGGTCCGCCAATCAACATGGCCCAATAAAGAATTGGACGCATCAAGCATGATCATAAAGGGGCCCACATCAGTTGTATTATTGTTACCGGGTCCCACCGAACAATCACTTGGATTGGTCCAAGACAAAAAGAGGACGACCCGACAGGCTGGTATCCCATTTAAATTGGAGCTTGGTTTGACCAGAAGTCGATGTGGGTGGTCCGAATCTATTATTTGATTTATTTCCTCATCTCAGCTTGTGAGCAACAAGCTTGTGCGTGGTGCGTACGATGGGCCCGACATTTCATTTCCTTCCCGCCTCTCTCTCTCTCTCTCTTTTTTTTTTTTTTGGTGAATTCAAGTTCATGACATTCACAACTAATTTGCACCCAAGTGCCCATCCAATTGTTTTGCACATGAATTCATTTGCCACAAAAATTTAGTGCGAGTAGGCAAGCATGCTTGTTGGGTAATCAATTAATCATCAAACAATTTTCTTTTATTTATTATATCTGGAAAAAATTTGTGAATAAATGGGAGGAGGGGATTGATGTGGGGATACTTACCACTTGAACACCGTGTTTCTCAGCGTGCGTGAGATAAACGAGAAGGCTTCCCAATATAACAGACGTTAGAGGCGCCATTGCTGATATCCAGAAGAACTTTGGTGTTCTCTTGCTCTGTACGTACACCATCATCCAACAATACTAATTAATTAGGCGTCTTTCTTTGATAAGCAAAAATAATTTGTTTCGTCATCGAATTAAAATGTATTAAATGGATAATTAAGCTTGTCATCGGGAAACGTGGGAAACATAATAGAATTGACATGGGAGGAATTATTTTAGTGGAAATCACATAAAGATTAGCGAATAAATTCCCCGAATAAACCATTGAACATAATCTAATGGTTGTAGGACAAAAAATTAAACAAAAACTTTTGAATGTTGATGCTAAGTGTAATTATCATGGTCAGAATCTAATTAAAATAATCATCGTCTATAGAACCTAATTAGACATCATCATCTATCCTCATATAAACACTGGTAGTGGTGCCGAATGGAATTTATTGTATACTATTGCTACTTTTAATCGAATCTATGTCATTTTATTAGTTTTTTTTTTTTTTATACTCGTGTGCTATTTTGACAGCTTAATCTAATCGGTGCGAAACGTGGGATCAGACATCACGAGGTGAATCCAGAACTGACAATTTACGATTACATGGAACTGAGTTTGGAAATTACTTACAAAGTATCTGGTGATGAGGAGGAAGAAAAGGAAGCAAAGTCCTAAAACGGCACTTTCCCATCTCCACTGCAATTAAGTATGCAATATCTATTATACGAGAGGGCCATTAAAACAACCAAAGAGAGAGAGAGAGAGAGAGAGGGGGAGAGAGAGCAATAGTAAATGAATAAAGAATTTGTATCTTTACTACATGTGTAGATATGGGTATGGGAATATATGTGTTTCGAGGATCGCTACGTGTATGTATGTGTATGTATCTCTATCAACATGTGTACACATATTAGGACAAGAAAGGGACCTCATGTGTTTGGCTGAAGACAGAACGCATGACGGATGCAAGATCAGTGGCACGGGTAAAATGTTCAAGTCCAAGAATCCCTTTTAGCTGTTGTAGGCACACCACCGTCGCTGCTCCCGCCATGAAACCTACAATAGTTGCATGTGATAGAAAATCCACGATGAACCCAAGCCTGCAGTTATTAGAAGAAATTAATTAATTTGCTCTTTTTTTTAAAAAAAAAAAAAAGGAGATAAAGCATGCACCTTGATCCATCGTAAGATATATTTGTGCCAATATCTTGTTACCTACTAACAAGTATGTACCAACTTAAGAGTTGGCAAAAAAGAAAGCATGTGGGGTGAGGTCATGATTCAAAAGCTTACAACTGCACCATTTGAATCAACCTTGGCACCACGCCAGGCAAAGGATGGAGCTTTACCCAGTGCAAATGGATATAGTGGAATTTTCCTATATTAGGGGACTCAGAACCCATGGTTATAAGAAAGAAAATATAATTACCAACATCTGACAGAAGCATCCATGTAGGAAATTTTAGACGAAGTTACATGTAAGATAAGCATTCTTATCAGAAAGAGAAAGACATAAGTTCAAATGTGAAATCTTCCGATAAGGCTTTCTGCTAATGGTTCAGTTGAAGATTATTTGACCGAAAGGGAAATGGCTTTCTCGTCTCTAACCTGTTATGTTATATAGGGAATGCAGCCCTAAAGAAGAAATAAGCGTGGAAAACCAAACATGTATATTATACTGTATGATAAACTGACAATACCTTAATAAGCCAAGGGAAGCTTGGAAAACTCCGGCGAAGAATGTGGCCGTGAAAGCAAGGTGAAGGTAAAGCTTGGGATTCTCATTTGCATTAACCTCATTTCCCACCATTGTAGCTATGAGGAGCGAAGCAACAGCAACATTCCCCACTGCCAAGTCTCTCGAACTTCCCATCATTGCATAAACCAGCGGTGGGACAAAGCTCGAATCTGCAATTTATTTAGACAGAAACCAAAAAATTCATTGATGAAACCATACTGGCATATGTATATAGGTAGTGTGAAAAAAAAAAAAAGGGAACGATGCTCTATTTTTCTGAATTTTAGCACTTACATAAGCCAAGAATCGGTGGCAAGTTGGCCAGTTTTGCATAACTTATCCCCTGAGGGATGGCAAGACTAGCTATAGTTATTCCAGAGATAAGGTCATCTTTTAAGAACTGGAAAGTGTATCCTGGAGCCCATGCAAGAATTGGAAAGAAATATTGGAGACCCAATACCAATCTCCGAGATGGAGGCTGGTTCTTGAACTGCCTAAGCGGATCATCAGGAAAGAAGGTCTCTTTCAGATTATATTTCAGCGACTTAATAAAGGGTTGCGGTGGTGGAATCGCCACTCGATGCCCAAACTCCTCTCCGGGGGACGGATAATCATAGTTTGCGTTCCCCATTTTGCTCTCTATCGATGCCTAGTTTGCACAAAATCCAGACGTTTTGGCCTTTAAGGCTTGTAAGTCAAAAGGACGGCTTTGCTCAACTTTGGGGCTGCCGTCAGGGTGGTGGTTATCAGATGAGAAAGGAAGAAGAGGTGGTGCAATGTGACCCAAGGGGGAGGGGACTGGCCATGGCTTTATAGCGAGTCGCCAATTGTGTCCATGGGTTAGATATCTGCCGGGTGAGCCTGTGGGGCCTCGTTTAATTTCCTGTTACAGTGCGTTGCGGGACGGCAATGCATATAGCAGGCGTGAGACCTGACACGCTTGCCTTCCGGCTTGTTAATTTCCAAAGGTTTTGTGCCTTCTCTACTTTATTCTCTCTACCTTCACCTCCCCAACTTTTAGGAGTATTATGGCCAGAAAATAAGTTACTAAATTTATGCACACTCCACTCTTAATGCACAAAACTCTTCTGTTTTTGTGGTCATGTGCACAAGATGGATTTAATTAAACAAGGGTTCATGACAATCAAACTTTTAAATTCTTTCCCACTGAGCTTCTAAACCAACTTTAGTTCCAACTTCCCAGTGATCATTATTAATATATTATAATGAGTTCGTCCGTGGTTGTGTTCGCAGAATACACGACTCTTTTATTACAACCCAGGTGGCTCCCCGAATGCCACCGCTGCTATAGCCAATACGTGGTTCACAGCCATCGGGAATAACATTATAGTGGGACGGCAACTCGGCACCTGTTCTCTGATGGCTGCTACTACTTGGAATTTGACCGTCAATTCCATGCTAAATTGATTTTATATGTTTTTATTAAGTTGACACGCGTCATTAATTATGTCCACGTGTACACCTAACACAGTAATGCTTGTTCATCTTTGCCGCTCTTTTTTTGGCCGTATTTGCAAACTTAATGGCTAATAATGGTGCCTACCTTTGTTGATATTTCTTGACGGATAAATTGGGATGGGGATGGAATTTCCCACGTGAGACCAATTTATGCCTAAAACTCTCTCTCTCTCTCTCTCTCTCTTTTTGTTAATTAAAAATTTTATTAAATTGTGAATTATGTAATAAAAAATTATATTCTTTTTTTTATAATTATATATATATATTCAATAAGAAAGATAAAAATTTATATTTATATTTACTTGAACATTCCTTAAAAAGACTACCCAAAACGTGCTCTTAGAAGTATTGTGTGTACTTTTTTAAATTAATCAATTCTTTTGCGCACGGGTCATAAGTGTATTTCTTTTATATCCCGATAGACCAGTTTAATATGATGGAATTTAATGTCGGAAAAGAGGATGAATCCTAGTCATTAGAAACGTAGGAGTCGCACACATAATAGATTGCTTTTGGAGAGAACCCGTCAGTTTAATTTAATTCAAATCTGATGTTTGTTGCTAAGCACCCTATTCTGTAAGTCGAAAGTCAATTGAGGGCACAAGATTTTTGGGGGTTGGTGGCTACAGAGAATGTATCGGCATTGACCAATGATCTGCTTGGGACTCTACTAATGCCATGATTGTTGTTCCTGAATTATTGCTCTAAGTTCTGTTGCTGTTGGGACATCTAGTCTGCATTTTAAGAATCCATTATCTCTATAATTGACTAATCTGCAACATGGACCCGGGACACATCAAAATGTGCGAATACTGCCATTAGCACCACAATTTCGTTAACGAACCAGGACCATGTCCTTTTAGAGGAATGACAAGAACGAGGCATTAATGTCAGCGTGTCTTGCTATTTGCTAGGATTGTTGGAATACAAAGCAAGAGACCCACAAAAAAGAATGATCGTTAAAATGAAACCAGAAACCGAGCCATCACAATGATGACGGGAGTGGCACACACACCGACCATCCTCTCTTTTGCAAGAAGTTGGATGCGGAAAGATGAAAAGGAATGTAGGGTAATAGTGACCATTGAAATAAATGCGACCATAGAATGGAAGGAAACCGACGGTTCTGGGCCTTATGGCTTAATGGGTTGACAAGAAAAATACGTGCTGCAGACGTTAAATTTAGGGGAAGGTGACTTGTGGGAGGTCAAACGTTGGGATGACACACCATGAGAGCGAATGTCATACAAGAGCTAGATGAGGTTGATGGTATTTTGATAAGTTATGTATTCTTATATCCATCTAACGATCTAAATTTTTAAATTAAATAATATATTACGAACTCAAAACGCAAAACTTTCAGTTTGTTCTTATCAAAAACCCAATGACTCGTGAGTTACAAACCACTTGGCAAATTGCTATCCATCCCCTTTCCTCCCTCCTCTTTACGGCTGCAAGGATTGTTTTTTGTATGAAAAACGCAATTTCCAGCCTTCCTTTTCACATGGGATCTTTAATTTCCTCAAATCACTATCGATATTTGGGTGCCTTTCTATTTTCAAAGTCTTTTATCTATTTGTCGCAGTCCGGCTGCTCCACCCCCCCCCAACCATGTGCGAATATAAAGCATTGAAGGAAGGATAGACGTTGTGAGAAGAGGCAATGGAATAGTGATGTGCATTTCATGGTGGGTCTTCCCCACAGGGGTCGATGTCTTTCCAACCCATGCCTTCTTTGGTGGCATTGCGTATCATCAATCGAATCAAGTTGATCCAATCTTCAAAGATGTGATTTTCACTTCTCCTAGAGCATTGTGGGCAGGTACATACCTGGGTCCCAATCCGATTGTGTGTCTCTTTTTTGTAAGTCAGAACAAAAATAACATCTTTCGCAATTTTTATTTTTATTTTTTTGTAAATTATAATTGCAGCGAATCTAGCTAGTAACTAGTCTCTAAAAAGCGTACCACATATCTTTTGTTTAAGGAGGTAATAATAATGCGGATCAATTGGAATTTAAAGTGTTGAGATTTACTTGATATATGGGGGGGGGGGGAATACTTGTGAGAGATAACTTTTCCTATGTGGGAGTGAACTAACAGGAAGGCTTTAGGAAGGAATAAAGAAATACGTAATTGTTGCACATAATATTTAAATTTAGTCTGATGGGCAAGAATATTTTAAAGCAAGGAATCCAAATTTGAAGAAATAAATATTATGAAAAGAGAGAAAAAAAAAAACGTAACAAAAGGAAGAAATATCAGATGTGCATCCCTAGAGTTGGACGGGTCTATGTACCCAAAAAAAAAAAAAAAGGGAGATGGACGAGTCTTTTGATGGGCTAGCTAATTAGTCCAATGGCCCGGTTATAAGAAAGTGTGGGCCAGCTCGAAATTTGGAATAACAAACCCTTACCCAATTTATATAATGTATAGCAGCCCATATTGGCACATAGTCCACGAACTCAACTGGGCCTTATAATTGGGCGTGGGCACTGGGACGGAATTGAGAAAGGGAAAATGCGACGTCGTTTCCGTGATAGCACCGCACAAGGAACACGCAGCCCCTAAAATTATACAATCGTCAAGTCTTTTCGTCCCGGTACCTTCGCGGTTGAGGCCTGCCGGTGCACTGCCATCACCGTCACATGAAAATGAAAGGAATCAGAATCATCCCAAAAGAAAAAAAAAGAAAGAAAAGAAAAAAAAAACGCATAACATAACATAAATGATAAATTAATAAAGAAAGCAGTGGTTGATAAAATACTATTGATGATAGCGCCATCTGAACTCCTTCATTTTGAAATTTCTCTTTCATGGACCCCCCCATTTTGAATTTAAAATTCTTCCCTTCTCTTCCGACTCTCTCTCTCTCTCTCTAACGATACTGTTTAGGAGTAGTAGTAGTAGTAGTAGTAGTAGCCTGGTAGGTAAAGTTCTTCTATCATCTCACCTTACAATTCCTGTTCTTGCTTCACTCGTTCAGCCACCGCTAATTCCTCCACCCAAACATCGACTTTGTTAGGTTTGCTTCGGCTCGGAGTCCCCTGAATTGGGTTCGCAGCTGGTACAACTTTCATATGGAGCAGTACGAAGTTCTGGAGCAGATTGGAAAAGGTTCCTTCGGTTCGGCTCTTCTGGTGAGGCACAAACATGAAAACAAGAAGTGAGTTGTGTTCCGGTCTTTTCATGTTTGATTCCATTTGCGAGTCTTCCATTGCTATGTTGTTTGATTGTTTCGTTCTTGTTTCTTCCTTATTCCTGCATTCGATTATTCAATCATTCACGTTTGTGTATGGCAATTTTTAACGTCTCTTTTCTTTTCTTTTTCTTTTCTTTCTTTTTAATTAATTTATTTATTTATCCTCTTCCTTTAGGTATGTCCTCAAAAAAATCCGTCTTGCTCGTCAAACTGATCGAGGCCGCAGGTCTGCCCACCAGGAGGTCAGTCAGCGTGGTTTAGCTTACCTATCGTTCGAAGGGAAAACGAAAAAAATGCTAAAAGATTTACGACTTTTATATCTATTGACTGTTCTAGTATTTGATTGCCCAGAGTATGCATTTCTAGTCATTCCCTTTTCTTTTTATTTTTCCTTGTTTCGAGTGGGCAATAGTTTTGATGTTTTGCAGAGCTTATTTTAGATGCATTTTTGGTTCTCTGTGCTGCAGATGGAGCTTACCTCCAATGTAAGAAATCCGTTTATTGTAGAGTATAAAGATTCTTGGGTAGAAAAGGTAGGCAGATGTTATCGTCCGAAGCCGATGGTGGCGATTTTACATTTTCCTTTTCCTTTCTCATGCCTTGTGGGGTTTTCTGATAATTAAAATTTGGCCAATACCTAACAGGCTATCATTTTGCTGTCAGAAGCTTTCTGTCTTAGGCAGTGTGATGTTTTTTGCGTTTACCTCATTCTCCTTTGCTTGCATTGAGGAACTTCTATGGCCTACTGTTTTCTTTTTCCCATTCATGATTTGTTGCTTTAATTTCAGGGTTGCTATATATGTCTCGTTATAGGGTACTGTGAAGGCAGAGACATGTAAGTTTCTTGACTACATCTACTGTCGTTGAAAATTTTCTGGCTCTCTGTCGGGACATGATTTATTGCATTCCTTTTGCTCATCCCTTCTTTTACAGGGCGGAAGCTATAAAGAAGGCGAATGGTATTCATTTTCCTGAAGAGGTAATTACTAACCCCATCTTGAGGCCTATTTTTATTTTTATTTTTTGGTCGTCCTTGTGGTTTCTGTTGTTCAGAAACCATTATGATACTTGAGTTCGATTGCATTTGGCACTTGGCTGTAATTCATTTTGCAGAAAGTTTGCAAGTGGCTTGTTCAACTTCTAATGGCGCTTGACTACTTGCATGCCAACCACATTCTACATCGTGATGTCAAAGTTAGTACATCATGGGTAACATTAAAAAGCAGTTGTTGATAATTATGTTTGATATCTAATAAATGATTTTGCATTGATGGTATCCTCTATTTGCCTCAGTGTTCGAATGTATTTTTGACCAAAGAGAATGACATACGTTTAGGTAATTAATTCTTGCACCATTACAACTTTTGGTTGGTTAAGCTTTTTACCCATTTATTGCAAATGCTTCCATTTCTAGTGGATTCATAGTTGTTTTGGTAAATACAAAACTGCTTATGTATGCATGTTGGTTGCAGGTGATTTTGGTCTTGCCAAAATGTTGACTTCTGATGATCTTGCTTCCTCGGTCAGTAGTGTGTCTATTTAGTGCCTTCTGCAGTGCTTTCTCGTCTACTTTGTTTGATTATCATGGAATTATGCTGCTAATTCAGGTAGTGGGAACCCCCAGTTATATGTGTCCTGAGCTTCTTGCTGATATACCTTATGGTTCAAAATCCGATATTTGGTCTTTAGGTACCTACTTCAAAGTTAGAAAACCCTCTTAGCCGAATGGTGATTTGTTTCTTAGTCTTTTAGCTTCTAATGTCTTGTTCCTTTCAGGATGCTGCATTTATGAAATCGCTGCTCATAAGCCACCATTTAAAGCTTTTGTGAGTTGTCAATTTGTTATCAATGCTACTTCAAACTAAAGGACTGGAAGTATTGTCTGTTATACAAAACATAGCTAGTTCTAACCATGGAAATCTCTTTTCTGTTTGTTTTTTCCTCTGGGCAGGATATGCAAGCCCTGATTAACAGAATAAATAAGTCTATTGTGGCTCCTCTTCCTACTCTGTATTCCAGTGCATTGTGAGTTTAATTATCCGTTTGAAATATTGAAAAGGGATATTGCTTGAATTTTATTTTTCAACTTATGTACACCAATAGAAAGCATTGAAAGGCCCCATTACCTTTTAAACTCGCTTATGATCATTAGTAATTTGGCACCATGGGCTTTCTCACCTATTGTCCTTTTCTATGCTATGCAGCCGAGGGCTTGTTAAAAGCATGCTGAGGAAAAATCCTGAATTTAGACCAAGTGTATGTTCTCTTCTCCTTCTCTCACTGAAATTAACCATACAAGAAGAGGATGTCTGAGAAATAGCACTTATAAGCATTCATCAGCAAATGATCAGCTAATGGTCCTTTAGGGTTTTGTTGGATTTTAGAAATTAAATTTACTTTTGCATGAAACATGCTCTGAAGGGCTTGCTTCTGGCTGTTTTAGCTAGCATCAAATATGCTGTGAATTCCAGAAGTTTTAATGACATTTACCACTGCCTTTTTTTTGGATGAGGGGATTGGGTATGAATTTTGCTGTTGCAGTGGTTACCTGCATATGCCTTCCATGTATCTCAAACCATGGCCTGAGTCCATAGTCTGCCACCATATGAGAATTTTCTCTGTTGTGCTAGGCCACGGAGCTGCTCAATCACCCACATCTTCAACCTTGTGTTCACAAGATTCACCAGAAGTTGAATAGCCCCACACGACATACTTTCCCTATCCGATGGTCTGATTCAAGCTTCATAAGGAAAACTAGATTCACAGAGCCAGAGGCCATTGCCATCTTTACTGACAGAGAGAACAGAAGAACATTCAGCAATGACAGATCCCAAAATTCTAGCACATCTGAAACTGAATATGATTCTTCCTGTTCTCAAAAAGGATGTGAATCGCCAAGTTATTTGAATACTAAACTCAAAGAATTACCTGTTGGTATTGGGAACGAGGAAATTGGTAAAAACAGAGTCACTTCAAAGTCTACAGCATTTTTGAAATCTCCTGGATTGGTGCCAGCAAAAGTTTCTGCCACACCTAGCAGACACAGAACAGCATCAAATATAACCCATACTAGTCCAAAACGTGATTCAGTACGTACAAATTTCAGGTTTTCCAGTTTAGTTGAGTGACTTTATCTTTGGGCTATGAATTTGACATATGGAATTTTTTGGGTCTCGTCTTGCCTAGGATTATATAGCTCCAGGGGAGGTCGTTAGGCACCTTGCGCCCCATTTCTAGTCCTGCTTGCTAGGACAAATCAGTTATTCACTAATTTCCAGAGCTTTCTAACGGTCTTTTTGTTTGGTTTAATTAACTGTATGTGCACATTTTCAGCTCCCTGCTCATCCTTCAGCAAGCAGATGTTCCCAGTCTAGTCGTAGAGCATCACTTCCATTCTACAATCGAGCTGTAATCACAGAAACCTCTTATAAAGCCAATGCAGGTTTTCTTAAGTCTCCAGAAGTGTCTGTCAATGATCCGCATATTGACAAGATTGCTGAGTTCCCTTTGGCTTCTTCGGAGGACCCCTTTATTCCTGTTCGGGAAACATCGACAACTTCGGCACTGTGCTCTTGCTCTTCAGATAGCCCTGACAACTTAATCACAAAAGACAAGTGTACCATCCAGGTTTTGGACAGAAAAACTACCAAAACTCATGCAGCTGATATCAATAAGCAGTTTGTTACACGAAATGAGAGTGAATACTCGGAGAATCATCCAAAAAGTGGCATTTTAAGTAGATCATCTTCTGAATCACAGCACCCCAGGTTTGATACCTCGTCATGCCAACAACGTGCGGAGGCATTGGAAGGTTTGCTTGAGTTCAGTGCTCGGCTCCTGCGAGAGCAACGGTTTGATGAGCTGGGGGTTTTGTTAAAGCCATTTGGGCCAGAGAAAGTTTCTCCAAGGGAAACTGCTATTTGGTTGGCTAAGAGCTTCAAAGAGACTGCAGTCTATGGAAACCCTTGAATACCATTTCATTGTTCCCACTTGTCCATTTAACATCTTTTCCCGGAAGAAATTTTGGGAAGAGGGTCACCAAGCCTTACATATGGCGATTGCACTGGTAATGTTGATTGGAGTATTGATGCAACGAGTTGGCATTTGAATTTGGACCAACGAAAATGGAGAATTTTCCTAGTTGCCTTATTGGGTGTTATGGCAACCATGCTTTGGGCGCCAAGTGCATCTGATAAAATATATAATCAAAACAGTCATAATGGTATGACGAGTAGAATTATGTCATAACATTTTATGTCATAACATTCGCCCGACCTTTCATATGGTCATGATGTGCTGGAGTGAGTAGCAGTCTACCAAACGAGTCTTTTTAAATTGGTTCGGCCGTGTTTCACATTTTGTTACGCCTTGTCGAATTCGAATCCTAACCCTAACTGAAAGAGATGCGGGCATGTAGACATCAAGCGGCATGTCGTTTTGAATGTGCGCGCCTCTGAGCAATTCCCCCTCTCCCATTGAGAGTCGAATCCCACTCTAAATGTGGTTTGCCGGGGTTCTCGACTGCGAGCCACGACAGCCATGGAAGGAGAACCTGAAGTATTGGAGCTGTGCGAGCTCCATTACTCGGACCTAACGCTGTTGTCATCCACTCCAATTAGGGACGTATCGAAGGATTTTAATGGACGACTATCATCAGCGGAAGAAGTAGAAAGACTGGAAAAAATAAGGAGAACATTAATGGAAACCCTAGGCCCAGAAGGCCCAGGTCTTCTCTCCGTCACTGGTATCCCTAACGCCTCTCTTCTCCGCCGAAAGCTCCTCCCTTTAGCTCGCAAGCTCGCTCTTCTCGACCACGAAGACCGCAAGCGCCTTCTCAAGGTTAGTGCAAATGACGTTATCGAACTAGTTACAGTGATTTGGATCTTCTGGAATCTTCTTTCAATTTCGCCTATAAACTTAATTCGTGTCCTTCGTGTTGCCTCGCAATCTTTCAAGCATCTCATTTTGCGCATTTTGTTTTTAAATTTATTAATTGATTTCAGGAGCATCGTTTGGGAAGTGATGTTCCTTTGAAGAATCCTGATAGAAATGTGTCCTCTTTTGCAATGCAACTCAAATATGTTCAATTTCTGGAATCCTCTATTGGTAAACGCTGTGGTGGATCCCGTCCCCAATTGAATTCAGAACCAACCCATCTTGATTGTTGTAGTACCGTGGAAAATGTTAAGGATGATGGATTTGAGGATCTTGGTGATACCTTCATGGAGTTAGGATATTGCATGATGGAGTTGGGGCTTCGACTTGCACAAACATGTGACAATGCCATTGGTGGCCAGGAGTTGGAACGCAGCTTATTGGAATCGGGCACAGCAAAAGGGCGGCTTATACATTATCATTCAACTATAGATAGCGTTGTTATAAGAGAAAACAGTAAAAAGAAGGGATCCGCTGGCAAGAAGGCTAATTGCAGAAAGGAACAAGAGCATCGTGTAAGAAATGAACAAAGGAGGTTGGAAGATTTTAACTTGGTTGCAAATGGTAATGAAGTTGGGATAAGTGGAAATCGTGTCAATCAATGGCAGCAATGGCATTATGATTACGGTATCTTCACTGTTTTGACGGCACCCATGTTTCTTAGGCCTTATTGCTTCTCAGAAACCTTCTTAGCAGAACAAGTTCCAATATCTTGTGATCAAGAATGCTCCTATCCGACTGGGCATTCA
The DNA here is from genome assembly GCA_021533255.1 of Ceriops tagal. Classification (NCBI taxonomy): domain Eukaryota; kingdom Viridiplantae; phylum Streptophyta; class Magnoliopsida; order Malpighiales; family Rhizophoraceae; genus Ceriops; species Ceriops tagal. The sequence continues at coordinate 3,793,208 of CM038603.1, forward strand.
TGCTTGCAAATTTTTGATCCAAAGAAAAATAAAGTTCTCATGGTAAAGACATCTCCAGAAAGTTTCATCATCCAGGTTGGGGAGTCGGCTGATATCTTATCGAAAGGGAAGCTTCACTCAACGCTGCACTGTGTCTGCAAACCAAGAAACTTGGAAAATTTAAGCAGGGAAACCTTTGTTGTGTTTTTGCAGCCTGCATGGAGCAAAACTTTTTCACTCGCAGATTATGATGAAAAAGGTACATTGAGCGAGGATAATGACCAGCATGACTTGAATGGCTATGCTCAAGAAATTCCTAATATTGTTCCCCCACTTTCGTCGCGGCTGAAAGATGGGATGACATTTGCAGAATTCTCACGCGCAACTACCAAGCAGTACTATGGTGTTAGTGGCTTACAGTCCAACAGATAGCTTCTTAGTCTGATGTATGTTACACATGCAATTTTGGGGAAGGCTTAAAATATTTGTTGCGCATCATATTTTAATGTCTAAATTTAGGTTAAGGCTTAGTTGAGTTGCGTCATATTTTGGTGTCTCGAAGTATCTGAAAAGACTATATATCTCATGGCTGCCTGTTAATGAGTCTTTTCCACATTATTTCCCACAATTACATTTGACAAAAATTCGTTTTAATATTTAGTTGTTCAAAGTGGAAAAGAAGAGATGAGACTTTGTTGCGTGGCAGAAACTCTTTGAACCGAGCATGACTCTTTTGCTTTTGAGTCATTGAATTGCTGACTTCTACTTCCTACTTTGAGTTCCTTGCCTTGCTAATGGACATGTGGTGGGAAACTAGCTTCTATTATGCGTAGGGTAGCGCGCATTTCGAACTGTCCGTAGACTGGACAGTGGAACTACAGACAAAGCTGCCTGACTTCTTTTGATGATAGAGTCACACGTAATATTTTTCAGAATCGTGAGATCGAAGTTGCACATAATGCGAGCTAATTTTTTGCGCATCCGTCGTTGCTGGTATCTTGATTGTTTGACCTGCAGGTGGCATTTTGATGACCTTGATCTTCGTGGCACCTTCGCACCTGTCCTGGCCGATATTTTTGGTACTGTCAGTGGTTGCAGTTTTTTGAAGCGGGGGCCGCACATCTGATTGCCTATTCTACTGGGGGATATATAATAATAATAATAATATTGAATGTTTACAACTGGGTCATGGTGCCAAACCCTTTTTTTTCTCCTAAACCGTTAGCTTTTAGTCATGGTGCCAGAGAGAACCAAAAATAATATTTGCCAAGTTTAAGGACCCCCGGGAACTTGGATCATTTTTAAGACGGGATGGTAAACAAGCAGTGGAGCTTCAAAACCATCCGGTAACAGAGTACTTTTCGCAATCATCAAGTGAGTGTAAAGGAGTATTAAATGTTTGAATAAATGAAACACTGAAATTGGCTAGGAACGGCTTTTAGAGCGCCTTTGCAATCACCAAGTGAAAGTGATTAAGGAATAAAGTGCAACTCTTTCGTCAGTGGTCACAAAGCTAAGAAACAGAATGACTTGCCCTTGATTTGGACTTCTGACGAGAACCACAAGAAAAGAAGGAAAAGGAGAACAGGGATGCTTTTTTGGTAAGTAGGGAAAGGGGGTGACGATGACGCCATTGGGCACGCGCATTTTAGCATACTCTGTCCATGCTCGGCAGCTTTGTCAAAAAAATGTCGGGGCAAAGATAGTTCAGGTAAATTTGTTTGGACGCCTCAACATGTCGGTCTAGGATGCTGCCAAGTCCTAAGACTGATGGCGAACGTAATCACTATGGTCACCCCAAAAGCCCGATGTGTTCAGCATTAACCCATTGGTCATTCTCAGAATTAGAAACGCGATAAAGGGATGACCCCAATTTCAGAAATTTTAAGTTGCCATTTAATTTGATTAACAAGAGGTGACCCCATTTTCCTCCAATTTTCAATTTCTTTTTTTTTTTTGGCTTTCTTTATTACTATTGTTTATTAAGCTGCTCCGATAGCAAGAGGCCTATAACTGCAGGTTGAAAAGATTAGCTCTAGCCACCATGCTGCCTGGCCTTGACCAAGTTTACGCGATGTAGACCACCGAGCCCTTACCATAGGTGTCCAAAAAAGTTGCCGAATAGCCCTCCCTTTAATTTAGTATAATTCATAAAGCGAGCCTAAACCCGCCTCTAGTCCTTCTCTGTAAATTTCAAAAAGCCCAAAGCAAGCACTTATCTTTGCTTGAGGGTGTGTTGTTAAACTTGAACATGGAAGATACCATTACCGCCCCTCTAAGAAACACTCGCAGTCCAGGCCTCAGCCCCAGCTGCGGCATTCAGCTACCAGAAAGCCCCAGAGTGCCGATGGAGTTCCTTTCGAGGTCGTGGAGCATCTCGGCTGTTGAAGTATCCAAGGCTCTCTCTTGCATGGCCGCCTCGAACCACAAGTCTTCCGCCAGCAATTCCACTTGCACCACCACTTCCATTCCCGAAGATATCATCGCCTGCGACACTGAGGATGCACACCCCAACAACAGCATCAATACTGTTTCTGCCAACCAGTTTTCTTTCGCTTCTTCTGCTACTTCCCAGCTTGTCCTTGAACGTATCATGTCTCAATCGGTGAGTGCATGAAGTCAGACCTCTTACTTTTGTCTTTGCTTTTTGATTAATGCATGAAAAAAGCTTCCATTCACAAGAACTTGGGCCCGTAAATATTTGGTTTTGCGCGTTGCAGGAAGTGTCGCCGTTGACGTCAGGAAGGCTTTCTCACAGTAGCGGGCCTTTGAACTTAGCAGAATCGGACAGCCCACCAATTTCACCCTCTGATGACCTCGACGACCTCGTTAAGGTATTTGCCTAATTTCTTACTATAATTTTAATTTTATTTTAACGCAACTCTTAATTAGCCAATGATTTTTTTCCTCCCCACCCCCTTTTTTGCTTATCGCTTTACCCAAAATAACTTAATTGTCGTTTAAATGTACAAGCTCGATAAAGAAGTCGAAGTCCAATATCACAGCTTTTGCTCGTGCTTCTTTACGACACCCACGCCAGCTCTGTCTATTTGGGGTTGATCTGTGCACAAAGCTTGATAATATTCCAGTTGCCAAAACCTTTCTATGGATCTTTTGATGTGTCTTATCGGCTAAGGTTGATATTTTTCGGACTTTAAGCCAAAAAGAATCCCAAAGAAAGCCAAAAAAATAAATAAAAGGCTGCCACTGAGCTGTGACGCAGTAGCAGCCGCACACCATTATTCTCCTGCTTTGATGATCACACTGGACACTTTAAATCTTGATGATTCTTGGGTCATTACTTCATAAGATTCTTTTTCCTTTTTAGAAGTTTGAAATGACGAGCTATTCAGAGAAGCAAAATTCTAATATGATTTCTATTGATCAAGCAGTATTCCCGGTCACATAACAACCTTTACCCCCTTTTCATCGGAGGTCGCGCCAACGCCGGTGCTGGCATCGGCACCCCTGCTGGAGGGGCCAAGACAGTTGGGAAGTGGTTGAAGGACAGGAAAGAGAAGAAAAAAGAGGAAACTAGAACTCGCAACGCGCAGCTCCATGCTGCAGTTTCGGTCGCCGCAGTGGCTGCTGCTGTGGCAGCTAGTGCAGCCGCCACGGCTTCCTCTTCCGCATCAGGAAGAAACGATCTTTTAGCCAAGACAGACGCGGCCTTGGCATCGGCTGCCACATTGGTGGCCGCACAGTGCGTGGAGGCTGCAGAGGCTATGGGTGCTGACCGTGACCATCTTGCGTCGGTGGTCTGCTCTGCCGTGAATGTCCGTTCACATGATGATATCACCACTCTTACAGCCGCCGCTGCCACGGGTAATGATTTCCCTTCTCGCTACTCATACAAATTATTGTAAACAAAACCATTTTGTCGCATTATTTTGGATTGTTAATTAGATGGCAGAAGCCAATTTCTTGTTGTGCAGCTTTGCGTGGGGCTTCAGCCTTGAAGGCAAGGACACTGAAAGACGTCCTAAACATTGCAGCAGTAATACCAGTGGACAAAGGTTTCGGAATCTGTGGTACAGGCAATGCAGGTCATCCTAACCGAAACTACAGCGGAGAGCTTGTCCGTGGAGAGGATTTTTTGGCTTCTTGTAGTATTGAGTTCCTTGCCAGGGGCGGTGAGCTTCTGAAACGCACCCGTAAAGGTACTACTACTCAACTATCTCAGCTTCCATTTCACATTTTTTGCATGATACATGATATCATGCAAACACTCAGCATGAGCATGATGTCTGTTGTGCAGGTGATCTACACTGGAAAATTGTCTCTGTTTACGTTCACCGTACGGGCCAGGTGGGTGTTCCCAACAATTTTCATGGCAAGCTTTAGTAGTACTACCATCTATCTTATCTCACATGGGATAACCTCATTTTTGTGTAATTTATCAACTAAATTTCATTTTCTTTAGGTTATGCTAAAGATGAAGAGCAGACACGTCGCAGGGACTATCACCAAAAAGAAAAAGAGTAAGTTGTTCGCCTTTCTTAGATTCTGCCTCTTCCTCAATGCAGACAGATGGTGATTTCATTGAACATCCGATGAAATCCCAGGGAACAAAGGAACATGGCTGCCCCAACCCCGAGAGAGAGATTTTACATTGCACTTTATTTGTTAATCATCTTTTGCTGTTTGAGATACAGATGTGGTGTTGGAGGTTTACAGGAACATGCCAGGATGGCCAGGGAGGCACCTGTTTGATGGTGGCGACCACCGACGATACTTTGGACTCAAAACGGCCACAAGAGGGATTGTAGAGTTCGAATGCAAGAACCAGAGAGAACACGATATCTGGACTCTGGGCGTTGCTAAGCTTCTCTCCATTCTGGCCCAAAGAAAGAACTGAGGAGAAGTTGCCAGGAGAATTAATTAGTAAGGCATTGGTATAATTGGGGGAACTCTTATTTTCTATAAGGGACTTCAACCATGGATCATCAGATTCTTGAAGCTGCCAGGCCTGACTATTTCATTGTTTTCTCTGTTGTTTTCGCCCGAGTAATTTCGAAGGTATCACGTGTGATGTAAAATACTTAATTGGCCTTGGGACTTTTTGCTTTTTTTTTTTTTTTTTTCATGTATGAAGTATAGCTTGAAGATTTCAACAATAACGACATCAAATCACAATCAAACAGAGATGGGAAGCTAATTAATTGTATGCCAGCCTCTTCTTAGCCATCTTTTGTACTGCAAGAGATGGCAGAGAGGGGAAGAGGGGGAGATATCCGCATTTAAAGAAGCCAAGGCCCAAGTAAGTTCATCGTGACTAAAGCGCCAATGAAATACGACAAAGGCAGGCTAATCCGATGGAGGGGGCAAACGGGGTATTATTGGTCATGAATACAGTAGAGGAACACCGCGGCAACAAGGATTTTCTTGACAACGATGAGTGAGATAACAACAGAGTTGCATTCGTTAAAAGGTTCGATTCTTCTCTTGCCCCAGGAACAATATCATGGGCAAGAAAAAAAAAAAAGGAATTTGGTATACTTTCTATTATTAGGCCAGGCCCAACGGCGAAACTTTGAGCTCGTATGAAGATTTTTAACACATGATTTATTCGGTCCAATAGTTTAGACTTTCACATTGTTACGAAATTTCATATTAAATACGTAATCCTCTAAAGCTTTGTGCAGGGTTGGCGATGGGGGGGGGGGGGGGATAATGTACAGGCCATTGGAACATTCAAGCATATCGAAAGGGAAGCTTCACTTTTGTTTTTTGTTTTTTTTTTTTCCCTAAGTCCTTAATGAAAAATAATGGCCCTGTGTTTCCCGTCCTCTATTATTTCGTAACTTGGGGGCAACCAACCCAGTAGGCGTCTTAAAATCAAATAAAAAACAACTCGAACTAATTGAGCAGCCGACACGAGGCTATTCAACATTATCCAAATTAATAAAAGGAAAAGGAAATTAAATGCACATGGATAGATGCGAGGGACTGGAGCCCCCCCCTCCCCCCCTCTTGCCCTGTACATGTTCTTTCGAGGTGATAGTTCTGAGTAAATTATTTTGTTTAAACTGTATGCCACGGCGCAGGTGGGGTTCAGAAACGGGAAATTGTTAGGCATCTTGGAAACACATTCATGTGCCTTGTACGTGATTTGTCTACTGAATAATCCAGAAGATACTAGAATATTGTAGAAGGTTCCTTGCAATCCCATGGCCAAAATAAGACGACTATTTTTTTATTTTTTTATTTTGGGAGAAATTAAATGGATTTATTTGTGCATTGAGTGGGTCACCTGTGCTTTCCAAAAGGGGGGGGGGAACTTGACCTGCTTGCCCGTCTTTCCTGTGTGTGCAAGCTGAAAAAACAAAAAAAAAACAAAGAAAGAAAGAATATGGGCAACTTTTGCGGTTCAAAATACAATTTTTATATTAAAAACATACGCTTTATTAGGTGATTTATATGAAGATCTTAGTACAATTTAAATATCCTATAGCATCAATCGACTGTCATCATATCATGCACATAAATATTGTAGAGTTTAAAACGGGTAAAGAGAGGCACGGACATCAATATCTGGAAGTTGGGGCTCTTTCTCAAATTTTCTCCCTTTTTTTTTTTTTTTTTTTTTACTGTCTGGCATTTTGTGCTTGGCAGTCCAAAGGCGTAATGTGTGTGCACTGTCTGCTTATCTCGAATAATAATAATAACAACGTAATTTTACGGGCAAGTAATGTGCAAAATATCTGCACCCTTAACTTTCTTTCATGCTATAGATAAAATTTATTTGATATATGTCTCGGAGATGTATTGTACATACTAAATGTTTCTAGTTCCGATGATGTGCATCGCCGGAGCCAGCAGAAGTGACCAAGGGCAGATTATTATTCCCCATGCCCATCCCCTTGATGTGCATATATAACTATGATATTTGATTAATCCATGTTATTAATAAATAGTAACGTTCACCACAATATTTGATTAAAAAACTAATTTTGACCCTTTTTTTTTTTTTTTGCTTGTTTGCCGTGCCTTGATATATTTATGTATATAGTATATCTCGTTTTTTAAAAATAGTGAGCTTTGTAGATATTTATTGAACTTGAGGCTACCAAATGTAACTGTGGCTACATTTAACCAATAATAAGGAAGGATTAAAAAAAAAAAAAAACCCCACATTGTTTAAGAACCTTACACCATCCGTACAGGTGTAATTCCACTGAATGTGGTACATTCCAGAAGAATGTAGAACCCTCAGGGCTTAATATTATTATATTCTTGTTTACATATATATGTGTGAGATAAGTGGTCCTTTCCCATTTGAGCAATTAATTAATTCATCATTATTTTTGAATGGGATGAATGGACTTAAAATTTTAAAAAAGCAACTTGCTGGGAAGAGGGTAAACCCCCCCTCTCTCTGCCCCCAAAAAAACTAAAAAAAGGAGGGAGGGGGGGGCTGCATTTGGTTCCAGATTACAATGCTAAACAATAGGGTCGCATTAACGAAGGGAAATTAGCCACGTCTCCTCCCTCTTCCAGTAACCCTTGCTCGTCATTCGGCGGCTGGTCGCAAATTAATGCCTCACGGTGTGGACACGCGCCCATGGTTTCACAGAAAAGAATATATATATATATATATATATGTATATGTATATTTCTGCTACCGTGATCTGACAGAAATCTGCTACCTGCTTTTGAGTGAAATATTATGGACAATTCGATATTCCATGTTAAGTTGGCAAACATGGTCCATCTGGCTGCTAAAATTGCCCCCAACAAAGGCCATGCAAAAATGCTATCGAGGGTCCAAAATAGTTTCTGGCAATTCGACCAAAAAAAAATAAAAATATATATATATATATATATTAATAAAAGAAAATAATTTTTGTGAATCTGCTTGATTTAATGGTTGTTTTCAATGACTCTACCCAATTATTATAAGTGGGGATGAGCGAGTCTGCTCAATCCACCAATCAGGTTGATCAAATCTTTTTTCGTCCCATGATATTTGTTGACTTCCTTTATCCCTGAAATTTCAGAAGTTTCCTCCCAAGCGCCGCTCTTCCCATTTCGCTTTTCCATGACACACCGACACCCCCAAAATATTCGCCAAAAGAAGAAAGGTGGTAAAAAAAAAAAATTAACAATTTATTTTTAACTGATATTGAATGAAATTTAAATTTGAGATTTTTGGTTTTAAAAACATTTTCATATTATTAAAAATTAAATAACTGAGAAGACGCCTGACCCAAAGAGCGTCGAAATTTATGACACAACTTCGTGATGAAATCTGTCAGCTCCATTTAGGAGTATCAAAATTCATTTTGGTATCTTCCTGTTCGATAAGCTCCTCAATTTCTTAACGGCATAAACGACCTACCTGCGAACGAGACAGAGAGCCTTAAACTGTGTGTCTCTGTTTCTAAAAATATCTGAAATGCAACTTTGTCCTCCCTTCTCGATTAAAATACTCTCGTCCTCTCTCTCTGCTGTATGTATATATAGACTGATCCTGTCCAAGAATCAGCTTTACATCTACACCAACTTTCCTTGTATTTCGGTTTTTTTACTCTCTTCAGTTTCAGTGATCAATGCCTACCGCAATTCCTCTTCTCTGTTCTTGATTTAAGCCTAACTTTTCTTTTTCTTTACGTCTTTCACCTTGTTGGCCCTTCCACCGCCGACCCGTTACAGTTTCCAAATTCCAGGTCTGCATTTAAGCACTTGTCTTGACTTCTCTTGATCAGTTATCTGATAGTTTCCAAATTCCAAATTCCAATTCTTTGAGTTTATAATTCATTTCACTCTGCATTTGGGAGCATCAAGAGACAGGCTAGCCGCTGGCCCATCAATCTCGAATTGAAATTAGCCGAGCAAGTTGGCCTTATTAACAGCGAATTGCAGATGAATCCTTTTTTCATCGAGATGGAAGAACAGGAGGGATCAAGCTCAACTCAGTCCGCCGATGACTCACCAATGATGCCAACGCCACAGCCAATGGAGGGTCTTCATGACACAGGGCCACCGCCTTTCTTAACCAAGACTTTTGACATGGCGGATGACCCATCCACCAATCAGATAGTTTCTTGGAGCAGAGGAGGCGCCAGCTTTGTTGTGTGGGATCCTCATTCTTTCTCCACTAACCTCTTGCCCAGGCACTTCAAGCACAATAACTTTTCAAGCTTTGTCAGACAGCTCAATACTTATGTAAGTAACTTGTTATCTTTCTTCTTCATCTACTATTTTTTAACAAAACCTTTCCTTTTTTTTTTTTTTTTGGACAACGCTGCATTAGTTCTGTCTAGTTTAAGTCGGCAATTCCCATAAAAAAATTTTATTCTAATCTAAATGGATGGGGATTAGAAGGGTGTTCTCAATTCAAATTCACGAAATAATCTTTGGTTTCGAGTTCACGGGGTCTTCCCAGTTCCACATCGGTTTATTTTGTTAATTGGTATTTCTTTACCGAAGAAAAGGGGAAATCATTGTTCCATATCGACCTCAGGATTGTCAAATGCTCCGGCACAAACACGCTGAAGGAGCAGTGGAAATGTCCTATTGGTTGGATATTTCTTTAATTGCTTACCGATAAGAGTCCCATTACTGAGACAATCTGGAATTTCACATGTTTGAAATGTTCACTGCAATTCACGAGACACGTTGTCTGTCTTCCTATCGAGACGCGTCTGCTTTAATTTTCTATTCCCATGGATCCTTCTGGATGCGAGGCCTTTTCTTTTCTTTCATTTCTTTTTTTCTTTTTCTTTTTTTAAAATGTTTTAACTAGGGTGATGAATTGCCCAATATATATATTCAGCGAACGCAGGGTTATCCACATTAATATAGTTCGTTAGCATCACCAATGCAGATACAATGATTAATCAATTAACCACGGATAATAATGAGATATGGTGTCCATGTAAATCATCTCAAATTGAGTTTTTATATATATATATATATATATATATATATATATATATGTATGTATGTATAAAATTTCTGACATCGGATGTCAATTCAGCAAATCAATTGGTTTGAGGCGCTTGGTGGTTTACATTAAATGTGGAATTTGATTTCTGCAGGGCTTTAGAAAGATTGATCCAGATAGATGGGAATTTGCGAATGAAGGATTTGTAAGGGGCCAGAAGCATCTTCTAAGGAACATCAAGAGAAGGAAGGCACCTCCTCAGCCTCTCCCTCAGCAGCAATCTCTTGACGCTTGTGTTGAAGTTGGCAGGTTTGGACGAGATCAAGAAGTTGATCGCTTGAAACGCGACAAGCAGGTTTTAATGATGGAACTAGTGAAGCTTAGACAGCAACAGCAGAGTACCAGGGCCTATATTCAATCCATGGAGCAAAGGCTGCAGGGGACAGAAAAAAAGCAGCAGCAAATGATGCAATTCTTAGCTAGAGCAATGCAAAATCCGGCCTTTATACAGCAACTAGTTCAACAGAAGGAAAAGAGAAAGGAACTAGAAGAGGCAATGACAAAGAAGAGAAGAAGGCCTATTGATCAAGGACCTCGCAGTGTTGCTGGAGCAGAATCAAGCCATCGTGGTCAAAGGTCAAACCCCATCAAGGCTGAACCTTTAGAATTTGGAGATTATGGATTTGAAGTATCAGAGCTTGAAGCACTTGCGTTGGAAATGCAAGGGTATGGCAGGGCAAGGAGAGAGCAGAAGGAAGGACATGAAGGGCTAGAGTCACCGGAGGGTAGAGATAGAGAACTTGATGAAGGATTTTGGGAAGAATTGTTAAATGAAAGTACTGTCGGAGCTGAAGATGAAGATGTGAATACACTGGCTGAGCGCTTGGGGCATCTAGGATCCAGTCCTAAGTAGACAAAGTGGACCTTTGATGCCAAGTTCACTGCCTCAATGATCGATCATGTCGTTTGGTGGGAGGCCGTTCAGGGTTGTGCTGCTCAGTACTCTCGCCCAATTGGGTCATTTCAAATTGCCTCCTAGGCCACAAAAATATATTTCTTGCAGTTGGCAGGATAGGAGAATCACCCAGCAATCTTACCATCGAAAATATCTTGTTCTTGGTGTTCTAACCCTTGGTTGTGTTATATTCTAGTTTTCAATAGATCCCTTGTGTCCATCACTTAATTCTTCTCTGTCTTGGTTTAGGTTGCAGCTGCGCGTAGACAAGAACCTGATAGTCTCTGTATCGTGATTCGTCTCAAGAGGTTTTTGTTTTTTCATCCTTTTGTGAAGCTCACTGTTTTCTGACCTATGGATTCAATTCATTGCTTTACCGTCTCTTGTGGTTTGTTTAATTTTGGGCCTCAAATGAATGTAGATTGTTCAGAAGCTGTTGATGAAATGGACAAAGATATTGGCTGCAAGTTGCCGAGAACCTCAATAAAATGTCGCTTTTGGATTTGAAGTCCTAAATATTTTTAGTTAGCAATGTCGGTTTGATTTTTCTTATTGCTTGTATTTGACGTCTTCCCCTGCACTTCCTACTCGTTCTTGGACTATGTTGGGAGAGTGGGTGGGTGATGAATTTGCTAATGTTACATTCGCAATCTGCGCTGCTACAAGGATTTTTATTTTTATTTTTATTTTTATATCCTTGGCAAGCCTGTTCTGTTGGTAATCGAGTCATTTTCAGTAGTCATGCTCCTGGACTTTTGGGTTATCATTGATGGGCCTGCACGTCGCAGCAGAAATTTCTATGACCTGAATTGCACCCGAGGGACCATCTCATAGTCATGCTGAATGAACTTTGTACTGGAAAAATTGATGCTAGCTCGTGAAGAATTTTACTTTAATTGTCCATGGCTTGCACTACCTCTCGCTGTTTTCACCTGTGTCTAATGTCTTCACTCTGCGCACAGGGAGTGAGTGTGCAGCAGAAACCTGACCTCCTATTTACACGCCTCTAGAATTGAAAGACCCCACTCCAAAATAGCAGCTCAATTTGCATATTATGTTGGTAACCTCCAACATAAGATTGTGTGTCCAGGTGAAATGAACAATATATTGGTACTTTCAGGTGGTCCTTTAGCAAGCAACAGTTATATGGGTTCTGCTGTCTATCCTTTGAGTGCAGATTGAAATCGAATAGTTCAACTATTGTCCTCCGTGATGTGGTTAAAGAAAAATGGTGCCTTGACGGAGAATTTATGTTCTTTTTAGTTTCTATTACAACTCTCGCCAATACAAATTATGAGCATATAGGTACATAATTTAAATTTTTTTTTAAAAAGCATATTTAAAGCGCATTTAAAATTATTCTTAAACATAATTTTTATTTTTTAAATAAATTATCATAGTACAATAAATAGCAAAATTTTTTTAACCAACATATACTGTTAAATATATATTTTATTAGAATTGTAACTTTAGAATTGTTAAGAACCGTATATTTTATTAGAAAAAAAAAACTATTTATAATAATTCTACTCATAAAATAATATAATATAGAATATAAATTATAACAATATAAATAATTAACATTATTATAATATATAACAATTAATAACATATATACAAAACAACTAATTACTTATTTAGTACCTAAATTATATTTTTTAAAATATATTAATTTTAAACGGGATACCAATTCAGCAACTGAGGATGGTAAAATTATAAACAAGTCACTTGGGGCAAGGTGTTGTTGCTATGGGGCGGGCATACGGAGGGGTTTGGCATTGAAGTTACGAGTGTTGTTGACGCGCTGCAAGATGCGCTTGTGATTTCTCGTACGTGAGATGGACAAGTGTACTGAGACGCAAGGCGGGGCTCACCTCCACGTCCTCCTGAGCACACGTGACTCCAGATTGACTTCACTTGGGCCCGAATTTTGTCCTCTACGCTTCCTGGGTGCTCTTAAAATGGGCCTAACAAAGAGTGTTGGGCTCCGAAACTTTTTGTCTGAGTTAAAAAAATTAGGAGCGTTACAAAAAAAAAAAACGAAAAATTTAGTTGAATAAAATGAAAATTTTATGAAGCCTCAGAAAACTAGGCATGACCCCTTTATTAAGAGTGACAAGAAATTTAGGATTGGGCCCAGTGCATAATGTAGCCCACTAAGTGCTTCAACAGAGCATTGGAGAGGGAGTAGTCCTCCGTTACTGAAGTCACCGCTGCTGGCTCTGGATGCGCCACAGTAATGATCCGAATCTTGGATTATGACACCTGTGCTCCCGGTTCAATTATAGGAACCATTTTCATGAAAGTGGAAGGCAACAGTCCGGTTGAGTCCCCATATCAATATGCAATTGTGGTAGGTGGCTTAATTTGTTTTTGCATAAGATGCCAATAAAGGGTAATATGAAGAATCACGTGCTTCAGTTGTAAGATTTATGTTCACAGTCTAAACACCTTCAAGTATTACACCTTTTTGAATGAACTGTATGAACATATCAAATAATGCACAAATTCTAATATAAGAAAAATTTGGTAATAAAAATAGTAAATTATAGATTAATCACATCTCATTTCGTCTCATAAAAATAAAATAATAATAAAAAAAAGAAGTTGATATAAAAACAATTATTATGCTACTTTTTTTATTGTTTTCACATTGTTTCCTTTGTATTATTATGCAGTTGTGTTCTTTCCAAATATATGATGGAGGTTGTTTTACATATATAGTAATTATATTGCAATAATACTAGAATCTAGGTTGATATTGGTTACTTACTAGGAGCTATGCACTGTTATTAATTCCAAAGGTCCTTTCTTTTTTTTTTTTTTTTTCTTACAGTATTTTCCTCCTTTTGCTTTCCCAGTTTTCCCCTCCATTGGATGTGATTAGATGGCGTACATAGATTTTTATGAGCTGAATTTGCTTGATTTTAATTGGCTTCCAGTAACGTTAAAGCCACAGTTCCGGCTGCGGTAGGGCGGGGGGTGGGGAGAAAATTGCAAGAGGGGAATCTCGCAATATTAACACCCGTGAAGAGCAAACCTGGCCCACAAAAAAGACCTCTTCTTGCACTCTCATCAACGTGCCTCTGCGTGCAGGACAAGGACTTCACTACTAGTAGAATGGCAAAATACCTAGACAATAACAAAGTTGAAAAGGGCTACGGGCTAGGTGGGTATCATAACTTGATATGAATACTCGCATTGCTTCAGAAATCAAAAGGTCATTATTTCATGCAACATCGACCCAGAAAATGTTCAACTTAACAATCTCTTTATGTCTATAGCTAGGTATAAATTTTCATGTAAAATTAGCATTTTGTTTCAAAGCTGACATCTTATCTGGGTACTCTATTATTTATTCTGTAGGTGGATAGCAGTAAGCTAAGAATGTGCAAGTTCAGTGTGTGGTAGGAGAAATGTCACACCAACGGATCGTATTTTAGTAACCATTTACTACTACTAAAAACTTAAGGACAATATATATTGTTCTTATGAAACGATTGATTGGTGTCCATCGTAGCGTCTTTCTTTGCTAGAAACTAATGGAAGAGCCACTTAATGGGTTATCTCATCCACTAGCCCACACTTTAAGTGAAACCCTCCCTTTGTCACCTCCATTAACGAGAGGCAATTGTCTGAGAGAGCAAAGAGAGTTAAATAGATGCTCCTCCTTCTTTTCTTTCTTTTTTTTTTTTTCATAATTAATAAAGAACCATTCTGGCGAACATTGCTTGGTGCCTGTAGGGAAGTGTGGCCTTAAAATTATTCGAGGGGGACTTAATCGAAGTTGACCTTACGCAACTCTTACCATAAAGATTAATTTTTTTTTTGGTTTCAAAACATTGCATATTCATTGCAAAATCTTTGCTTGATGCCAATTTCAATTTTCCATAAATATATACAAACGTTCATTATAATTTCTACATTTGTAAAGATAACACTTTGAAGCATAATCATCACAATGTGAAACCATTAATAGAACTAAAATATTCAAGAAACAAAGATATGTTAAACTGAGCCTCTAGTCTTGCTGATATCCTAGCTTTTCTGTCTTAAAGGTGAATCAATGAAGCATAAATCTCATCCCATCCCAAAAGAAAAGCAACATGAATCTTACCCGAATGCCAGAATGATTCAAGAGATTATGAGATGATAGAAAGAAAACACACACACACACACACACACACACACACACACACACACACACACATATTTCCGATAAGTAGAATAAGGAAGAAAAATTACAAAATCCTCAAAAAAAAGAAAAAAGAAAAAGAAGATCGCCAGTCGTAAGAATTACCACTAAAAAGAAATACAAACTTACGTATGAGGCTACGATTCTAAGAGGAAGAAAAAAAAAAGGTTAAATAATATTAATATAAACATGATGTTAGATGTTGATATGAAGTTAGAAATTCTTGAAGAAACTATGCATTTCACAAGACCAATAAACAACTATAAAGTGGTATTAGTAGTAAACAAAAGTATAATTTTAAGTCAAGTACAATAAGTTGAGAGACGCAATCAGTATATCTGCTGTAGCAAAAAGGCCAAAATTCCACGGTTGAACTAATTTCCAGGTTCGATTCCAGCCAGCAGAAAAATTATTTTCCATCGAAAGAAACGTGAGAGGCAATCAATAAATCAATCATGCAAGTTGTGGGGTAAATGAAAAGCTTTGGAGGAGGCCTATCTCCCTATCTTCACATCTCTTTCCCTTTTTCATTACTCTCCATGCTAAGCTTCTCATTCTTCTATAATAAGCCTTCTGCTTAACAGATCCTCCGTTGATACTTTCTCTTTCTTTATTTTTTATTTGTGTATGCCAATATAGACAGAAAGGAGATAACTATGTAGAAGAGGTTTTGTAGAAAAACTGTCTTACCGTCTGTAGTATAACTATGTCCGAATACATGCTGACTAAGGTTGGTCTGTAGAAAGAGAGAGAGGAAGAGATATATGCGAATGTTGTCTCAGAGATGCTCAGACAAGCAATCCATGCCTAGATAGCGATTTGGAGAATAACATATCATCATCCCCATCTCACGAAATTTTGCTTTTGCTAGGCAGTGAATGATGCCTTTCGGTGTCTCTATTTCACTGCCACCCGTATCCTCAGCAAAGCTGTGTTTAGTTGTGTCCAAAGCCGGGATTCTCTATTTCTGAGCTGCTCTTACTTAGTCTATATTTTGTTATATCTTCATAGGTGCAAAGCCGGGATTTTCTTTCTTCTTGTTTTTTCTCTGTTGGAGTTTTCTTCTACACAGGCATGTTCCCTAAAGTTACAGCCATGTCCAATTCAACTACTTTGTCTGAGGAAGCCACCGGTTCTTCTGGCACCAGACTTCAGGACTTTTATGGTTTGGATCCCGTTGTTTCAACCAGTTCTCCTCAGCAGCAACAACAAATAATCAAGAAGAAGAGAAGCCTACCTGGCAATCCAGGTAGATTCGTCTATGATTCTCTTCTATAATCTTGAATATAATTAGATTCGTAGGATTTAATTCGCTATGTATTTATCGTTTTTGTTGTTATAGACCCAGAAGCTGAGGTGATAGCATTGTCCCCAAAGACCTTACTGGCTACCAATAGATTTGTTTGTGAGATCTGCAACAAAGGGTTTCAGAGAGATCAGAATCTTCAACTTCATAGGAGAGGCCACAACCTTCCTTGGAATCTGAAGCGAAGAAACAGCAAAGAAATCAGAAAGAAAGCCTATGTATGCCCTGAGCCAACATGTGTCCATCATCATCCATCTAGGGCCCTGGGTGACCTAACAGGTATCAAGAAACACTTTTGCAGAAAACATGGAGAGAAGAAGTGGAAATGTGGAAAATGTTCGAAGATCTATGCCGTTCAATCCGATTGGAAGGCTCACTCTAAAACCTGTGGAACAAGAGAGTACAGATGTGACTGTGGAACACTTTTCTCCAGGCAATATTTCTGTCTTCTCTTTTATTGATCTTTTTTTTTTTTTTTGAGTTTCCTTTCCTTTCCTCGAATCGTTTAATAATGCTCTTATTGGTCTTTTTATCTGTCTCAAAAAGTTCCATCGCTCGCATGTTTGTTAGATTTGACGTTTCATCGTAATTCATCATTCAGGGTCTAAGTACATAGCAAATATTAGTAAGTTGGAAATTTTATTTATTGGGGTTGATCTTCATATCTTGTTTCAGTCGTTAGTTTTGTTTTGGGGTCATTTTTATACAAGAGTGACAAAAACTCTGCATGTGCATGGAATGTCTCTGCACCTCAAATAATGAATTATTGGCAGGTTGCATAGAAGTGGCCGCCATTAATACAAGTCCGTGTTATAAATCTCTGGATTCTTTCTGAACCTGCCAAGTTCACATTTTAAAAGAACAAAATAATCGGGAAATATGAGTCAGAACAATTAACACACTGCTAATCTTTATTTATGTTTTGTATATTGTCTCTTATCATTCCGCGTTTGAATCAAAATCAAGCAAAATTTGTCTTCTGTCGGTGCATTAAATGCACGAGTGTGACCTACATGATATCCTTTCGTTTTTTGATTTTGTTGAACAAAGTCCGATGCCATTGATACAATTCCTTTTGTAAACACTGCTTGCTTTTCTCAATGGGTTTACATATTTGGGTATTTTAGTAATGCTGTGACTGCAAAAAGAAGGATATTGTTACACAAATATTTGCTTGTGTCCAAGGAAAGGTAATCTCTATAGGGATTTTTTCATGATTGGGAACCCGTGACAATTTTTTTAATGAAGGTGTCATAATTTACTCAAAGATTACACTGAATCTCTGACCTCCTCCATCATGAAAGACAGATAAATCTGCAAAAATATTTGATATGCCGATCTGCTTTCATTTTCTTCCATCAGTACACCACTGCCACGATTTTTTTTGGGGGGGGGGGGTGTTGTTGTATGGAGCTTTTGAATTGCGTATTTTTGTTACATGCATGACCCCAAAATTTAAAGTTGGGACTCTACGTCCCTACATATTTCCACGCATCGATCGCTAAATCTCTCCCTCTCTCTCTTCCCACCCTCCCCCTTTAGCTTTGACCAAAGAAGAAAAATAATTTTACAATTGTTGTCGTGCTTTCTAGCTTTACGAATGGCAATCATGTGTATCCTCCACTCCGCGTGCATGATCTTAGTCTCTAGCCTTTTCCTTTGTTTTAGCCATGAAAAATAAAAAGAATTCACCGTCATTAAATTAAGTTGTGCATATTTGAAAATTTTGCCAACTGATTTTATATGTTATACAATTGAGGCAGTTATTTATCAAGGCATAGCTATGAAATTAGAAGGATTCGAGCACACAAGTAAATGTCTACTAAGGTTATTAGTACCCAAGCGTCAAAAAAAAAAAAGGTTATTATTAGTTCCCTCACATCTCTCAATTACTTTGATTGTATAATAATTTCAATGTTTTTTTTTCTTGTTTTTCGCAAATATAAAAATGACCTCTGTCCCACAACAATTTCCATTATGATTATTCGCTCCTTACGGATTTATGGTTGTTTGCTCACCTTTTTTTTTTTTGTTTTATTTTACTTTGCTTCTAAAAGCTCTAGCTAATATCTAATATTTTTATGTGTATTCATTCTGAGATTACAGGAAGGATAGCTTCGTAACTCACAGGCCATTCTGCAATGCATTAGCTGAAGAAAGTGCGAGACTCTCAGCTCAGCAATTGGTCTCCACAAATCCAGCTGTCCAATCTCTCCTCCTTCAGAACCCACGAACCCATCCTTCTATTTTCCCTGCTCGGAACCAGCAGGTCCCTCAGCTCTCTCCCAACTGGGACACATCTCCCCAAAACCCTAGTGATCTCCTTCAAAACCCAGTCCAAGCAGTCAAGCCTGAAACCCAACATTTCCGCATCCCAACTCCAGTGATTTTCCAAAAGCCATCGCCATTGACCGCCCAGAACGGTCTGGTCACCTCTGCCACGTCATCGGCATTCCCCCACCTGTCAGCCACTGCACTCCAAAAGGCTGCAACAGTGGAAGCAACTCAAAGGGTGGGTCATAGTAGTCGCATGACACATCTGGACGCGGGCGAGTTGGGCCCCAGTTACCTAGGGACCCACCTGGCTCCGTGGCTGAATGAAGACCGCTTGACGAGGGACTTTCTGGGCCTCACCGGTGATGACCATGGTACCATCAACGATGAAAATGGGAACGGTGCAACTGGCACGAGCGTTAACTTTAGCATGAGTGTCAGGAAAATGCTATCGTATACGGGAGGACTACGGTTCCATCATTACAATGAGAGAGACCACTCGCTCTTGAAGCCCCATGGTTTTGGACACGCTGAGTCTTCTGCCTCGGAAACGTGGGGTGACTGCTAGAGCTAGAAATCCTAAATGGAGCAAAGGTATAAAGCCAAGATTGCCCTCTATCTTCTTGGAATTAAAGGGAAAAAAAAAAGAAAAGAAAAAAGATCGAGGGGGTTTCAATGAGAACCTTATGTTGGGTCCCACGATCAAGTCGTCTTTTTATTTGCATCAAACATTTTTTTTTTTTTTTGGATTTTGTGTCTTGAAATTTCCAAATGCTCAGCTGCATAATTCAAGAAGAAAGTTGCAGCTTTTCATGTTATCTTTTGTCACCGTCTACTTGCAATACCAGAATTTGATGATAAGCGGTACTAACTATAATAATTTTCCGTGTATCTTTAGTCGATATAAATATTTTCTTTTAATTGGCCCCAGGTGATTATTGGAAGAGGAATTATGTGCACGGCAGCATCTTAATTTTGGTATAAGTTCTATTACGAGATACAAGCTATGGACACAAAATTAAATACAAATGCATTATAATATTTAATTTGTATATAATAATTAAGTGTAATTAGCAATTATAATAAATTTGTGTTTAATCTCACATTGGATATATATATATATATTGTTTTTTTTTTTTTTTTTTTGGCTTTGGTATCTTATGTGTGGCGCGCACATTACTTTGATCAATGACTCTCGTTCCACTGTTGTCCCGTCCTTATCTCGACAACTAGGGATCACAAGACTATGTCGCCACTAGAACGATATGAGACGAACAATTTTGAGCAAATAACGAAGTCTACTCTTTTCCTGTTTTTGGCTCATCGTCATAATCTTTTTGTCTTCTTTGAAGGGTTATGTAAAAGTGGTCATATAAAGACATCTCTGGCTAACAATGATTATCACATGATGAACAGAAGTAATGACTTTTTATCGTGTCATACTCTTCTTCTTCTTCTTCTTCTTCTTTTCTTGCAAAATCTATGTACTCTAATGATCTACTTTGCAGGGTCAATATATAGCAACTCTAGAAAATATGTAGAGGATGAAGAGCTTTTTATTGATAAGGGAGTCAGATTCAATGATGACAAGTGGAGTTTTGCAAAAAATTAAAAATTTGCAATTTGGTCTATGCTTAAAATAGGAATCCAACAAGGGCGGGGGATTATCGCATCGCGCAATTAAGCTTTCACTAAATTTTATTTTATTTTTTTATTGAAAAATGGAAACAGCATTTAGAGGGGAATAATGTTGAGAACTAATGTAAGCCTGCTTTTAGTTTTCACTATATATCAAATAGATAAATATATAAATAAATGCATCGCCAAAGAAGTAAGTAAATAAATGCGATTTTTATTTTTATTTTTTTCGTTTTATTTCCGAGGGTGAGAAATACGTACGTTTCTGGCAAAACCTAGACCTCTAGCACGCCCCCACCACTGCAGCTTCTACTTGCCTGATGCAATAGATCAAAGGAGAATCAAGCTTGAAACCATGCACCTATGTTATACGGCCCAGTTTTGCTTTTGACCACCGACTAACTATGGGGTATTAGCCGACAAAACCAATCCACTTGCTTAGTAATATAATGATAAACTCGATTCAACTTGTTGGCAGGACAGGACTGTTAAAACTTTTTATTGCAAAAGTTGGTGTTCAAATCTAATACGTACCCCTGAACTGGACCAAAGTTGTCTTGATTTGAGTCGATGAAAATCTCATTGTAGACATCATTTGTCTTTGTCCATATGTAGGACATTTACGCGCTGCACGTAATTTTCCTTCGTCCAATTTGGCATGTGAATGTTGACAATGCTATTGTATATGGGTTCTGGAGAATAAAATATACGCAGGAAACGGAAGATATTCTACAGTGCAAGACATGATTCTCTCCATCATTGTAGCCCTACAAGTATGATCGAATGCAACATCTGTGCATGCAGGAAAATTGCGATAATACCCTCGATCCATGCGGAATTGACCACCTAAAGGCATCACAAGGCTCAAGTATCATATCCCAGCATCGAATACTTCTTTTTTGGGCATATTAACATGAAATACTTAAGAAAGGTAAGTTGCAACCCGATCCACAAGGAAGGAGGTAAAATACCATGTTGGTGGAACCTTGAACGCATGGGACTGTAAGTATGGAACTCTTTTTTTTCTTTCTTTTTGATAAAAATACGCAACTAATAATTATCACAGTAGAATATATCATAGTATAATGTATGAAAACATCTTTCACGTAACGCTTTCATATTCCAAATGAGACCACGGCAGTCACTTAGCAAATATCTTGTTACGTCCACTCTTTTTATGCAATTCCTGCTCCTGCCGAAGTCTAGAAGAAAGATACCAATTTCCAAGAATTTCTTTTCCTCAATCACTTTACGATACTAACTACTAAGAAAAGAAGACCATAAATGAGAAAGAAATACAGCCTTTTCTTTAGAGATGGAGTCATAGATGGTTGTAAAACCTGTATAACTATAAGTGCGAGTAAATAGGCAACTAGGTTGATGCTGATGCTGTATGTATATTTGTGCCAGTGAGGTGGTGGCCCAGGACATGGGGGGTACTAAACCCAGAGGAAAAAGAAGAGAAAAGAAGGGAAAAAAAAAAAAAAGAAGAAGAGAAAATGAAACAGACAAGTACAAGAATTGTCAACGGTTATGAAATTGATACTCAATGCAACTTTGAATGTTTGAATTACATCTCGGTCATCATATCTCTGTTGATGGCGCCTTTATCAATTTCCGTGCACGTCTCCATATCACGCATCCTCTGCTTTGCAGCTTAACCTGCGTTAACATTCATTTGAAATTCCTCTATACTTGTACTGCATCATTATTGACCCATATGATCACAGGGCCTGGACGAAAATGCATGGCAAAGACTGATGTCCTATGAAAAAAAAGCAAAGTTTTAGCGGGCCAATTACTTGGCAAATATTGCCGGAAGAATATCTTAGAAGGTTCGAACCCAATTAATCTGACGACATGTTCGACCACCGGTTTCTTATTCTGGTGTTATATGATGGGGGCAAGAGGATAGCCATTTGATGTTCAATTTTTTTTTTTAAAAAAAAGGTTTTAATGACGTACATTGAGAAATACAGAGGAGTGCTTAATAATAGCGATTGAATTGGAAGGCGGTTTCTTCATCAATCCTGAAGAATTATTACGAGTCATAAAAGAACAATCTACACATGCTAATCCCTCAGCGACATAAAAAGGAAGGGGCAAATCCTTGTCAAAACTTGGTATATTCACCTCCACCATGCCAATGAAAGGAAGGGGGTTGCGTCTAATGGTATATCCAAGCTTTTGGAAAGGATGCCTAGGTGAGTTGCAGGGTTAGGGTACAATACGTGGCATTTTCCTTCTAAAAACGAGTGTATCTTTCTATCTCTGCCGCAAATCCAGACAAACAAAAATTTTCGATTTCACTTCCTCTCTCTCTCTCTCTCATCTTTTTTACTATTGCCAAACCCTCATGCTAAACTCTCTTTTTGCAAACATTCTTGAGTACCACAAATTTAACTTAGAATTTAAAAACGGGTGCATCTTATTCTCTACTACATTGATTGCATCTTCTTTGGTATCCATTGAAAAGCTTATCATCTTCATAAAATTTATATAAAGAGGAAGGCCATGAGATAGCTGCTGCGCTTAAAAAACATGACCAAAGAGAAGATTTCCAAAGTTCCGTAACAAAAACTTAGGGTGAACAAGGTTAAAGCGTTTCCAGCTGCTAACAGGGATTTTTAATACAGTAGTTGGATGAGCATCATGTGATGGGTTATATCATCCCCAGCTAAGCTTATTAGCTGTCAGTTTTAAGTTAATTGTTGCTAGGATTACTATTGGTGCAAGTTCCCCCCTATCTGCCACTTTCGGATTTGACTACGGGCATCCCAATTACATATTATTTTCTCGATTATACTGCCTCCAGATTCTCTTGAATTTAAATAAGTGAGACAAGTTCTTGATGAACTCACATGGCCAAAATCCAAAGTTCTCTGAATATGCTAGCATAGCTTATGCAGTCTTAATTTTGGATTTAGGATGGTGAGTTAGGAACCAGAAACACAAGTATCATTATCATCAGCAGAAAATCCATAGGTTGCAATTGGTTACCGTTTAACCACTGAGACATACAAAAACTATCAAAGTTAGCAATGACTCGCTATGTAATGCAAAAGACAGAAAGCTTCTCCAACGGAACAAAGACTGATCTTTTGGGATCAAAAGTCAGACTGAATCTGTCATGAAGTTGCATCTCTATATACTCCTTATCTCGATGATGGTTTTAGTACATCAGAATTTACTCCCAGGTATTTGTCCAAAACGTCCTTGAATGCCTGGAAATAGAAAAAGAATTACAAATCTACGTTCAGATGCAATGGTTCACCAAGTTGCTCACAGTATACCTCATCTTCAATCATAGTTCCATTTTAGCTGGACTGCAACTTTTAGATTGTCATAAGCTACTATAAGCATACTTGATCTTTATGGTGCTGCATCTAGCTGAAAGTAAAGATGCACGTGCTGATAACTAATTCACAAAAAAGTCCCTTCATATGAAGATTCTTAGGGTACTCAAATAACATAAAGAACCAAAAGGAGAACAAAGGCCACATGTGACTTTAAAAAGACTGCTAGTATGCGGAAAATTCGATGTAGGCAAATGAAAAGCAGCAGAAAGCCACCATGTCAGTAGCACTGGAATTGAATTGGATTCACATGAGGTAACTTTGAATTCAAGCAATGGTAATAAATCATTTTGGGAAAAATCGATGCATTCAAGCAAAAAGCAGCAGAGAACCACAGCGTCAGTGGTGCTGGAATTGAATTGGATTTGCACGGGATAGCTTTGATTTAAAGGAACAGTAATAAATAAAAAAAAATTCTCTTGCTAGAAAATCCCAAAAAACTAGTAAAAACTAGAAATATTAGAATCATCCATAGCAATATTTGTGTTAAACAATTAAGATCACGTGCAAGATTCTCAGTTCATTGTTACAATTCATTGTTTGTCTGGCTGTATGCCATTGTTGTTGAAAAACGCTTCATTTGTATTGTTTCTACACGGTTTATGGGTGAGAAAGGATGCTTAGTAGTCCCATGTCAACAAGATACAATGTTAACCATTGCCATCCAAACCACAGAAGGCCTCTCCATTCATTTCTATCACACCCAGCTACCTTCATTTCCTCGTTCACATTGAGTGATTTCACTTGCAATTATGAATACCTACAAGCCTACCATTTAAATCATTTTTCCATCTTGACAACAAATTAAGTGGCATTTCCAACATGAACGAAGAATTACCTGCAAGGCAAATGATTCTTTCCCATTTAAAATTGCATCCATTGCAGCAAATTGGTCATCAAATGCACTATAAAATACTTGGTAGAACTTGTTCCTGAAATCACCATTGACAAATCTAAAAAATATTAATACAAAAGGCTGTTCTGTACTCCTCTAGACTTAGTAGTCTGAGTTTAGGCAAGTACCTCGATTCTTCAGAGGTCAGTTGATCCATCTCATCAAATTTTCGTGTGAGTACTTCTGCCCCTACTGGTGAAAGCAAATGCAGTATCAGTGCCTCCAAGGTTCTTCGAAAATTGTGCTGGAAAGGCAAAAGAGTAATAACTCATGCACCATCAGAAAATCTTTAAGACATGGTGTTATGAGATCAAGCACAATCCATGTATGATAGAAGAACAGCATAAATAGCATTGCCGGAGCTAATTTCAGGATAAATGAGCAACTACCAAATTGTCAAAACAACATTTACATCCATTTCTAGAAAGTGCCAAGCTATTTAATAAAGTGAAACTTACCGCCATGGCAAGAAGTACATTTTGCAGGGTACTTGCATTAAGGGTCCAAAGAATTTTAGCAACTGGATCACCCTTCAAGAGAGATAAATTGCTTTCGGCAATTTCATAACATGCATCTTTCACACAGACTCCATGATCATTGGTTGAAGTTGATAGTCCAGCTGGATCCTGGTCATTGATCTTTACATGGTTGTGAACTAAAGAAACAAGTTCATGAAGAGCCTGGAGAGCAGGTGGCTCCAATTCATGCAGCTTAAGACTTCCGTGTCGGTCATTTCCCAATAAATCTTGTCTTTCACATGCACTGTGTGCATGACCTAGTAATAACATCAGTACAAGTCACCAGAAATGCTGGCATAAAACAAGTTGGAAAGTTCTCTAAATAAAAGGAGAATAGCGAGGAATCATTAAACTGACCTGTTTCTCCACAACTAGGTGACTCGGATACAAGCCTCTTCTGTCTCTCCATAGCAGGAAAAGTAGCCTTAGGGAGTACCTGGTTCTGTCCTAGTTCCCAATGCATAAGTAACATTTATCAACAGCAAATTAAACAAGACAAAAGAAGAAAAATGAGATACAAATAAATATTTGATACTTGTAATCAGAGATTGGACTAAATTCAAGAAATCTAAGTGGCACATTGTTAATGTGTGAGGCCTTTAATGATCCTTCTCCAAGCATGTCCGCATAACTGCCAGAGACTTAGGCAGAGTTGAAAAGCCTTTTGTCTACCATATAACACAGCCAAGTCTAGGCAGACATATATCACAATTATTATATCTGTTAGTAACTCTCAAACTCTTTCAAAGAACCATTGCAAAATATTTACCCACTAGAAATACAACAAATAAACAACAAGACAGACTCAAAAGGCATGATCTGAATAAAAATATAATTGAAAAAGATATTGATGCGAAAAATGATCCAAAAAGGTCAATATACTACAAGTTTTGCAGTGTCAAAGGAATGATAAAAAAGATCAGTTATCTATTCTAAACCAGGTGCATACAACAGTAGCAGTAATAATCAAAGCCTCAAGCCAATAGACATACCACTTCGTTGTCCACCAATCTTGAATTCCCAGCAACAATTTGATGAGCAGGTAAAGTTCATTGACAAAATAAAATTACAAAATCAGGCTAGCTTACTATAGAAATAATGCTAAATTGCAATCATCTGAGAAAAAAGGAAGCAAACAGACACAGCAAAAATGGAGGATAAGAAGTTTAAACAATTGAAGGGATAAGGAACCCAGAATACCTTCTTAATATTCGGCGAAGATAATAAGAATCCATGTGCTCCAGCATGTTAGACATTATGTTGGACTGCCACCAAAAGTTGATAGCAATGGTCAAATCATCACTATCTACCTGGTGAAACCTGAAACAAGTAGAAAGAATAATATTTAAACTATTGCATTCTACCAACAACAATCAGCCATTTGGATGTAAAAAATCCTAAGCTATTTCCGTAAGTTCAGGCTATGAAGTTTGCAGCTTCAGACAAGATTATCATCCACTTTTTATCATCTTGGTCAGCAAAAAAGAATTGTAACAAAACCCTACTGGCCAATGCCAAGGCCTATTAATTCTTCGGTCACCTATGAATCCAAATTCCTTATCTTCCAGAGCATTAAGCCTAAACATATAACATGTTAATTAATTAGGACTTGGAAAAAGCAAAGATCGCATGTCAGATATCTGTTATTTTAACCTTTTCTCATTAAGGAAAAATTTTAAATAGAAAACTTAAAATAGAGGAAAGCATGATATAACAAGCCTTGTAAACATAGCATCATGTTACCCAAGGGAGAAAGGCACCAAATAAAGGCAATTAATTCAAAAGCGTTATTACTTGAACCTTACCAGCCTTCGGGAATGAAAAGGGCATCACCTGCTTGGAGAATAACCTTGTGAGAGTGGTCAACGGAACATTTTGCTCTTGGATACAAAGAAAAATCAGGATTCTCTGGTGCAACAGCACTACCAACCAAAAGGAAAATAAATAAGAAAGTAAGATTTTCAGACAAGCAATAAATAAAGATGCCATATAACAAGGCCATCCTGGACAACAAGCAAGGATTTAAACATAAAAAAAACCTGTGATTGATTTCCAGTAATTTAGAAGAAGTAACATACCTGTGGTTTGAGGCCTCCCCATATATGGGCATTGGATATAAGAAAGGACTTGCAGAAGGAGGCCATAAGATAACTGCAACTCAAAAACAGTAGCAGATCACATATAAAGGGAAAAAAAATCTTCAAAAAAAGAGTTTGTCCTGGCATACAAGCACATGCCTAAAGCTAAAAACCATATGATGGAGGACAAATCCACTGCAATCAGCAGGCACAAAGGGTAGCGGGAAACAGATTACAATGTTTCTTTTTGTTTTTTTCATTTTGTTGAATAATAAATAAGCTCTAATAACAGTACACAAAAGAGAAATAGTTCCACAAATGGGCAATTCTCAACTTCTAAAAATTGCCAAATAGAAGGGAAATTTTTGACCGAAACAACTCAAGCGTGAAGCCTGAACTAAAATTGTGAGACAAATCAAGCTAATTGGCAAGCATTTCTTTCAGAAAAGGAAATACAATGACAATAATTATTAGTGTCACATAAATCTATGAATTTCAATTAAATGAAAAAACTTGTAGAATTGACAAAAAAGAACAGGAGAAAATAAAAAGAACCTTGTTTGCAGCCAGCAACAATGCACAAGAAGTTATGGTGAGGATCGTAGTGAGTACTCGTTCGACATTGAGCGTTGCTCATCCACAAATTGACCGAAGCTAGTTCTTTTGCCTCCAAAGTTGTGGGCTGGAAAAAATAAAAAGCAAGAGTAACAACTGGTTCTTTCTAGAAAGCCATAAACTAAAAGAAAAGGATTGGTAGAAAGCAGTGTAAACCGTTTTAATGTCTTCCACAAGAGCTTTCAGTTGGACCCTCTCTTGATCTTCGGCATTCATAATTGGAACCTTAATAGCAAAAATCTTAAATTCAGAGCAACATTGACTCGCCTTTCCTACTCTCTCGGCAGGAAAATAAATTTTCGAGACACGAAACCTTTCAGATGCAAAAAATACATGATGGCAGAGATATTAAACAAGAGGAACCATGTAAATGACATTGGCAAAAGAAAACCACAATGTGGGAACCTGCGCTAAATAAATTTGCTGAGGAGAAGTGCCGGAGAGCAAAGCATCTGCCTCCGAACCAGCATCCGTAAGCTCATGCCCCTCTGAATCAAAAGAATCACAACCATTATAATCCGAGCATTGCAGGCGTTGCCCTCGCTTACAAAAATCAATAAAGGTGGAAAATGGTAACGGAACCTACAACGCCAAAACAAATTAACGTTCAGTGTTGCTTATCATCAACTTCAAGCCCCTAAATGCTTCATCTAAAGAATAAGCATATAGAAACCAGGGAAGCGCTACCCTCTCGTGGCGTCTGATATCACCGTAAAAAACAGGCGCAGTTGTAGACATCATAGCCTCCACGATGGATGATCCTGCCCTTTCCTAAATATGCATCAAAGAATTACAGTAGAAACAACGACCTTCTATACAGAACGAAACTAAAAGATTGATGAGTCATCAAAAGTAAGGAAAAGACCTGCAAATAATCGAGGCCGCCATTAGCTGGATTCCACTTGGTGAACGCTTTCCAATCCTTAATGCATCCGCTGAACACCTTTCAAGTTCCAGAAATGTTATTTAAAAAAAAAAGAGCGAAAAATTGACAGTAAGTCCAAAAAGAGAGGAGCAAGATACAGTAACGTTGCTTGAGAAGGCAAAATGAATTCATAATTACAGCGGGCACGTTTCTGGATTCAATTTGAGAAGTAAAGGCTGTAGGCGAAGGAAGCTCTTCGAATTTCTGGACTCGTAGTTGCGGAGAATCCTCCATGCTTCTTATTTCCTGTTTACTCTTTAGGATTAGAGGGCCCGAATATTTCTTTCTTTTCTTTCTTTTTTTTGGGGGGGGGGGGCGGGGTAGTGTTCAGAACTGCGCTTCGGCGTTTGCTCCCGGGAGAGGAAGAAAGCGGCCGAGAGCTGTTCATTATATATACATATATATATATATATATATAAAGAAAAATAAAAAAATAAAAAATGACTGAGGCTTAGAGCGCGTCAGGGGCAGAAGTGTGACGGTGACGGAGAAGAGCATGACCGCAAGCTCACACAGACCCAAATCCGGATAGCCCATTACACATGGATTGTTCAAAAGCTTGCTTGGTAAATACGGATTAATGGGCTTGAAAGGCAGCCCAAGACCAAATTGTCCGCAGTTTTGTGGGCAAATGACGTCCTCGTTAAAAAATGGAGGGAGAAAAAAAAAAAAAGGTAAAAAGTTTCACCGCGGTAGAAAATTCGATAGGCAAATTTTGAAAACGGAAAACCGAAAATGAAACCTGAATAACTATTTAAAGTTTTAAACCTATATCAATCATTCATGAATAATTCTATTTAAAAAAAGCTGAAAATGAAAAGATTAGAAGACGGAAAAGAACAAATCGAGAATATATTTTGCCAGAACATCAAAGTTCGAAGAAAAGACTGATAATCTATGTTGCTGGTTTGGTAGATAAGTTTTATCAATCTAATCTATCAGTGCAATTTCTCTTTAGTTTGAGGAGCAAAATTTAGCAACCCACCATTCTAACCTTTTAATCTCAAGTTAGCGTCAAATAACATAATAAGCTGCAGAGCAAGAACTCAAAAACACGGGCAGGGATAAATATATATATATTGGCCCGTGAGTTTGTATGCCTCGACGGTGATAAGAAAAAGTAACAGAGCAACAAACGGAAAAAGGGAATTTAACACAAGATCCTCCTAACAAGAATTGAAGCAAATAGAAAGATCTTGACAATTTGGCGGGCATTGATCGCATCAAACCCTTCAATTCAGGTCTTTGCAATAAAGGGACAAAGTATAAGAGAGGGAAATAGTGAAGCAAGGAAAGTGTAGAGTCGGAGCACACGCAACTCAGAAATATATAATAGAGAAAAAAAAAAAAGGGAGGTGGGGGAGGGGGGCCTTGTAAAGATTAACCGACTCAAACACAAACACTCTTGCAAAATCATTTCCAGCCCATCTCCTAATTAAACGGCATGTTTATATTTAAAGTAGGTGCGAAAGAAAACTACGAGAAAAAAAGTTGTGAAAAAAAAATGAAAAGAAAAAAAATAATTTTTTTAACGAACTATTTGGATAGTTTAGTTTAGGAATAAGTAAAAAAACAAAAAATAACTAAATAATATTTTTATTTAGATGTATAGAGAAAATGGAGAGATTTGAAATTTTTTATAAAATGGTAATTACGTCCTTTATTTTTGCTACTTTAGATGATTCCTGAAGTGAAGACAATTTAGTAATTAAACAAGAAAGATCAATGTTTTGTCGACTTTGTTGACCCATGTTGTCGCGGTAGGGGTCAGGATTTTGGTATTTTATGCTTTGGTCGACAACAAAATTGATCGGTAATTTGTCAATTTGCTCCCTATCAGACGCACACTTGTTTTGAGTCTCTTACGCCACCGCTCTTTTGGGGTTGCTCTTCCTCCCTGCTCGCCTTCGTCCAATTAAAAGTCGCTGCATGACGTTGATTTCTACGGTCGGGGGGGGGGGCGAAAGATGGTATCTCCTTTTCCGAGGAACAGCACTCTTTTGATGGCTGCCCATTTTGACGGAAATGGTGGTGGGACTGAGAAACAAACCCAATATATATGCACGAGAATTACTGATTGTATAAATAAATTGAACAAAAATGTGCATGATGACAGATAAAAAGTGCAAAATTATAAAATGTTATTTTGTTTATACATTTTTTTCATATGATATTTAGATTATTTGTACTTTTAGTTATGCCACGTGAACATGGTAAATTTTTGTAAAAAAAAAAAAAATGAAATTGTATTTGAATTTCAATACGTGTGTGTGTTTTACTTTTCCTACCTCAAAATCCCTTTAGTCCTAAGGATCCAAAGTTCCTGAAAAACGGCTGCAAACCCTTGTTTTGTGTCCACTTTGATAGCAGCCACACTTAGAATATTTCTATTGCATACCAAAAAGAAAATAACACGTCATGCGATGCATATGAAAATATATGCCCTGAAATTAGGGGGAGAAAAACATATCCATGTATCTCTGCTTACTGCGAGAGGGTTGTAAACTTTGATTTTGCCAATAATTATTGGGGGGTTTTTGTTCTTTTTTGTGTTTTTTTTTTTTGTAACAACCTTTTCTTTTCTTTGCCTTTCTGTTGGATGTCTCTGAATGTTCATTTTTGAACCTACTGATCTTGGACTTGGCTTTCATGAGACCAGGGTCTTCTTCGATTTTTGTTTAGGACACTTCATTTTGCACCAAAGGGAAGCGGAATAGCTTCGTTTTATACTTCAACTTAACCGAGCCTGTGTTTCAACAAAAATTTTGTAGTCTGAATACAAGGTCCTCTTGTCGGTCTGCTGCATTTGTCTTGCCCAACTCAGCATCAGGTTCGACAAAATCACTTCCTTTCCACAAAATCTCTTTATAACAGGATATGAAGCACAAAACCCGAGGGATGTACCCTTCTCATTTCCTGCACTTGGAATTGATACTTGAGCTCGCAACTGTTTGGTATGATGACAGTTATGCATAAAAAAATAAATAAATAAATGCCGCCAGTATAAAGTGAAGAAAGATAATTAGCTAAGCTCTGATAGATTGATAGTCGGTAGATCGTAGTCATTTATTGAATTTTCCAACTAAAAAAAAAAGCAGAAATCATCTGGTTAGTAAGAACAAGAAAAATTAAATTTTTTTTTAGAATGGTAACAGAGTTGATACAAAGATATAATGCGAAGTTGATTGTGCATCTCCTCAATTTCTCCACTGTACTTCTGTATTCTACTCCTCCGGTGTCACTCCACCCACCCACCGTCCTAAGAGATCCACTACTGTAACGAGAACCATAAAGATGATGGATGAAAGATTTCAATGGTTATAAGAGGTCTATTACACATTTCAGAAGGTCCAATAACACAAATTAGAGTCAAAAAGATTAAAGAAGCACTAAATGGGAACATTCAGGCCAACCTAACTTCAAATAATGCAAATTCAAGTTTGATAAGGAGTCCAGACCCAATTAATATAATTAGAATACTTAAGGTAAGAATAAGTAATCGCATTTTTTCACAATTAGGAATTCTAATTTGTACCTCTTTAGGATTGCTATCTTAGCCTATAAATAGGCACTCCTGTAAGCTCTGGAGAGGCAAACAATTTTGAGTGAAATAGAAAACAAGGGTGTTTTCCTCTCGGTTCTTTTAAGGACTAAGGAACTCATCAAGAGGTATTTCTTCTTGTGGCGTTCCCAGCGATTTATCACTCTCAATTCCTTTTTTTTCTGGAGTGTGGCTTCCATATCCTTCTTGAATGTTCTAGGTTCGTGTTCCTTGAAGGGTGGGTTCCTTGTGTGTGTTGGTCCCTAAAACACGTCTTTTTGGGGTTTTCTTTATATAAACTTTCATTCTTACCTTTTTCCACTCAGATTTTCCCTTTCAACTCCATAAAGAACTAAAGAACGTAAATCAAGGATATTGATTTAGAACAAAATAAGTTAAATGACTTAGAATTGAACAAATTGGAAAACAAAGAATCAAGCGGCAAAGGATGTCAACACAAACGGATTTAATGAACTAAATTCAAAAAAATCAGGCCTAGAGAACAACTTGGGTAACAAACTAAGAAAACAGATAGTAAAATTGGAGTTGAATAAGAAAACTTTATTATTATTGTAGCCTATATGACCAAACTGTTAACTTTTGGATGTTTTCTTTCTTTTGTTTTCTTCCTTTCCCTTTTTTTTTTTTTTTTTTTTTTTTTTTCGTTCTTTTTTTTTTTCTCTTTTTTTTTTCAATACAAAACAATACTAGAATACTTAAACATATCAATTGAAATTGAAAGATTACAAATAAACAAATTTGTGCATTTGAATGATAATGCATATAATAGACAAACTAAATAACAATAAATAAATCAAAAGATAGAAAATTGAAGAGTGAGTGGATTCAACCTGATTTAGAACCTGGTTCTGATACCAACTAATGCGGAAAACCGTAGTTTAAGGACCCACCACACACAAGGAATCAAAGAACAACCAGGAAAGTTAAATCAGAATTTAATATCACAAACCCTAAACCCACCCTTCAAGGAACACAAACTTAGAACATTCAAGAAAGATAAAATGTAGAGTCATGAGAGATTGCAAACATAAAAGAGTTGTTAATCCAGAGCTCTCATTATATTTATATTAAGTTGGATGGTTTTTCTCTTCTAGGAATTTAATGATGCAAGGCTTCTGGCTTCCTGTAATGCCATAACCTAGAAATGCATTTTGTTACGTGGACGCCACACTCTAGAAAAAAAAGAAATTGGGAGTGATAAATCGCTGGGAACGCCACAAGAAGAAATACAAAAACCCTTACTTTTTATTTCACTCAAAATTGTCTGCTTTTCCAGAACTTACAAGAATGTCTATTTATAGGCTAAGATAGTAATACTAAATAGGTACAAATTTTTACTTAAGAGAAATCCTTATTTTAGAGAAATTTTTAATTATGGACAAATTTTAACATAAATAATAAATTTTTATTTAGAAAAAAATACGGTTACTTATTCTGACTTATTAAGTATTCTAATTATATTAATTAAGTCTAAATTTCTTGTCAAATTTGAATCCGCATTATTTGAAGTTAAGTTAGGTTATCGTCATACTGTCAAAAGCGCATCAAATTCATGCCCACGTAATTGAAAACAACGCGGGAGCGAATCATTTTTTATGGGAATTCTATGATGGGTGCGTGCACATGCGTCGTGCCATTTGATTCGCGCACAATTTTTGTAAAGCTTGCCGTGCAGTTCAATGTGGATTCCTAATTCGCGGTCTAGCTATAAAATTTGGATAGATGCCAGAATATTGCAGCGCAGGAGCTCGTAGGGCTGGATCTAGAGAAATCCCGGGAGTCGTGAGTTTGTATCAAGTATCTTTGCGCTGCCAGGGAGTAGGTGGAGAGCATATAGATAGAAGTGGTAAAATTGAAAATGGAGGGGTTGAAGAAAAACTCTTGTATATTTATTATTATTATTATTATTTCAAAAAGTAAAAAAAAGAAGGTTGTCATGTTGGGGCTGGGAAAAAGGGCCGTTGAAAACAGATCAGAGTTAACTGAGTTGATAACAAGACGACAAAGTCAGGCGAGCCGAAAACATTCAAAAGGAGAAAAGGAGATAACTATCGTTAGCACGCCGAGGGTAAAGTAGCCACAGTACCACAGTCGGCAATAAAGAGAGGAGGAGACGGCTGCGTCCCCAGTAAATGCACCATAACAAATTATACTTTTTTTTTTTTTTTTAAATTCGACTGGACTCCTACTCCTACTTAAAAAAAGAAAGAGAGAGAGAGAGAGAAAATCTAATTCAGTAGATCATCAATCCCATTGTCGATTCGATGGTCCAAAAAATATGTTTATCTAAAACGTCTCCAATTTATTGGCTGATTAGACTGTATCAACCAAGTCCCAGCAATTTTTTCCAATTTTAATCGTTTCAAATTAATCAAACCGAATTAGTAACATAATTGGATCACTAGATTTTGTCGTCAATTCGATTCCGATTTTGAAACCATATTTTAAATGATTCGAACCTATAAAGCCTTGTCCACTGTAAATTCTCGTGAATTTTTTTAGCTCTATTTCCATTTTCTTCAAGCAAGGTAGTCTAAGAAGATTAACTAAGCATATATGCTGTTTAGGATCTGTTAAAAGAGAAAATTTAAGTAAACTTAAAAAATTATAAATTTTTTTTAAAAAGTAATTAAATTCACTATTTTTAGTCCATTTTAGTCGAATCCCCCGTAAAATAGGGTTTTGGGAGAACCACGCTATCCGCTGGGCGGCCTAAGGGCCCCTTTCCTTACGTTTTCGTTTTCTTGGTAATGTAGATTGTCCACATGTATACAGACCTACCAGTCTATTAGATCTGGGAGGAATCTGTCCCGACATAATAGTAGCTCACTAGCTTGTCCTTTGCAGGCCTCCAAAATGAATTGTCAAAACTTGAGAAGCCTAGTAAGACAGCTATTATTATTTTTTTTAATGCGAATATTTACATATAACTGAATTTTACAAATATAGTTGATATTTAACAAAATTTAAGCGTTTGTTTTTATGATTCTATATCATGATTTGATTAGATAAATATTATACATGTATAATGTATTTATATAATTTGTTAACATAATTACTCTTTTTCTTCCTTGCATAATCTTGTTTTTTCCATCTCTGTTTTTTTTATATTACAGCAATATAATATCAAATAATATTATGTCACATTTAATTTCTTAGTACAAACTAACTAAATAACAACAACCCATCAAAGGTAAAACCAAGAAAATTAATTCATTCGGAAAAAATAAATTTTGATCAATAAATTGGCCTATGACTGCCCCTTTTTCTTTTTTTTTTTTTGGGGCGGGGGGAAGTTGGGAGACACCATGTGCTCTGCCTTCCTGTGACTATGGACACCAAAACTTACCGATCATGACAGAGCCCTGAGGACTACCCATTGCAGTTAAAGCAGCAAAAAGAGGGGAAAGATTGGTTAGGCTTGTCTCGATGGATGGGAAGCAGCATTAAAATCTCCTGAACATGAAATTGACAACTGAACAAACAAAAGCTGTAAAAAATGCAACCAGAGAGAGGCAGCCAACTCACAACTGACAAAGTGAACGTGTTAGCTAGGCATGCAGGAGCCAGCCAGCCGAGGCAAGTAATCCAACCAAAAAAAAAAAAAAACATCATGCATTGAAATACTAAAACCACAAATATCGTTGAAGTCAATAACTGTCCCTAGCATCTCCTTTTGCTCCCGTGGGTACGACAGCTGTGGATGATCTTTTAAGATAACTGTGTAGTCCACAGTTTAAAATAACTGTGATGCGTGGGGGTGGTGCTCTCATCACGTTAAGCCACCCGTCCCTGTCATATGCCGCCCTATATTTCAACCAACTGTGATCCTACTACTCTTATCACTGTCATATACATCTACGTCTGTAGTCTTTCCAGCTATTCTGCTGCTATCCTGCCTCTTCTCTTTCCCTCTCTCTCTCCCCGTCGCCCCCATCTTAGCTGGCTGCGTCATACTTCTTTAATTTCGTTGTTTCCGCAAGGTGCGTCTCCTGTCTCTTTATGGCACCCCATGCCTAACCACTTCACGTCTGCCTCGAAGGTCCTCTATATATTTATCTAATTCCTTACTTCGGTACACTAGGGTTTCCTCCTGATATCAAACTCGTTTTTGCGTTTCCCTCGACTAGAAAGTTCATCTTTTCCTCCTTTGCTCATTTCTGCATCTTTTTGTTCTAGCTTTCATATCTTTCTTGCGTTTAAGTAATCTTAAATCTTATTATTGAAAATGTGTGGCCTTCTGTAAAATTCTAAATTGTCATTCCATTTTCTCCTCTTCATTTCCATTTCTTGATTCAGAATAATTTGCACCTTCTTTCAAAATTTCTCGTATTTTTATGGTCCATTTTTTCAGAATAATTAAGAGAAATTTTACATAGTTTATGTTCTATTTTTTTTTGTCTTCGCCTTTTTTATTATTTTTTCCCTCTCTTCCAATAAGTGTTTTATCGTTTTGTCATCTTTCCTTCAGTTTCAATCCATCGTAATTATTGATTTTTTTTCTTTGAAGCTGAACGAGCTCTTCTCTCACAAAATACAAAACACCTTATAGTCAATTATGATCCTTTGGAGCAACGGCCAAGGAGTTAACCCTAGTTGGAGAAGTTGTTCGCAAGGGAAAAGGTGAAGCTGCCAGCGTGATCTAGCTTCGGCTAGAGAGAGATATAAAGAGAGCTAACCTTAGCTAGGTCATGCTGTGGCAGCCTCACTTCTTCCTGTTTGGGGACCCCAAAGATCCTTCATCTTTGACATCCCAATGGAACAGGGAAAAATAAAAAGTAAAAAGTAGGTATATCAATTCACTGTAAGCATATGGTCCTTCCCCTTGCTAATAGTTTCTTTGTTGTCTAGTATGCATTTACTAGCAACTTTGGCTTTTGCTTTTGCATCTTCCATGGTCGTGATGCAAGGGAATGGCCAAGTCAAAAAAAATGTATATTTTGTCATTTATATATTATTTTTATAATCTGTGCCAATACATTGATATCCAATATGTAGATTCTGTCAACTACCATACCTCGGTTTGTTGCAGTGAGAGGCTACGACGAGAATGAGTCCAAGGATTGGACCTGGTGGAATCTTTAGTTGCACATTGAAGTGCATTGGTAAAATACGAGATACTCTACTTATGCAAGGCTTGTAATGGATTTCTTGTAACTTGCGAATGAAATTTTGTGGAACAAACAAATTTTTTGGCCCAGTATTTTAGAATATGTAAGGGGTGAGTTTGAATTTTTGGTCTCTCGGTTTCAATGTTTATGTTCTTTGATAGATATATGGTTGAAGGTTAATAGAGAGGAAAAAATTTTGTTCAAGAGAACTTGCAATAGCATTTTTCAGGGGATATCTAATAATAAAATGTTTAAATTTTTATGTTAAGAGATTTTATACTTAATTTTAGAAAATATTACGAAAATGTAAAAATTTTCTCATACAAGGAGTTTTGTTCAAGAGAACTTGCAATAGCATTTTTCAGGGGATATCTAATAATAAAATGTTTAAATTTTTATGTTAGAGATTTTATACTTAATTTTAGAAAATATTACGAAAATGTAAAAATTTTCTCATACAAGGAGCTTCTGAATTATCATTATGGGTGTGTGCATGCGAAAGTTATGGGATGCTTTCTTCTCCAAATAGGAATAAAATTTCGTTGTCTGTAGGTTAAAATACGGCAATGTAGAAAAGCCACTTCAAAAGGTTACGGAACAGCAAAATTAGAAGCACGTGATGATAAGATTTTAGCGAAATACGCTAACCAATGTTAAGTGATACGTGGGCAGATGCAGATCGATAATCATAAATAAAGCCACGTTATTTTCCAGGGACTCAAAAAAATTTTAATTTCTAGTTAAAATATGAATTAAGTTCATTAAATTTTAAGTATGATTTAGAAAATTTGAAGTATAATTATACTAAAATTAAATAAATCCATATGATATAAAATTATATATTCTATATTAAAATATGAATGGAAATAATAAACAGGAACAGAGTTCCCCCTGTGAACTTGGGGTGAATGATCAAACTGAGCAAAAGTCCCCAAATGGGAAATAATAATATTGTTAAACAAAAGTCCAGACGCTCTATGTCGGCCACTCACTGTCCTAATGGTTCGTAATTTTCCAAGCTTAAGGTGAAAGCAAGTGGCCAAATACTAATGACCTTATATTCGCTAAGACTTGCTACAATTTACATAATTGTTCGATGTACACGAAGAAAGAGGATAACCAGATTCTGTCATTTCTACCCTCTTGTATCTACTAATTGTCTCAAACAAAGGCACAGGAAAAGTGAGGCCCCAATGGACTACTCGTGTCGTTAGCATTCTCTCTGAGGCTCATGGTGGTGGGGTGAGTTGGCGTGACAACATTCATTGTCTTCGCTTTCGACCTGCCAACTGTTTTAATTAATTCGTTCCTAATTTCCTATAATCTATTTATAATTATCATCTTAATATACAGAGCTTTTCTCTTAGGATCGGTCCCCTCTATTATAGTTTATAACCAACGAATTGGCGGGTCACTACAAAACTAGCACCAAGAGACGAGACAACTATTGTATTCTTGGCCCTCGCTATACATGGTATGTTTCCTCTGTTCTTCTGCCCACAGCAAAAGGAAAAATACCTGTGCCATCGTGCGCCACCGCTAGTTGAAGCTGCCAGCATGATTCAAACTTCTGAGGAAAGCTCAGATCGTTTGGTAGCCTCACCTCTTAACGGCGTCGCGAGAAAAAACCCCCCATATAATTACTTACCTCCCTTTTTGTGTATCTTACAGATTATACTTGTATGCTTAATGTTTCCTGCTTTGGCATATCAGGTGTGGGAATATGGGGTTTAGTATCAGGTCGAATTTCAGTGTCTTTTTTTCTTTTTCCTTTAATTTTTATCCTTGCCCAGAGAATAATTTTTCTTTTAATTCATATCGGAGCTTAAAGTTTTTTCAACAGCTGTTAGTAACTTTTATCAAACAAACAGTACTATTGATATTGATTTTATCAAGCCACCTTTTTTTATTTTATTTTTTTCTTAATTTTAGCATGAATTTGAACTATGGGTCATGTAATCATGTGTCTCACCCAAATAAAACGAGTCTTCTTGTCGGTTTATTGATGCATATACAGGAGAGGCAGAGAGCGAGTAGAGTTATCTGGCAAATTTAGAGTGAAGGGCTGCTCAGATCTCTTTTTTTCTTTTTTTTTTTTAATTATTTTAAAGCAGAGAAAGAAAATCTTTTTTCTTGTAGAATTTCCTGATGAGACGGCTCTGCATGATCTGCATTTCTGAGCCACGTAGATATTGACCTTTGCTTTCTTTCTTTATTTTATTTTTTATTTTTTATTGTAATTACAAATTAATTTTGGCGTGAGTCTGACGGTGGATTCCTACAAAAAATTGCAAGGTAATCCCTGTTGGCGATTAAGAAGTAGAGTTGCTTCTGTGTTAACGTGGCTGGTGCTTTCGAAGTCCTTTGCTGATCTTTATCCTTCATGCATAGAGCCTTATGCATCCATTTTCTGGTCCAACTAGCCCAATGAACGGGGATGGATGTGCACATGTGGCAGTGAACTACACATATTTTTTATTTTTTCAAATTTAAAAGTTTTGCATGAAAAAATATATTATGTATAAATACGTAAGATAAATGTTTAAAAAAATTATCATACAACATAAAATAATACGTGAAATACTCTCTTTAATAACTACCTGTAAATTGCACTATACGTATTTATAAATTTATTTTAATATTATCACTGAATATTTTAACTTTCAAAAAATACATATATTTTATAAAAAAATAAAAAATGGAGCCCACTTGCCCATCCTTAATATTGGCTCTAAATCGTAGTCTGATATGGCAGGAAGTCCTCTGTTTTTGATGAATGCTGTCTCTTAAATCTAGCATAGTTAGGGCATGAAACTAGCAAAATAATAGAAAAAGGGAAAGGGAATTAGAGCACTTAAAAATTAAAATTGAGTATTGATTATATCACGTTGGATATGTTTGTTTATTAATTAAAAATCGTAAAAAGTGTTTACATGTAGACATATTATAAATGATAAAATGAAACCTATTAGTTATTAACAATTTAGCAGCCTCATAATTTTAATGACCATACATTTTTTATCCAATTATAACTCGACCCGCACCCAACACAAAAACAAATCTAGACTAGCAATGGCCCGATTCCCACGTGCAGCCCAAAAGTTAAAAAAAAAAAAAAAATTCCTTCCGCCCAAAACCGAAATGATAATGTGTTGGAGTTGAGTCTTCGGAAGAAATGGCCGCTGACTTGCTGTCTCAATTTTGTCTTTGCCTCTAAATAAGTAACAAACCCCCAGTTTAAAATTTTAAAGTAATAGATATATGAGTATTTTTATTTATAATTTTTTTATCTTTAATAAAATTTTTTAACTGTATAATCTGTATATTTATATTTAAAATTTTAAGACTTAGTATTGTAATTTTTCTGCCTATCATATAAATAATTGCCTCAAATGACAGTTTCGTGTTATAAATTGACGACAGGTTGAAATGACTCTGGCAGTGCCGCGAGTGAGCTATTAAAACATGATTAAAAGAAAAAAAAGAGTGACTTTGTTGATAGAAGTTGAATTTCAAAAATAAATTAATGTAATTCATATATATTTTTAAACCAGCAAAATTTAGATTTAAAATAATTTTATAATTGATCAATATTGTTAATTTTTTAAAATATACATGATTTAAATATTTATATTATAAATAAGCAAAATTTTTATTTATTATGTTACTCTTAATTCAAATATTATAATGCATAATAAGTATGAATTTTTTTTAATTTTATTATATTTTAATTGATATATTTTATATCAACTAAAATAATTGTACTGTATAACAAAGAAAATTTAAGGCATTTGATTACTTCAATCAGTTTAAAATACATATTTAAAAATAAAGTGAGTTCTATATTAAAATTCAAAGAACTTATAAAAATAGTGAATATATCTCTAATAAGTTCAAAGAGTATTATAAAATATAAAAAATATAACATAAAGTGATAATTTTCTAAATTACACAAAATAATAGAGTTGTTAAAAGAAAAAACAGATTAACCCTAAATATAACAAAAAACTTGTTAAAGGCTAAGGAAGTTTCCAATTCATTTTGGCCATAAACTATTTTATTTTTTATTTATTTTTTAAATAAATTTCCATCAATCAGTATTTAAAATGTCACTCTTAAAAAAGGATAGAGTAATTTCGCTCTTAGTATAAAGTATTTCAAAGTTTTTAGTTTTATTATTTATATTCATGTTTTAACAAATATAAAGATAAAGATAAATGATTGCAGTGTGAAAACAATCTTTTTGGACTACATCAAAGAAAAATATAAGTTGTTTAATTTTGTAATAAAAAAAAAGTAATTATAAGTAGAAATGTGAATTTTTGTCGAAAATAAAATTTAAAATTTTAATATTAAAAAGTAAAATAACTCGTAAAGATGCTTAATTACTATTTTAAGGAATAAGAAAACTTAAGTTATAATCTTTAATGTAAAGAGAAATGTTTCACCAATTATTATTAAAATCCTACGTGACAAACTCCACGGGATAATGAAAGATCGTACAAAAACCACTAACAATAAATTAAATTACAAAATTATGAGGTAATCATTAATAATATTATTAATGATATTGGAAATTTGTTATATTTTGTTGTATTTATAAAATATGAAGCTATATTATTTAATGAAATAATTTAAAATATCAAATAGGTAAATGCCATGAACAAAGAAATCAAGAAAATTAAGAGGAATAATACATAAAAGCATATTACTATTCTTTACATTTAGAAAACTATTAATATAAAGTGAGCCTTCAAGATTAAAAAGAAGTTAAATAAAAAAATTGGAAGGTATAAAGAAATATTGATTGTAAAAAATTTTAAAATCATGACTATCATGAGATATTCTTTCTTATTGCTCAAATAAAAACTATTAAACTTATAATTGTTTTAGTTGTACAAAATTATTATAAAATACATTAAATAGATATGAAATTAATTTTTTTAATAATCCTTTTGAAGAGAAAGTATTTATTAAATTCAAATAGTTGTTAAGATTGAGACTATTGTCAAATCAAAATTAAGAGAGGTTGGTGTTAATTTAAATTATAAGATAATTAAAAGTATAATAAAATTTAATTAAATATAATTTAAATTTTTTTGTTTAGATATCTATTATTATGTAATGATATGCAATCCAAATTATTATATGTACTTGTAAATTATTATATAACGTTTTATTATATTAATAAAATACAAAATATTAATATAATTGTCTAACATTTATTGAAAACTTGACAACGCACCAAAGCATTAAACATTAGCTATTGTTTACCTCAACACTCACACAGACTCACCCCTAAATTGTAAGATCAAGAGGACTGCTATAAAAAGCTTGAGCTAGAAGATTTCTCCACATAATACTTGTTACGAGGAGCTCAATTCGTCCCACAGGCCGCTTTTGCATAAGCTCATCAGTGGTTCACTTGTTGCAAGTGCCAGAGCTTCCAGTGAATCATAATAAGGTTAACCCACAACAAATGTACTGCTGTTAAGGGAACTTTGCCAGCAGAAACTGCTGCAATAAAGTTGATCACAAGTATATACAGAACGCAAGGCCATCTTGAGAAGGGATTATGGCCTGTTGACGAAAATGAGGAATGATTATCTGGAAACAGGTATAAGTTTGAAAACAAACCCGATTGGCCATGATACGAATGCAATGGCAACACAAACCATCCATTGCTTCCAATTCAGTCTCTTAGTATTTGCAAAATTCTCTAGGAACTCCACCATTGCGACCTGAAGAACAATAGTTGTGCCCACAATTCCCAGGAACAAATGGTTCTTGTGAATTCCTTCGAACACATTCTTCTTGTCCAGTTTCCTTGCATTGAATTCATTGAAAACTTGGCAAAGCACAAAAGTATTAAACATTAGTGTATCGTTTACCTCTGCACTCACGTTAAACATAGACTCACCCCTAAATTGGATGACCAAGAGGACTGCTATCTGGTAAAAAGCTTGAGCTAGAAGATTTCTCCACATAATACTTGTTATGAGGGGCTCAGTTCGTCCCACAGGCCGCTTTTGCATAAGCTCATCAGTCGGCCTCTCTGTCGCAAGTGCCAGAGCTCCCAGTGAATCCATAATAAGGTTAACCCACAGCAACTGTACTGCTGTTAAGGGAACCTCGCCAGCAGAAACCGCTGCAATGAAGTTGATCACAAGTGCTGCAACATTCACTGTCAGCTGAAATTGGATAAATTTTTGGATATTATTGTAGACGCATCGTCCCCACCTTAAAACCGAGACGACAGAGGTGAAATTATCATCCAAAATAACGATATCTGAGCTCCCTTTAGCAACATCCGTCCCTTGGATGCCCATGGACAGTCCTATATCTGCTTCTGTCAATGCAGGCGCATCATTCGTTCCATCCCCTGTAACTGCAACAACGTGACCTTTCTTTTTCAAACATTGTACCATGAGATGTTTATCAAGGGGCGAGGACCTTGCCATCACGCAGATTTCATCAACCCTCCTCATTCTCTGTTCATGTGTGTAGTTTCGAAATTCATGGCCTTCCACTACTTGTCCACTATCTTCGTTACTGCCCAGCTTTAGTATTCCACATTCTGTAGCTATAGCTTTTGCGGTGAATACATTGTCTCCTGTAATCATTTTGATTCCCACTCCTGCAGATTTACAGATTTCCACAGCTTCCCTGGCCCCAGGTCGACATGGATCCTTGAGACCAACTATCCCTAGCAAACTCAAACCACCTTCTTGAATTTGTTGCGTATTATCTTCCGGTTGGACCCCCATTTCTTCCTCGGCAATGTTTTTGTGAGCAAAAGCAATGCATCGGAGGCTACTAGCTGCCATGCCTTCCACTATTTTTCCAATTTTGCTTCTTGCATCTTCATTTAAGGACTTCTTGATTCCATTGCTTCCATAATAACTTGAACACTTGGCTAGTATCATCTCAGCAGCTCCTTTCCAATGTATATGAATACTGTTGTCAGCCATTCTCCGTATTGAAACTCCACTTCGTTTTTTCTCTGAATTGAAGGTTTCAACACGAAGAATAGTATATTTCTGTTTCAATTTTCCTATGTCCATATCCATTTCAGACACAGCCCATGACAAAATAGCTTTTTCGGTCGGACTGCCGGAAATCTCAGGTGAAGATTCTGATGCAGATTTGTAAATGCTACCTGCAGTGTTAAACCCAACTCCTTGGTGAAATAAATCAAGGACAGTTGGATCTATTTCTTTGTAAGAGTATCTTTCAATAGATTCTTGGCCAAGCCAGAACTTGGCCACTTTCATTTGATTTAGTGTCAGCGTGCCTGTTTTGTCCGTACAAATGATCGTGGCTGACCCCATTGTTTCGCAAGCAGAGAGTTTTCTGACCATAGCTTGATCAGCCATCATTCTCTTCATAGAGAAAGCTAGCGTTAGCGTGACTGCCAATGGCAATCCTTCTGGAATTGCGACGACGACAATAGTGACTGCAGCAGCAACAATGCCCACTACTGCATTTAACA
Organism: Ceriops tagal; assembly: GCA_021533255.1. NCBI lineage: Eukaryota > Viridiplantae > Streptophyta > Magnoliopsida > Malpighiales > Rhizophoraceae > Ceriops > Ceriops tagal. Next base: position 3,837,996 of record CM038603.1, read on the forward strand.
CATCTCCTGCTTTTGTTCTGCCACGCTTGTACTCCTTTTGTCTAAAATCATCTCCTGTATTTCCGGTGAAATAACGAATTAACATGACAACAAGGACTAGTGCAGCAACTGAAAGGCCTATCTTTCCTATAGAGGAAGTTAAATTGTCTAGCCGAGACTGTAATGGCGTCCGTTCCCCGGACTCACGAGATACGCAGCTCATCATTTTGCCCCATTCAGTGCTCATTCCAACAGCTGTCACGAGCATTCGAGCATACCCATCTGCTACCTTGGAACCCGACAACAAGAAAGGGTTTTTAGCAGAATCCACTCCTACATCCTCGGTCTCTCCTGTTATGCTTGACTCATCCACTTGCAAGGAATGTCCATCCACGAACAAGCCATCAGCAGGAATTTGGTCGCCAATGTTCAAGAAGACAATATCTCCAACAACGATGTTGAATATCGAGATTTGTAGTCGCCTTCCATCTCTTAAAACATCAATACTGGTATTGTCACTTCTTTTGGAGAGCTTGTCAAATTGTATCTCCTGTCTACAATTGCTAAAAGCAGAGACTGCGACGACCAGAAAGACAGCCATGATGATGCTCCCACCTTCGTACCAGCCCTCCTGGGGGCCATGTTGATTGATGCCAAAACCAAGGGCGAGAGCAGCACAAACCAGCAGGATAAGAATGGTGGTGTCTTTGAAAGCATCCAGCACGAAAAATAGAAGCCCCTTCGGCTTCGGCTTATGATAAGTGTTTGGACCGAACTCCTGACGTCTGGCGATCTCCTGATCAACGTCATTGATTCCGGTCTCTATGTCTGTCCCAAGAGCGGTGGCAACTCCTTCAACCCCGCCAAGCTGTTCAAGAGCTGTCAAGTTTTTGTCCCTCACCATTTCGGTGAGTGTCTTTTGATCAATACCAGGGACTTTGGAATTGAAAACAGGATCCTTATTACTGATTGGTTCTATATCAATTGCAGTGTAAGGAATGGAATGCAAGACACTAGAGGGATGGTAAATAATTTCCTCGGTCACCATTTTCCTGACAAGAGAAAGCATTGTCCTGGCAGAACAGATTGCCAAATAAGCAATGCGCCATCTCTTTTGGGGCTTGACGGAGGATGCCAGCAGTGTCCTGCAGTTGAACTGCAACTGCTTGGTGCTCGTCATGGTTTCTTCTGTTCTTTTTTTGTGGCAAGGAATTGGGAGAGAAATGGTTTTTTGAGCTCCAAAGAGTCAATAAGGGATATGTCGGGTTGAGGATACTTGATTAAGACCTCATTTACACGAAGGACATTACCTCGGAGCTGAGTTTATAGGAGCAAAGTACACATCTTGTCATTATTTTATCCATTGGAGCAATAAAAGTATTTCTATTTCATTAAGACTATTTTCATTTTTGTTGGAAGAAGGCATTGGCCAAACACATTTTAGTGGCTATAAAATGACTCTGCTTGACTATTTAGCTGCTGGCCGAGGATTGAAGTAGTAGTGCTACGGGAAAATGAGGTGAGATTTTAAGTGTAAATTGTATAATTAAAAAAAATTATATTAAAAAAATTAAAAACACATAAAAAAATGTTATACTCTTAAAATGTTAAAATTTTTTTATTGAAATACGATATCAATATATGAGTTTGGTGAAATAATAATCAACTCTTGACGTATTAAAAAAAAAATGAATGCAAAATTTAGATTTAAATTTGAAAGAGATTATTAGAATTTTAAATGCAAATAGTACATGTGTTTTGACGTGGCTCAACTGTGACCTACTGAACGGTGTTGACTTAATGGAAAGAGACAAGACATAAGAAATTCGCATTTAGAAGGAAATTGTTGATATTTTAAATTTAAATTGTATAATTAAAAAATTTTTTATAAAAAATAAAAAATATAAGTAATATATAAGTAAAAAGAGTCTATACAATTAAAATATTAAAAATTTAAATATAAATTATGTAAATAAAGAGAGAGAAAAAAAATGAAAAGTATACAAATAAAAAAATTTATATACCCAAAATTTTCGAATTTTATATTAAAATATAACATTAATTTCATAAATTTATTACTTATTTAAACCTTCTTCGTATTGCTTTTCGATTTGATCTCTTCGTTTCCCTAACAAAGAGGAATAAGTAAAACAGGGACACGGATTATTCAAACACCATTTAAAGCTAGCCGAAGGCCAACCTTACCAGTTGCCTAAACTGAATGTTCATATTGAACTGGGTAATGAAAAGGATAGCTGGGCACGAAGTATTCTGGCAAAAGGCGTGCCCAGCCTACTTTTTATGACTAGTAAAGAGGTAGTGTGGCACATTCCCTGCCATTTGCTCAACATGCCCCAGTGGGAAATCATCAGTTTTGATTTGGAAGATGGATAGAACGCGAGATTCACACGAAACACGCTCCGCAATTTTGGAAGAAAAAAAATAAAATTATAGCTTTATGATAGGAACACTGCCCTCTATTGTAATAATAATAATAATAAAAAACTATTTAAAAAAATAGTTAGATTCATTTGTGAATTAATCTTTTTTTTTTACTGTTATATATTAATAAAATTAAAAATAAAAAAAATTAATTTAATATTTTCTTATAATTATGCCTAATATCTTCATATTTCGTCATAAAATTCAAACGTCCATCACTAAAGAAAGACTGAAATAGCTGCAAAACACATTTATTTTGGATTGTTGATGAAGTCAACACAGTCGAAAGACCCAAAGTGAAATGCAAATCCCCATCTGTCCCCTTTCCTCTCCTGACACGCTTCATGATACAGAGGTACGAACAGTGCTCTTGATTGACATTCCATAGTAATTTCCAAATGAAACAATTATAGTTATGAAATTATTTACAATACAGAAAAAGAGTTAACAACATAAAAAATAATAATAAAAAAAAGTCGCCAGGCCAATACATTAGTAAATTAATCCTGTTTCCCCCCCCCCGCCTCCTCCTACCATGCATTTTAAAATGTCAATGCAAAGAAGGACCAGACTTCAGACAGCTGATTGGAGCATTCAGTGTTATTTTTCAGCGGATTGGGGCGCTTGCTCCAGTCCAGTCCAGTCCAGACCAGACTTTTCTACGCTACTTTACATATTACAAATTTTCATATACAGTCTAATTAATTTTTGTCTTCAGTCCTTTGTTGACTTTCGCTTTCCAAAAGCGTACAATTTGAGCCGACATGGGAATTTAAGGCACATTTTCCTCCCAAGTTTGCTTTCCGCCAACCGCCGGCTGCCCGTTTAATAATTTTACATTTGTCTTTTGATAATGCCCACGAAAAGACCGCCGCCCCATTTAAAGGCGCGACTTTCGCACTCGTACCACCGGAGGAAGTTGCCTGGTAATTTCCGGTGGAAGTTGCTTTGTTAAAGAAACAAAGAATTTCATAATTTTGAAATTGTCAGCTGGGTATCGCTGGTGGGAAAAGGAAAGCATAACCCCTCTTGTCAGTTCTGACCAGAGCTCATCGAGTAAGTAGGGGACTTCCTTTAATAAATAACGAATTAATTATCCCGGCTACCGTTGAATGAGGGAAATTGACCCGTTAATTTCGTGCAAGGGGTCCAAGTTGCACAAGCACGCGATGACAAAAGAAAAGAAATTTAAAAAGATATAAAAGAAAGAAAAGGAAAAAAAAAATGCATGATTGAAGAAAGGAACATTTTAATTATAATAATTTATCTCGTCGCTTTGCAACGCTTGCACGCATGAACCAGCTAGGTCGTAACTTCGTGGGATCATGTCCAACATTTCAACTCCAAATTGCGCGCGTCACGGAATGAACACTTAATAGCCACCATGGCAACTTCCTAGCATGTTCCATGTCCATAACCTTCTCGTGGGAGAAGTGACTCTAAATTCCGTCTTTGGCTTTTTGGACCAGCCGAAAAGTGACTCAAGCTGGTCTAATTCCAAAGCGTACCTTACACACGAATAATCTTGATGTGATAAACGATGCCTGGGTCCACACGCAAACATTAATCAGTACACTGACAACAATAGGCGTGCAGAAGACGATTGCCAATTTTCCACTCAGATCACAGTCAGGCTACACCAGCTCCTTTTTACACGTTGCCCGTCCTGACTCGATTTTCCCGATTCCAACTAGGACATCGGACAACAAGGTTGCGTCGAATCCGTTCTAGCCGAATCCATTACAGCCCACTTATTTAGGCTATGGTCGAAATGAAACGAGTTCAAGTCGGGTCAGGCCCAACAGAACGACAAGAGGGTTTGACGGTGCGCTTACAGCCAGTCACATTCTCTCCACCGAAGCCGGGACGTTCTCGTCGTTGGTTGGGCCTCCCGCCTATCAGACCAATTTTGATACTATTTATCACGGATCTTGTCCTTATAAAAAAAAAAAGACAGCTTATGAAAATTTGCAGCGCGTGCAAGTCCCCTCCTCTTTTTCTAAGTGGATTCCGTCACAATCCGCTCTGCCTTTTTCTCTCCATTACCGATGCGGCCCAATGAAATTAACAGAACATGGTGTTGACTAGGGTATTTTTAAAATAAAATTAAAAACTGGCACTTTTTGGAAACAACAAGCTTCAAGCAAACTCATCCGTGCAAGCCGGCTCTAACTAACGCATGTTCATTTGTGTGTTTTTTGTTTTTTTTTTTTGTCGGTAGTTAATTGCAATGCACCCAGAGGAGCCTGAATAGAATTCCTGGACTTATTTCTACATTTGCAACCCAAAATGAAGTCTAAACTCAAGCCTTCCGTCATTTTTGGTTGTTAAAACTACCATATGTCGATGTTGACATATTGCCTCCTACATGACGCACAACAAGCGCAGCATCTCCCTTGCAAAATATGTCAACATCGAGATACGGTAGCCTAAAATCATACAATGTTAAGAGTCACACGTACACACAAGTTCTTGGGCTGAGAGCCACACAATTCCTAGAAAAAATCGGTACAAAATAAGAGAAAATATTGCATTGCTGTCCTCCATCGACATGACTAAATTATTTCGACAACACCAAGTAAATTGGAAATTCACCTCAATGACTGATATAAGATCCATTGGTTCTTGTCAAATACTCTGAAAGCTTCTTCTAACTACATTTTCCTACAAGTACAAGAAAAGAATTATACATGCTTCATTCATGACTTGTCAGAAACTACAATGCGGATGAATTTTTCGCAATAGCGGAATGAGCTCATAGTATAATTGTTTTATTTCTTCTTCCTTTTTCTTTTTCTTTTATTTTTTATTTTTTCTATTAAAGGCTCTGGAGTTAGAACTCAAGTTCATCGGTGTTGGAGAGGACTCTAAAAAATATTTCTCTTAACCAAATGACCATCGCAGAACCAACCATATATATATATACAGAGCATAGAAAAATATAAAAAAATTGTTTTATAATAGAATAATTTTGTATAATAAACAAATTTTTTGAAAACTTAATTTTGGTGATATAAACTACAATCAAATGTATTTTATTTTATTTTATTGTATAAAAATTATTATAATTTAATTATCCCATTACAAAAACAAATTTTACTTGAAAAATAAAGATATTAGATATAATTTTTTTCATTTTCAATATAGCTCTTTTTTAACGTGCAATTTCATCTTACGCGGCAGTTTTGGTCAGGATCAGTGCATGATCAGTGCAAGGCCACCAGTTTGTTTCAACCGTCGGATAAGCATATTTTCTTCTGTTGCATTCCAAAATTAAAAGGAGAAAACGTGAACGATTAAAACAATCTTCAACTAATTCAGCCTCCCAAACGCCTCGCCAGGATTGAATTTAAAAAAAAAAAAATCTAGAATCGGAAATCAATTATTCCATTTCCTTTAAAGGGTTACCAATCGGTTGAGCGTTTTAAAAACCAAAACAATTGGTTTTCTTTGATAACAGGATGTTGTGTAAACGAAATTGACTCAAATTTCATTATGTTTTGAAATTTAAATTCAAATGAGTTGCACAGCCTACTGCATTCTCTTTTAGATGAGAGTTTCCATTACAAGAATTGGTATTAAACAAGTTATAAAGAAATATATCAAAAGAGAGCATGCAAGAAACAGTTTCCTTTTTCAAATCGGACGCTTCTCCTTGCGGGCACGCGGTCAGGGAAGAGACTTTTCTTGCTGGGAAATGAAGGAGCAAATTTAACGGGAATTTGCAGGAACGAACTCTTTGGCAGTAGAAATAAGGTTAGCCAACGTCTAGATTATAATAAAAAAAAAAAAAAAAACGCGGCTACATCATCCAATTTATGTTTGACAATCACAAAGAGTAACTCACTACGCCCTTCCGTTATTACACGATGGAAAGTCTGTAAATTGAAAAATGACACAGAACCATCTATTAGATTGGTCTGCCTTCTGGTACAATTTGATCCTTGAGCCACATGTAGATAGGAACCAACACAAAATATGTCGCTGCCATGGAACCCAAAAGGAAGCGCAAAAAGAACACAAATGGGTTTGTAGGCTTTGACACATCTTCTTCCTTCGGACCAAGCTGTAGTTTAGGAAATATGCATAATAATAATAATAAGCCAGAAATAAGATGCATGAAAAAGCTTGCAGTAGATGAATATAAGAGGAAATATACTTGTGCCGATCAAGCAAATTTACACTGAATAGTTTGAATATAAGATGCCAAGGCAGGGCAGAGTACCAATCCCCCAAATTCCCCTCCTCAAAAGTTTTCCACAAGCTTCAAGTTGAAGTGTCCACAATCAACCAAAACCATTCCATTCCAACTAAATTATGCAGCTAAGAAGACTTATATTCTACTAGATTAAACTAAAACCTGCAATACCAAGAGCAGGATCTGAAATGCTTGTCAATTTTGAGCCGTAGCCAAATTGTGCTGAAGTGACATTCCACTGGTGGTGTTGTGTTATATAAACTGAATATCATGGGAGCCTAAATAAACAAACCATATCAGTGACTGAGGCTGTCTAGTATCTAATATGCACCTATTCTAAATGGTTGAAGTTCTGACTTAGACTGGTGATAGTAATGCCAACGAGCAAAACACCTAAAGATACATAAGCATAAAGCATGAGACCAAAGGATATCTTAAATTTATATCCTTCTACAATACATAATTGAATCACTTCAAATAAACCCAATCAAGCCAATGAGGGAGTCAAGAATTGTCACCTGCAAAGGGGAATCTCCAGGTGCAGGTTTAACACCTGTTACAGAACATCCCATAATCAGCCCATGCCGGCGAACACCACGGTACCATTTTGGGCCAATCCTCTTCAGTTGAACATCCCTGAACCCAGCCCTTTGGAACCATTCTATGTATTCTTCCTCCTTCGGAAACAGCATCCAAACATCCGCAAAGAAGCGGGACAACCAAAAGGTTGGGTACACTGGACCAATTACGCAGGCTTTTCCTCCCTCTTTCAAGACCCTGTATGCTTCCTTGATGCCACGCCGTGGATCAGGCCAATACTCAATGCTAAGAAGGTGCAGTCGCATATCACAGATAAGAGAACTGATGGGAAAACTAAACTACTTATAAACCTCACACTCAGAGACTCCGCACTCAAACATCCATGTGCACATAACAGATTGAGATATCAATCAGACCGAATCAAAGAACAGTATGCTCATGGGTACCAATCAATGGAACGGACATATTTTTCCCTTTTTTAGATCTCTAAGGGTCAAGGAGTGTTCAAAACAAGTGAATGAAGTAGCACATAAGAAACATACCTTCCAGCTGATACATATCGATCAGCATAATCAGAGGGGAAAGGTAGATCTTCTGCATCACCCTCAACAATCTTACATTCCTTCAGGGGCTCCTTCTGCTTGGCCTTTGCAAGCTGATGTGGGGATTGATCCAGGATGGTAACATTCTTGGCATCCACATGCTTGACTATGCCCAAAGTAGTGAAACCAGTGCCACCGCCAACATCTACCACTATCATGTTCCTGTCACTGAGATCGGCAGGCTCCAGTGCCTCATCTCTCATGTCCTCAGTCCAATGGCCAGGGTTTATTATGTGGTCATACACAATTGAAAGAAATCTGTAGAACCAAAATGCCTCTTTCTTGTGTTGTATGAACCTTGGCTGCGCAGCTGGCCTGGAGGCTGATAAACTGCATTTGGGTGTCATTAGTCTTGCCCTGGGGAGTTTAGTGCTGGATGTTAAATTCAATCGCGAAAATTGCTTCCCGTTAAAATTTGACCCCAAAGACCCTAACCCATTTGGGTGGATGCATCTAGCAAGAGTGAGGTTATCGGCTCCATTGAGCAAAGCGGACGCCATAACAGGACTGGAAAAGGAAAACCCACGAAGGAAAATAAGCAGATTGTGAAATAATGCGCCGAAGAAGAACTCTCACAGCTTCAAAGGTGGGGTTTTGTTGCCATTATGTCAGTGCTTAACATGATGCTGACGGGCAAAAGGGTGAGACGTACAGATGTAAATATTGTGATTGCTCACTGGAGACCTTGCTGAACAAAATTTTGGGTGGTATTAAAAAAATTAAGAAATGATTATTTTATTTTTATTAAAATAAAATTTATTTTCATTAATTTACATAAAAAATTGCTGTAAATTTCTTCAAGAAATAAAATAAAATATATTTAATTATTAATTACGCTATAAAAATTAATTTTTTTAAAAAATTAGTGTATTTTCTCCATTACACTCTAAAATATTTATGATATTTTTGTAATAATATTAAAAATAATAAAATTCTTAACAAAATAATAGAAATATCAAACTTTATATGTGTGTGTGTGTGTGTGTGTGTGTGTGTGTGTCTCTAACAAATATTAGACCCTTAATATTTATAAAATTAATCATAACTTTTAATTGATATATACATTTAATTTTATAATTAAGAATTACATCATTAATCTAAATAGTTATCCATTCCAATGTTAAAATTATAAAATCTATCAATCATAATTTTTAATTATTTATTTTACTGTGAGTCGAAGTTTTGCGTCCAGGCTCACTGGGCCTGAAATGTAGTTGGAGTACTCTGCCCAATCTATTTATATATATATATATATATATATATATGGTGATACTAATTTATTATTTATATGTTCTATACTTCACGGTTTATGTATAAGATGAATTAAAAATTGAGATTATTTGTTATTTATTATTTATTATTTATTATTTTTATAAAAAATTTATTACTTAAATATTATTAAATCAGAGTGTACATATTTCATAATCAATTTTAATATCAATAAATTTAAAACACTAATATTTTATAAATTGAATCAAATAAAAACAAACACGATTGCATCACCAACTAAACTAATTAAACTATTTACTTGAGGGATGGCAAATACAAGTTTAATTACGACCAAAATTGCAAATTTGTGAGAGAGAGAGAGAGAGAGAGAGAGAGAGAGAGATGAAGGAGGTAGTAGGCATGTAATTATACTTAAATAAGTTTGAATATAGGGGGCCCACATATTTTTTTTGTTTCTTTATGTTGATTCATTGTTTACGTTGATACAAAACGACATCTGAAGCTGATCTTCTTTATGTATCAATGTCTTTAAATTGTTATTGTGAAATCCAGCTAAATAAGGACAATTTTTTAATTTTTTATTTTTTGGGGGGTACAAAATAAGAACAAGACAATTTAATGTTAGGAAAAATATCACAAGACGAACACGCATTGGCATACTCCCCGATGAGTAGTCCTTGTAATTTGATTTTCCCATGTAAATAACAAAGCAAGAAAAAGGTCCAGCAATTTCTCCTGACCATAAGATAAGACTAAAGCTGATTATACCATATTGGCATACTCTTTTAGCTTTTTGCCAACAATTTGTTCATCATTTATCCAGATAAGGATTTAAGACCAAATTTTGATCTGACAAGTCCGGCACCGACACTTGCATTCATGCATATATATATATATATATATATATATATTCAGCAAAAAGAAAGTGCAATTGACACGTGTGTGGATCGTGTAGGCGTATTAAATTTTCATATGTGATCCAGAGGTTGGAGCCTCTTTTAAAAAGCTAGACTTTGGGCTTCCGCTGGATTTATTCAATTTCTTTTAGAAATTATGAGGTTATACTGATTTTTTTTTCAAAAAGAAATTATTTGATTTCACAGAAAATTGAAAATAAATAAATATATATGTGTGTGTGTTTTTTTTGAATGTTCACTTATGTTCAAAAAAGAGGGCACTTCTTCACTTACGTCGGAAAAAAAAAAAAGCTACCCACTGTATCGATAGGATGCACATGAGAAATAAACTATTGAGTACATGACATTATGAGATTTTGTTATTACATATCTTTTGACATACTAAATATAAGTTAATTCAGATATAGACTTGTATCATAATTATCAAAGTTAAATTTTTATTTATAATGAAATTTTCTTAAGATTACTGAAAAATTAATTAGCAAATCAACATAATATTACAATGAAATAAATCAATGAAAAAATTATCAATCTTAAAATATGTTAGATATTGTCCTTAAAAATAATTTTTATTTCTGTAAACAAATTATCTCAATATGGTAAATTATTTTCTTGAAACACAATAAGTCTTCTTACTAATGTACATAGACAATAGAAATATCTCAATTTTTTTATTAATTTAATCATAAATTATAAATTAGTATAAATAATGCATACTAATTTTTAAGAATATGAAAAAAAAATTTATATTAATAATAACTAAATAACTCAAAAAAATAGAATAAAATAATATTTAACATATATTTAATAATAATAAATTATTAGAGTTATTATAATCTATAATGACTGCTAATAAAATGTATAACAATTAGTCTAATAAACACATAAAATAAATAAATAATTAATTAATTTTAAAATATAATAATTAATTTTTAAAAATACAATAATTTACAAAAATTCTTCCAAAAAATATTTCTTGTCAAGGTGGCTACGAAGTGGCCATAAAACACTCTAATGGTGTGCAGTCCCTAATTCCTTCAAAAACATTCGCATGCTCTGTCTGATTCGCACAAAGAAGCCCAACGTTATTTTCAGTGCTAAAAACGTCTTGGTTAGCGATGGGATTCCTCGCCGATGACGAAAAATGACAACGCACATCCTCAAGTTTTATTTTTCTGTTTTGGATAATAAGTTTGGAACGACAATTAATTACTTAATCATCCGCACGACGAATTCTTCCAAACCATTGTAAGCCTAGGGAAAATGGCATGCATGGCGACGTTGCTCGTGGGTTCCACATGTCAAAAAATATACCTTCGTGAAAATTTTAAGGTTTTTAGAAAAAAACACAATATATAAAATGTACGATAATAAAAATGAAAGAATGTATTTCAAATTTTTTAAAAAAGTACTTTATATGCTTCGTTGTTGATAAGAAGTATAAAGATGGTGGACGAAAACTTCAAAGGATGCAAGAAGTCCATTACATATTTCAGAAGGTACAATAACATGAGTTAGAGCCAAAAAAATTAAAAAAGTATTAAATAAATTAATTCAGAATATTCAAGCCAATAAATTCAACTTTGACAAAAAGTCTATCCCTAATTAATATAATTAAGATACTTAAATAGGTCAGAATAAGTAATAATATTCTCTCTTAAATAGGAGTTTATTGTCTATCTTAAATAAGAGTTTATTGTCTATCCTAAATAGGAGTTTATTGTCTATGTTGGAATTTGTCTATATTTAAAAATTCCTCTAAAATAAGAATTTCTCCTAAGTAGGAATTTATGTCTCTTTAGGATTGTTATCTTAACTTATAAATAGACACCCCTTATATGCTCTGGAAGAAAGTAGACAACTTTGAGTGAAATAGAAAGTAAGAGTTTTTTTCCTCGGTTCTTTTAAGGACTAAGGAACTTATCAAGAGATATTCCTTCTTATGGCGTTCCAATTGACTTATCGCTCCTAATTCCTTTCTTTTCTGGAGTGTGGCGTCCATATCCTTCTTAAATGCTCTAGGTTCGTGTTCCTTTAAAGGGTGGGTTTAGGATTTGTGATATTAAATTCTGGTTTAACTTTCCTGGTTGTTCTTTGATTCTTTGTGTGCGTTGGGTCCCTAAGCTACGTCTTTTTGAGATTTTTCGCATCAGTTGATATCAAAGCCAGTTCTAAATTAGGTTGAATCTACTTACTCTTTAATTTTCTATCTTTTGATTTATTTATTGTTGTTTAGTTTGTCTATTATGTGCATTATCATTCAAATGAACAAATCTGTTTATTTGCAATCCTTCTCTCTTTGCTTATTTATTTAAACTCATAAACGTGCTAATTTCAATACCAATTGGTATGTCTAAGTATTCTATTATTGTTTTGTGTTGAAAAAAAAAAAGAAAAAAAAATGAAAAAAAAGGGAAGGAAGAAGAACAAAAGAAAGAAAACACCAAATTTAAAGTTATTGATAAAGTTAACAATTTGGTTATTTTGGCCACAATAATAATAAAGTTTTCTTACTCAACTCCAATTTTACCATTTGTTTTCCTATTTTGCTATCCAAGTTTGTCCTCTAAGTTATATTACTCATATCCTGATTTTTTTTTGTGAGCTTAGTTCATGAAATCCGTTTGTGTTGACATCTTTTTTCGTTTGATTCTTTGTTTTCCAATTTGTTTAATTCTACGTCATTTAGCTTATTCTGTTCAAAATCAATACCCTTGATTTACGTTGTTTAGTTCTTTATGGAGCTGAAAGGAAAAATCTTAGTGGTAAAAGGTAAGAGTGAAAGTTCATATAAAGAAAAATCATAAATAGTGTAAATACGAGGGAGTGTGACACAATCTTTTGAGAGACACACGTGACGGAGTATTCTGTGAGGTATCCTATTTGTTTTGTGCAGAAGTAAGAATATGACATCCAAAGATAAAGGTGTATCTCAAAAGAGAGCTGATGATATGTCCTTCATGATCAAAGTTATGCAACAACAATTTGAGTGCATAAATACCAGATTTGATGATATGAGGGAGAGGATGAAGGAGCAAGCTAATACAATAGCAAAGTTGCAAATGAGACATGAGGAATATGAGGCTCCCAAAGCAAGAAAGCAGTTGACACGTGCCTATGACTATGAAGATGATATAGAAGATAATGAATTTGACGACCAAATTACGATGGTTAGAACTGGTAATAATAAAAGGGATAGAAGAGAATTTGGGACGCAAGGCACCTACGACCATAATTTTGGTAGTATTAAAATGACAATTCCTTCATTCCAAGGTAAGAATGATCCTGATGCATACCTAGAATGAGAAAAAAAGGTTGAATTGGTTTTTGATTGCAACATCACCGTTACTTCTCAGGATCATTGCACACTTATTTAGACATTGAGATGCAATGTGACCCCTGCCCAAACACTTAAAACATTTAACATCTCTATTTCTACTTGGTTGGGGTTCAAATTTACCTGTCTCCTTGCTAGAACCCACATTCTTGTGTTTGGGTAGCTCGGCTTTGGACTTATAATTAATTGGTCATCCCGTCCCTTTTACTCCAATTTGACTTCCACGATGAGGTAGAACCCGAATTCTACCCAAACCATGAGGAGCCCTTTCGTTTAAGTTGTCTTTCAACTTTCATTGTCATGTGCACTATGTCTTCTAATTCCACATAATGCTGCAATTCAACCACATTTGCTATGTCCCTATTTAACCCTTGCAGAAATTGAGTCATGGTTGCCTCTCTATCTTTTTCTACATTGACCCTAATCATGGTAATCTCTATCTCCTTGTGGTAGTCTTCCACACTTTTGGTGCCCTGAGTGAGTCCTTGCAGCCTTTGGTACAACTCCTTGAGTCCTCCACACAATAGCAGCCCTTACAGATTTTGATGTTGCAATTAAAAACCAATTCAACCTTTTTTTCCTATTCTAGGTATGTATTAGGATCATTCTTACCTTAGAATGAAGAAATTGTCATTTTAATACTACCTAAATTATGGTCGTAGGTGCCTTGCCTCCCAAATTCTCTTCGATCCCTTCTATTGTTACCAGTTCTAACCATCGTAGTTTGATCGTCAAATTCATCATCTTCTACATCATCTTCATGGTCATAGGCACATATCAACTACCTTCTTGCTTTGGGAGCCTCAAATTCCTCATGTCTCTTTTGCAACTCTGCTATTGTATTAGCTTGCTCCTTCATCCTCTCCCTCATATCATCAAATTTGGTATTCGTGTGCTCAAATTATTGTTGCATAGCTTTGATCATGAATGACACATCACCAGCTCCGTCTTGAGCTACACCTTTGTCTTTAGACGTCATAGTCTTACTTCTGTACAAAACAAATAGGATACCTCACAGAACACTCCCTCACTCTTTATGGTTTTGCTTTATATGAACTTTCACTCTTACCTTTTACCACTCAGATTTTCCCTTTCAGCTCTATAAAGAACTAAACAACGTAAATCAAGGGTATTGATTTTGAACAGAATAAGTTAAATGGCGTAGAATTGAACAAATTGGAGAACAAAGAATTAAGTGAAAAAGGATGTCAACATAAATGGATTTAATGAACTAAAGTCACAAAAAAATCAGAATATGGGTAATATAACCTAGAGGACAAACTTAACAAAATAGGAAAACAGATGGTAGAATTGGAGTTGAGTAAGAAAATTTTATTATTATTGTAGCCAATATGACCAAACTGTTAACTTTATCAATAACTTTGAATTTGATGTTTTCTTTCTTTTGTTCTTCTTCCTTACTTTTTTTTTTCATTTTTTTTTCAACACAAAATAATAATAGAATACTTAGACATACCAATTGGTATTGAAATTAGCACGTTTATGAGTTTAAACAAACAAGAAAAGAGAGAAGGATTGCAAATAAACAGATTTGTTCATTTGAATAATAATGCACATAATAGATAAACTAAACAACAATAAATAAATCAAAAAATAGAAAATTAAAGAATAAGTGAATTCAACTTGATTTAGAACCGGCTTTGATACCAACTGATGCGAAAAACCCCAAAAAGACGTGGCTTAAGGACCCAACGCACACAAAGAATCAAAAAACAACCAGGAAAGCTAAACTAGAGTTTAATATCACAAACCCTAGACCCACCCTTCAAAGGAACACAAACCTAGAGCATTTAAGAAGGATATGGACGCCACACTCCAAAAAAGAAACGAATTAAGAGTGATAAGTTGATTGGAACACCACAAGAAGGAATACCTCTTGATAAGTTTCTTAGTCTTTAAAAGAATCGAAAGGAAAAAAACCCTTACTTTTTATTTCACTCAAAGTTGTCTGCCTTTTTCCAGAGCATACAAGGGGTGACTATTTATAGGCTAAGATAGCAATCCTAAAGAGGTATAAATTCCTAGGAGAAATTCTTATTTTGGAGTAATTTCTAAATATGAACAAATTCCAACATAGATAATAAATTCTTATTTAGAATAGAAAATAAACTCCTAGGAAAGAATGTTATTACTTATTCTGACCTATTTAAGTATCTTAATTATATTAATTAGGCCTGGACTCTTTATCAAACTTGAATTTACACTATTTGAAATTTAGTTGGCCTGAATGTCTTGAATTAACCTATTTAGTACTTCTTAATCTTTTTGGCTCTAGCTCGTGTTATTGGGCCTTCTGGAATATGCAATGGACCTCTTGCATTCCTTAAAACCTTTTACCCATCATCTCTATGGTTCTCATCAATTACTCTTAACATGTTGCATATTTAATGCGTGATTGTCATACATTTATCTCTACTCTTGTCCCCTTCCCTCCATATAACTCTTCCATAAAGTGTGTAACAATGAGGACTGATTAAAAGCCACTCCGCCAACAATCATTCTCCTATACGTGCATGCTGGGGAGTAGCAATCCTTCGTATAAACATAAGATAATCCTTGCAAGATTGAGAATCAATATCACTCCATCATAGTCAATAAGAGTAAGATGTTCTGGCCCTTCCAACCGAGGAGGCAAGTCCAGATTAGCTAAACAAAGGAGACAACGCGTGGCAGCTGACGGCCGACACCCTAGTAGTCTGCCCGCAGAGCGTGCCGGGCCTAGTGATACTCTACTAGCGCATGGTAAAGAAGAAATGGGCTGTGAACTCGGCGGTCATGGCCCTTTCCTCCTTTTGCGGCGGGGCTGGTTTGCTGGGTGGGCTGGAGCTATCACATGTCATTTGGGAAAGACATCTGTGCCTTTCCTTGGCAAACTCAATGTCTCCCCGGACGAGAATTTCCTTTTGCACAGGGCCTTGTTTGGGTGCTTCCCAAATGCGACTATGGTTTAGTTGCAGGGCATGTTTGCTGCGATCGACTTGATTCTGGCAGCTGTGTTGGGGTTTTCAATATAAAAATATAAAAAATTATGTTATTTGGATTTTTAATTTAATTGTCACTAATTTAACTAATCCAAATAATCATTTATTATATTTTAAATTCAATATTTTTAAATTATAAATTAAAAGTTATAACTATTGGAAATGAGTCTAACTAAACCAAACATTTATTTATTGTATTCGAATAAGTTTCAAACTTAACATATTTAAATTGTAAGTTAAAGGTTGTGATCACTGAATTAAAATATATACGTTGTTTTAAAATAAATAATAGAAAAAAAAATTGTGCCTACTAACATTTGTATTCAAATGAGTTTTGAACTTAATGCCTTTAAATTATAAATTAAATGTTGTGATCACTAAATTTTAAAATATATAATTTTTTAAAATAAATAATTAAAAAAAATTATACCTCTCAGTATTTAAACCATGATCATTCAATTAACGGTTATGTTTTTAGTTGCTAAATTAAAATTAATTATTAATTTAAAAATTATCACTATTTTTACAAACATAAAAATTTTTCATTTGTTTTATATATAGATTTTTTTCTTTTTTTTATATTTTTATTATTTTATTAACAGCCTTATTATTTATAATATTATTACAAAAATATTATAAACAATTTAAATAATAATTTTAAAAACATACCAACTTTTAAGAGTTTAATTTTAATAGTATAATTTGTAATTAAGTATATTTTATTTTATTTTATAAAAAAATTTGCATAAACTTTTGTTATAAATTAATTACAGTAAATTTTATTTTGAAAAAGTAATCTTAAATATAAAATTTGAAATAAATTTTTTAAATTTTTAATATAACCCACAATTTTATTCAATAAATTGGAGGGCTGGTGGGGAGAATGGATTTTCATGCCTGGAAGCTCTTTGCGGCTCTTTGGCTTACTTTCAGTATATGGTTCTTTAAGAAAGCATTATTGATTACTCTGGAGGCTCTCTCATTCCCCTCTCTGCTGGTGCTGCTGGATTCCCCCCAGCTTTTTGGGTAACTACTATGCTCTTTGTCACTGTAAGAGCCATACCCGTGCATAAATGTTTGCCCCTTCCTTTTTTTGAATTCACACTGCTGCCTGCTTGTTGATGTGGCTTCTTCTTGACATCGTTTTCCTGGAAAGCCCTCCATCATTGAAGCCACACAAGGCATGATCACTGTTCTAGTTTGCATTACACCTGCTGCAGGCAATCACATATTATATTTCCAACATCTGGAATGACTGATGACCGCAATGGAAAAAGGCTTTGGATTTGCAACAACTGAAAAAGATGATACGGGTGCTAAAAATTATCAGTTCATTGAAGAAATGAAAGAAAGAAAATCAAATTGGGAACCATTAAACTGGAGTCGGGCAAGGTTGGGCAGCAATCATAATGGGAATGATTTCTGGCAGCATCCCATGGTACACCATGATGGTTCTCCACAAGCAAGTATGGCTACTCGGGCAAGTTGATGGCACCATTGCAGCTTTCCACACCGACGCTGTTGCAGTAGCTTCAGGAGGCATTCTCACTGGCTTTTCGCAGAGCCGAAGCTCAGTCGCCTTTTCCATTTGGTACCTGATTGGGAGCAATTATAGGACTTGCTTATGGCCTGGAAAGTGCCAAAGTTGGTGCAGGCTTCGAGCAAATGAGCATTCAATTGCTGGGGCTTGTTTTCGTGGTCGTAGTCAATATAATCAGCACAAGTATCATTTGTAATTTGATTAAGCTTGCAGTTCCGCGGAAACTGTCCTATGAAGAGCTGCAAACTGGTGATCACGCTATTCATGGAGAAGAGGCTTATGCATTGTGGGGAGATGGGGAAATGTACGAGTCCAAGAATAACCCCTTCCATGGCGCTGAAGAGCCCCACGAGTGGCGGGAAAGGGTCATATTGAAATGTCAATGGCCTAATCATTTGGTTTGTGCTTATTTACTGGAGAAGATATTACATATGATTAAAGTGGTAAATTGACAAGAACACTTCGGTACTTAAAACTTCGGACAGTTTTCCTGTAGCTGTCCTAAAACTCACTCATTTTTCTATGTTCGCCATTTTCTATCTTTTAGTTTTGATGACGAGCAGTTTTTTCGGGATAAACCTCATGTACTAGCCTGGTTGCGTAGCTGTAGTTTACAATTGTTTCATAAAATGAACCCAAGGAAATTCGAATATAAAATAATGTACTTAATTCACACAATCTCAACTTTTCCGTAGTTATGGGGGCATGTACATTCACCTTTTCAATCTTGGATTTTCCTGCAGTACGCGAGGAAAGTAGTGATTAATCTGAAACAAGCCATTTGGTCAGGTGAAGTCAAGGTAATCTTGATTTATTTGTGCTTTGTGGACCCAGAAATGGCTTGCATTGCAGGCATGAAAGAGGATTGGACACTGCCACACGTATAAAAACAGACAGCTTTCGAGGGGGACTACGCTAAGTGGCGCAGACCAATCGAGAAAAAGGCGTTTTGCAGGATGAAATATGCGTCTTTGTGGTGCCCGCCACCAAAAACCGTGTGACGGGGTGACGATGACAAACATTGTCAGGCATTGTGCACCTGTACATATCCCGTAGTTTCTGGTCAATATCTACTTGGGCCAAAAATTCTAGTAATTTCTTATGTTTAAATTTTATCACCACCAATGAAACACAGTTGGAACAGAAATTCCAACACAAGCTAGCGATAATCAGTATATAACAAGGTTCGTACTTATGTTAATGAAGTGGCCCCCGACCCCCCCAAACCCCGCCCAACAATATCTTTCTTCCTTTTCTGAGCTCCAGGGAAGGTCATCTTTGTCAACTTAGCTAATCCAACAATCCCAGATTTATGATACAGCGAGAGGAATATTCTGTTATTTATTTATTTATTTACTTATTATTATTATTATTTTCGTATTCACTTCATGTTACAAGATATTGAACTCTGAACATAATCGTTCAAAAAAATTCTGAACATATACTATACCAAAAAACTAAATTAATTCAACAACAAGAATAAAGAAATCGTGTTACCACCTTTTTTGTTATTAAATTCAAATCCACTAATTATAACATTAAAAATTCAAATTATATTCCTAAAATTTTGTTTGCACTCTATGGAGGAATGAATTGTACCGAAGAACAAAGATCCGCATGCTACACAGACCGGTCAAAGTCAGTCAAAATTTGTCGCTTTCCTTTACGGTCGGCCACGTGGAAAGAAGCGTATTTACGTGAAGCTTCTGCGGTCAAAATTTTTGAACTAACCTTTTCGCCGATTTACGGAACTGGTAAAAAGTTAAAACAGCCGACGGTCTGTCTTATTAGTGAGAAAAAACAAAAATTTTTCTCTTTTTCCTTGCGGTGGCTGGGGAGGCGTGTGAAAGGCAAAACAGCCTTCCAAGAACTGAGGCGGCAAGAAAAACAGAAAAAGAGCGTCTACGCATTTTCTGTTTTTTCTATTTTGCGGTAGCTTCCATAGTTTTTTTTTTTTATTATTTATATATAAGTTTGATGATTTCTCATTTTCGCCAAGGCAGCGAATGGATGTGTTGCAAAATTCTTGAGGGCGATAAAGGTCAATTTCGTTTTGGGGATAATTTGTGTTGTGGAACTATAGTTAATTTGATTTCAGTGTAAATTCTGCAACATCTATGGTTGCTTCCCGCTGCTGATTTATGACATTCCTCGAGACATAATGCTTAGTTGTTGTTGAATCTCTTTTTCGCTCAATTACGGAACAAATTGTCCTTCAAACTCATTGTGGGGTATATGGTTGGAAGGGCCTCAGGATACTCAAGGCTGCCGATGCTGGGTACTCTGATTTGAAGAAGTCCAACATCTGTTTCATTTGTTGCTTAAGGCTTCACAACACAACGAACACGTGAACAGACTTGGCATTTTTCTGCGTAGTCAATTCGTGGCAAATTGTCAATGAATTCTTTACCTTGTCCCGTGCGATTTTTAAGGTAACCCAGGGTTGATGTAAATTTCATTGTTTGTTCGAGGTGAGGTTGTAAATGAAGTATGCATACCAAAGAGAAACTGGTGCATCATTTCTGCTTACCAGCTCAAAAAGTAACATTACTCGGATTTTTGTACAACTTTTTCGTAGATCAATTCCGCATTGGCATTTTTGGGGGGCCATTCGAAGACTTGTGTGCACAATTGTCTTACAAGCAGGAAAATCTGGTTTATGGGCATGGCCTTGTAGCTTTCTTTCATAATATGGAGTTGGAGGCTTGTTGCAAGATGAGGAAGGGAATGATGACTCCGCATCTGATTCACTGAAAACATTTGGATGACTTAAAGCAATTATCGCCGGGGGGGAGGGTCAGCCAAATCATTAAACCTGAGCACAAGAACCAGTCAGTAGTTGCTATTGCTCGATCAGTTTCCATCTCAGCATTTATTATTACAAGTTGGAACAGAACCAAACATTCTTCCCATCCTCTCTAAACTGAGAATTAAATCTACTACTGCTGAATTGAAACGACAAACATAGTTGAGTCCTCATTGATATTCAATACATTATGCACAATAGGTTGCAGAACGAGAAATGCTACAATCCTTTGCCTCTAATGTGTAGCTAATACGTACAACTTCAAGGTTCCTACACAGTTTGGACTATCATTGGGTTTAAACTAGCCAGTCTAGAACGGCCAATAGAGCCATAAACAAAAAGATAGTCCAACCTAAACGTCTTTTACCTAAAGAGGAAGACTTCAACAACATAAGTTGTGCGCATCTTCTCATTAAAGAAACTCCAAAATGAGGTCCATACAACCAAAAGTTTCTGACATGTTGTACATCAAACCAGTTCTCTCGATGTTGTCAATCACATGCTTGGAATCCACGCAAAAATTCTTTTTACCAATCTTTGCAGGCTCCATTAAAAAATCCGGCATTTATATTTCAAAAAATCTGGAATATATCTATATATAGGAAGGGGAAAAAGCCACCTACCCAAAATTTAAAATGTCCAAACAATTAAATCGACAAAATTATGCACTCGATTGTTAACCATAATAATGTGCATATGCATATAGAAACGAAAGCAGATTACGGAAAAATAATTATTAAAGAAAGTGATACGATTAAGTTAATAAATAAATAAATGGTGGAGGTTTGGAACCTCAGGACTACCGCCAGTGTTGGGTCCCCGGAAGGCATGGCTAGGCCTGATTCCAGCACGATGGCCTAACTCGGCACAAAATAGACCGAAAAACATATATTTCTGCACTTTTTATTCCCATCGTGGCTTCATCTCATTAGGCTGTCCTACAATATGCCGACATAGTTTATGGACAGAGGACCTTTTCCGGAAGAAGACCCTTAGAATTTCGCCTAATATTCGAGGGTTTAACTAAGGCACAATGTTGCAGCAAAACTTTCAGGGAAGCAACTGAGCATTAAACGGACCAACAATTCCACTCCTGACTAGTGGTCACGGCAGGCTCAATCATAGAGGCCGAGATATTTGGCAAGGAAAGGTGCGTCATTCGAGATCCATAAATATAGGGAAAAAGAAAAAACCCATTCAATTCCGGAACCAGCGGCCTTCGAGAAAATAATAAGGGTCATCGAATTGCCTTCAGAGCCCCGCTACACAGGCAGCATCCCTTCAGTTTTCTAGCACTTTATGATGAGCACATGGGAACATATTAAGTCGGGCCAACGTCTAGGGGACGGATACTTTAAAATTTCTGGCAAATGATAGAACTAAGCAACCCAGCCTTTCTTTTGGGGCTTGTTTTGTTTGTAATTTGTTCCTTGTGGAGGTCCACACCTCATCCACTGATTAAATGTAAACTTGGATATTGGAACAATCAAAACTTGAATTTTTTATCTGTGGCAGAACCTGTAACGGCGTCTGTCCATAAAGCATTTAACAAGGTGAGAAAGAACAACCCAAATGCTTCGATTTAATAAACTACTACCTAGTACCTACCGACTAAAGCATTGCGTCACCCCTACTACTATCAAAATGATTAAATTGCATCGACCTATGGACTTACGTTGGATAAATCTCGTTGAAAGAATCAAACATTGCTCTCTCTTTCTATATATATATATATAGTTATGACATTATTATCTTGCTTATTCTCTTATCAAGTTAAATATATAAGGTGAGTCCATGTTATTTGCTGCCTTCAATGCACAGCCACTTTCACTTGTTCAGAGAAAAAGAGAGAGAGTGAGCGTGGTGGTGTGAGAGTGAGGGGGGGGCACGTGAAGAGAGCATGCATCGATGATAAACCCCACTACTTTTTGCAGTTTGGCTACGTTTCCCAAGCAAAATGGGAACCACTATCCGTTCACATATAATCACCATATATGGTCTTTCGATAAAACACGCTAACCCAGTAGGCCGTTAACCAAAGGTCACTGCTACAATCTATACGGTCGCTTTCGCCTTGTCGTCTTTAGGCATTTTAATTTGACTGTAAGTCTATGAGACTATTCAACAGTGGCGCAGGAAAAGGAAAATCCTTGTCTAAGATCTATGGACAGAATGTGAGCGAAAGTTTGACAACACTAAGGAGAATGTTAACAAAAGTATTATACCCTGTGATGTCCAAGAAGAATGAAGCATGCTAGCTAGTAATGTATTTTATTTGGCAAATAGCTAGTAATAATGTATACCCGCAGAAATTAGTATCCAGTTATCTAATCTGAGGTCTAGAAAGAATAAGAGCCAAATTAATCACGCTTAATACTAGGGTCTATGAAAACCTACCATCTTAGGAACGTAAAAGAGAAAAGAATTAAAATCCCAACCTAGGGAAATGACCTTACCACTAATGGGGGTCATGGGGACCTAAGAAGAATTAAGTGACCAAATCTCTATATATAATCTGATCTATAATTACGTGCCCAACACAACATCGCCCTAATCTAGAGTATAAGACCAGACAGAATTTGTGAACCTGGAAGCAGAAAGATCATTGACCTACGATCTACTTGGAAATGAGGAAACGAGGCACGTTTCCCTACCGTCAATCCTTTGTATTTTAATTCGTGTATATTACATATATACACGTAGGTGGTTCTTTGAAACTTTTTTTGGCATTCATTTATAAAATAGTAGGTTGTGTAAGTCATAACAATCGTTACTAAACCGTGAAGTTTATGCGTATTAAATTTAGTGTTTCAAACTATCCAGAAGAAACAAAAAGAAAAGAAAAGGAAAACAAAAAAGAAAAACTAAGGCGCAACTTTTTCCTGTGTAATCAAACAATTTCTTAGCGATGCGGATGAGATAAGAGGCAAGATCTAGCAGGAATATCATTCATCATGTGCATGCTTGAATTTTCCGATCGTTTGAATGAAAAAAAGAAAAAAAAAAAGGGAGAGAAGCGAACAAAGAACGAAAGAGGAATGCGACATGTGCATCTCTGCCAGGAGAATTAAGCTTTCACTTATAAAAAAAAAAAGGGAAAAGTGTTGAAGTCCTGACACTTCCTTTGTACCCGACACCTATATTCCATCTATCTAAAACTGACATGAGAGGGTCCGAGAAGGCTGCCGTTAGATTCTTATTGTACAAAAGGGTAAAATGTATTTGCCTAATTCCCTAGCTACTCCGTGACAAACGTGCCAGGCCATTCCCCTCAGGAACCTTATCTGTCCCTGAACTCTAAAAGTAGCTGTTCATTGCCCTTTCATTTTCCGATTTATTTAATATAATAATGATCGTATAAGAAATTTTTAGGGCTTTTTTTTTTTTGTTAACAAAGGAAAAAATAAGTGATTATTGTATTAGTACAGTTGATGGAGAAGGAGAACATGTGCATCCTTTTGATGCAATCTGAGGAAAGAAACTTTGATGATTTCACAAAAGATAACGATATAATGGCAGATTGTATCATTTCCACGCACTTTTATTATTAGAGGATTGTACACAAAGTAACAGTTGATTCACTCGCCTGAAAACCATGGTTTGGTGACTATAGTTCAAGATGTTAAAAAGAAAGCCCCAGAAAATATAGGCCAAAACGAATAGATATTTGTGCGCTCACATTGTTTTACACTGTTCTAATTCTAGTTAGTTATTTATCTATAGAACAATGTTAAGGGAGATATAAAAATTTTGGTATTTACTATATTTACTTACTTTATTTTATGAATATAATAAATTTATTATCTTAAACTATAAATTTTTTTTATTTCAATTATATTATATTTTAAAATTTTTTATTTTCTCTCACATGTAGTGTTTAATTAACTTAATCTATTTTTCAGGTGAATCAAATTAAAAATTTTATTTGTTTATTTATTTTTACTAATTTGTGTGTCTCACCCTGCAATATTTCAATCAGACTAGCCTCCATTATGAATTTAAGTTGAAAGATATTACAAAGAAAATGAAAACTATTAAGTACGTACATTTTGAACGCAACTACTTAACAAATTTTTTTATATATCACTAATGTATGATAATTGAGTAAGAGAGAGAGGAGAGAGAGATAGAGATTTATTTATTTATTTTAAAAGAGGCAATGGCTGACCCAGTTAACTTTCTGTATCGAATTCACGTGTAAAGACACAACCAATATATAAATGCAATGTTTCAACAAAATTTGCTGTCCTAATTAGTTTCCTTCTTCCGAGTCGCATACGAAGCAAAAGAAACAAAAGATAGATGATGAACATCGCTTTCCAACTGGAAAGTGCCATGGTGGGGATAAGCATTTCGAGAAGACCGGTTCAAATTGATCCTTCCCCTAAAGTATACATGGGGAAGCAAAGCAAGGACTGAAACTCAAGCCGCGAGACCTTGAAGTGAAAATGGCTATGTCATAACAAAAGTATTAGAAAAATCCACTTGATTTGAGGATATAGCCAGTATTTGCCTTCAAGGTGGTCCAACTACCAAATCCAAGAGAAGAATCAGAATCCCATCTCTTCATAATCAACAAATTAGGAACATGTAACCAGGGCATGGGGACTCGAGGAGACTTGGAGGCTAGATAGTCGACCCCACTAAAGTTTTTCATTCGTTTTTTTTTTTTTTTGTTTTTTAAATTACTTGTTGTACTGATGAGCCACTGAGTTTTTATTTTACAGTTACTGGTCAGATCAAATGGGATGATGCGCATATCTATGAAGTGCTTAGAAAGATGAAAGTTGGTCTGGTTGAATGAGAAGAGATACGTGAAGGGTAAAAAATAAAGGACGTGCTGCCCCTTTTCAATGATGTACAATAATTATTGGACAAGACAAATGAAAGAGATGTTTTGGGCATTAGGCTTATAAGAGTGAATTATATGCGGAGCACAGAGAGAGAGAGAGAGAGAGAGAGAAGGAGAGTCACATGGAGGAATCCAGGAAGGAGCTATGGTTATTTGTCCCAAAGACAATCCACATGGGGTGGCAGCCTGACCCTCTGATTTCGAGGATTAATTGAAACCCCACCTAATGTCATTATTTCGGAGGTAATTACAACGTGAATTGTAGGCAGAGACTGCATTATTTATTTTGAAGGCAGATTTGTTAATGGGAGCTGCTTTCCACTGCAAATTTCGACTGAACCCTAACAGACAGCTGAAGAAAGGGATTGGCTAGGCGTCGTGCGATCAACTAATTAGGAACATGCCATTGAGGGTAATAGGGCCGTCCCCCCCCCCCGCCCCCCCAAAAAAAATCATATGGTTTGTCTTATTTTCTTCAAAAAACAAAATTATGGGATATCATATCTGGATCTTTAGCCTTTCTTCCGAATATGCTTTTGACCGGGATATGAAGATTAAATAAATCCTAAATTTTAAAATAATTAAACAAAGAATAATTGCCAGAAATATAGTGGAGACCATTGAGAACGATCTATTGTTTGCTTCTATGTATATACAAATTTTTGTCGATGGAAGGAAGTTGGTTTACCGTTACTTGGAAATTCAAGATTCCCAACTTCTAAAACAATATTTGCGTAATCAATAGAAGATATGAAGGGAAAATAAGAGCAAGAGGCTCCAAGAAGATCTTGTCTCATGATGGGAAGCGCAAGTTTCTTTTCTTTTTCGCCTCTAGCTCGCATCTGGAAGTGTAATATCTTATATTTGTGAGGTTGGGATTCCTCTAAGCGAATAGAGCTAGTCTTCTATCCTTCTTATGGTTATCCAAATGACCCGCCAAGCCGCCTTTCCCATTAATTACTAACAAGCTGCCCCACCCATGTCTTACTCTGGCCCCCAAAAAAAAAAAAAAAAAAAAAAAAAAGCAAGCAGAGACGGAGAAGCCTAACCTACCGATGCTTTGATTTTATCAAATTTATATCTGGTGGATTCCAAAATTGAAGTCAAGCGATCGAACACATTTAAAGCAATAGATTGCTTGCTTAAACGTCATTTTAGCATTATTCGGAAATCTTTCCATGGGTCTTTCTTTTTATTCTGTTCGTCTTCAGGAAAATTGCTCTGCTTCAATATTAATGAGATAATTTTATTTATTTGTTTATTCATTTATCTATTTTTTGAGAGGATCAATGAGATGAATTTAAATGTGCGGCGCGTTAGGAAATTCAAGTAGATGGCATTTACGACCGTGGTGATTAAAGATCAACAGCCAAAGGTGGCAATAAACCTACTTGCGAGGCTTTATGCCGTGACGAATATAAATAAAAAATAAATGGGCAAAAATTTCCAGCTAGTCAGCGTACCCATAAAGGAAAGCGCAACTGCCCATTTAAATGAAGGGCCGATCGATCGGGTTAAATAGCCAAAGACGCATGAATGGATGCGCAGCCAAATAACTCAGCGGGGAAACGGGAAAAAACCAAAAAAAAAAAAAGAAAAAAAGAAAAAGAAAATCAACAGTTGACTTGGGGGTCTGAACTCGAGAGTTCAACCGCCATTTATTGTTCCACGAAGAAGATTGTCGGAATCTTTTGATACCGACCAAGTTAGTCTCGATTGGAATCATACGCTCTCAAGGATAAGATACAAAGGTTGAATACCTAAATCACAAGGCATACCCATTATCCATGCAAATACAAAAGGACTGAGATTTGTTAGGTGGCACCTAGCCCCATTGTCCAGTGCATGGATAAATCATCGTAGACTTTAAAAAAAAAAAAAAGTTTTTGTTACGTTTATTTTTGTGTTGAAAATATAATTTATTTATAATTTTATATTATATAAATTTATTTTATTATTTTAAATAGACTTTATATTTAATTTTTAGTTTTCTATATTTTTATTTGAGTTTTTATTTTTTTATATTTGTTTTAATTTTATTTTTTTTTTTGACAAAGAGTAGCCAGGTTATTATTTATTTTTATTTAATCAATGTAAAATTTTTAATGATTTTAACAGCTTTTTTGTCTAAAAAAGGATGAATTTTTTAAAATATTTAAAGGATATAAAATTTAAATGAAAAATTAAAATTAAAATATAAAAAATTATGACCAATTTTTAATATATTCTTAAACTCAAATAATTATTTACTTTTTCTTAAGAAAATTTAAGTGAATAAAAATTTAATGGATCAAGTAGATATAAAAGTTTGTATATTATATTTATTTAAACTAATACAGTATAAATATAAAAATATAACATAATTTTTCTTATTAGTTTAAATTCATTAAATTTGTGTTTGGATAGTCCAACTGTTTCGCCGTTGTCAAATCTTTGCTTTAATGCAGACGAGAGGGGTGCTCAGGCCACCGGTAGCAGTCTGTGGGAGCAAGCCGCCCTTTTTCCCTCACCCCCCCCTCCCCTCCCCCAACCTTCCAATCCAGCTTCAATAGAAATAAAGAGCATTAATGACTGATGCAGGAACGGATACCGTTGATGCGGTTTTGCTGGCCACTCGATTTTCTCAAGCTGTGGAAAGTGGGACCCGAGCAGCCCCAGTGAATGGCTGTTTGGCCTGGGCAAGCCGTAACTACATTGAGTTGCCACGTGGCAAGAGGTTGAATTGGTCTTCCAAGTTCCAAGTGTCATTTTGAGCGAAATGCACAGTAGGCCATTGGCGTGGGAGTTGCAGCCAGCAGGTGATATATACTTGGGTGAGCATTTTAAAATGCTCCGTCTGGGTCTCGGTGGACCGATGAGCGGCTGTTTTTACGGCATGCCGCGTGATGCTTAATTTCTTGGTTCACGCCGTTCCAGATTTTTGGAAGGTCGAAAGGTTGCCTTTCGATACAATGCTCACGGGGCTGCCTTTGCTCGACTGTATCGCTGTCCACAATGGCCAAGCATCTTTAGATTTTGGTTAAAAGCCACTCCTGCTTAGTCCCTCGTGATTGGCTATAATTGTTACGAGACGAAAGAACACGGAAGGGCGAAAAATCATTAAGTCGGGCACAAGAGCGAGCAAGAACAGACAAGGTTTACTGTTAAGCCATGAATAAATTCGCTATTTGTTTTAAGTAATCACTCTTATGCAAAATATAGGCACATGAAGGGGGAGCTATTGCACCCAAAAAAAGAAAAAAAAAAAAAAGAGAGAAAAATTCTACAAAAGGAGCGCTGTATACGGCCAATACATGACCTATGATAAGTCTACTCGAAAGTTCCAGTATTGGTCTGCCCAGACCTTAGGGTGCGACTGTCACAGCTGCTTTAAATCATTGTGGTAAATATGATTGCAAGCGGCTCGTCCAAACTGAGTGTCAACCAATTGAACCTTTCCCGACGTTTGACTTGTCAAATGGCCTTTTTCAGAAGTCCTGCTACTGGAGACCATGTTGCCGTGTTATGTGATCCGTAATCACTAATCGGTAATCAACCTACCGCTGTTATTGTACCTCTCAAAAGTTTCACAGTATGCATAGAGTTCCTGAAATCGGTGTTGAATTTGTCCTCCCCTTTTCTTTTCCCCTTCCTAAAAATGATGGACCGAGTAAATTTATTCTGTGTAAAATTTGAGCTGACAGAAGTAAACAGAACCGAAAAAAAAAAAAAAAACAGAAAAGAGAGAGAGAGAGAGAGAGAGAGAGAGTCAAAGCTGGGACAACGTTCAAATTCATGAAAATCGAGGACACTGGGTATCTGAGAGCATTGCCTACGGTACTCTGATCTGCACTGCAAAAATGGTGCAGCTGCGCGGCCGCTACAAAGTCATCAAAACATTCACAATCCCTATTTTCAAAGCCCCGCTGTTCTACGCGGACCCCCAAAATAAAAAAAAAAAGGGGGCCAGTTTTCCTTAATAAGCCCAAACTTGCGGGACTTAATTGGCAGCTCAGGGAAGCCAAGGGCATTTCAAGTCATTTCGCCCAGCTCCCTGTCCCTTCCCCTCTAAACTTCGCTTACCCTTTAAAAGACCAGAAGAGCGGAAGACGTTGGCGCAGGCGCAGTCACAGGGGGACGCACTCACATTACTCACTCAGAGAGAGAGAGAGGGAGAGAGAGAGAGAGAGTGAGAGAATAGGAAAAAATGGAGTTCGGAGAGCGATAAAGGCAGAAAAGAGTTGATGATGGGAAAGTGAGCCAAATATTTATAGCGGGATGCAAATCTTGTCTATTATATAGTAGGGAGAAACATGACGAGGATAGTGCAAGAACAAAATGTCGAGAAACAACAGATAGAGAAGCAAATGGGGTGCATGGCTGGCTTCCTCCAGATTTTTGATCGTCCCCATGTTCTATCCAGCAAACGTCTTTACGCCACCAAAGGCCTTCCTTCATCTGTGGTGAGTTTTCCTTCCTCTCCCTTCTCTCTCTCTCTCTCTCTCTCTCTCTCTCTCTCTCTCTCTCTCTCAGTGTGTGTTTGCTTTTTTTTTTTTCGGGCTGTTAATTTGCTTTGGAATTGTAGGAAAATGTAGAGCTGAAGCATCATGATCACAACTTTCAGGTCATCGTTGATTCGAGTACGGAGCGGGAGAAGAGTATTGGATCTCCAGCGATGTCGAGGGAATTGGAGAAGCAGCATAACACCACTAGATCTATGCCTTCTCCCGAACGGTTTAAACAGCCTCCGGTGAGCGAGCTCCGATCTCCGGCGCCGGAGGTTGCAAGCCAGGGGGAGATTCAGTCCAAAATGCCTCTTCCTACTCCCACATTCGAATTGAAGGAAGGAGCCAAGTCCTCTAGGAAATTCTGCAAAGAAGCTCCGAGGCTCTCTCTCGACAGCAGAGCAACCTTTGATGCCACGAAAGGAAGCCTGAGACCGAAGAAGATTCGAACAAATGCTGCAATTTTATCGGCGAATCGTTGTGAGAGTAACGGAGAAGAGAGTGACGCTAGCGAGAAGCAACGCCGGTCGCCGAGCGTAATCGCACGGCTGATGGGACTGGAGATATTGCCGGACTCTGATACCGAAGAGGCAGAGAAACCTCAACTTCGAAGATCTGCTTCGGAGTCCAGAGCGTCCAGAGAACCGCTTCAGTACCGATTCATTGACGGCATCAATTTCCAGCTAAGGCAGTCAAAGCAGCAAAATACGCAGAGCAACGAAATAAGAGACATCGCGGCTAAAGATCGGATCATGACAAATAGCAGGGCCGTCAATGCCGCGAGGAACTCCAGTGCTGAGACCGCTAGAACAGCACTCTCCAGAGGTATGGTACAGAGAAAGAGCTTCTTCGATTCAGCTGATTTCTTTCCGGAGCCAAAACATGTACGAGCTGTATCTGCTTATGGTGAGGTTGAGAGGAGGCTGAGAAGTAAAGGAATAGAAGAGCCATCCAAGGATCTTGAGACTCTTAAGCAAATCCTTGAGGCTCTGCAACTCAAAGGCCTTCTGCATTCCGAGAAGCCTCCATATCAGTTAAGCCACAGAAACCTCGTGTACAATAGGAACTTCTCGCTAGATGAATCTCCAATCGTCGTAATGAAGCCGGCAAGAACAATGTCGCCTATGAACAGGCCAGGAAGAATGGGCAATGACTCTCCGCCTCCAACTTTCAGAGCCAGGCCTGCAGCTCGCCGTGACTCAAATCTCTACAGCGAGGCATTGCCAGCGATGAGTCCCAAGCGCTACCGGCCGGAGATCGAACATGATGCAAGGAAGCAAACAAGAGGCAGGAGTTCTTCCTTGCCGACAACGTCAAGTGAGAGCAGACTGAATAGTCCCAGTAGAAGGAGGCCGTTGAGTTTTGAAACACAGAGGCGAGCAAGTGACGATTGGGCGGAACAGAGGAGAGCATCTCCGGTTCAATTTACTAAGTCAATTTCAAGGAGGGCTGGACCGGATCACGCCACAAACCGAACATCCAGAAACGGGAGACAGACGGTTGAGAGGGTGATTGTTCCCACGGAGGAAGAGGAGTCTTCCACAATTTCTGAGAGCAGTTTCAGTACCTCTTCTCAGACTGATGCAGATGTAAAATCATAAATGGGCTTGTTTTTGTGTTCAGTTTCGACTGTTATTATTATTATTATTATTATTATTATTATTATTCTTTATTTTTCGGTATTTTTAACTTCAATAACGTTGTGATTGTGATTGCAGAGGCCGAAAGCGGAAGATTACAAGGAAGGTAGAAATCTACTAGAAAGGTGTGATAAGCTGCTTCACAGCATAGCGGAGATGACGGCGACGGAGCTGCAACCGAGTCCTGTTTCGGTGCTTGACTCCTCGTTTTACAAGGAGGAATCTTCTCCTTCATCCGTCATGAAACGGAGCATTAATTTCCAAGGTAACGAGATTCTACCCCCCCTCCTGTTAATTTAGTACAAATTTGAATGTTCCCCAATCAAAAATGTAAAAAACAAAAAAAAACTCCTTTTTTTTTTTCTCTTTGAGACCGCCTGTGGAAGACTTTTTTAGATTTTTGATTACTTGCAAGCGCCTCACGTGGTACGAATTTTGATCCAATCGGCAACTTAAATCATCTAAGTAGATAAAAAAATAAAGGCTCTTAGGGCTGTTTCGCATAATGGAGGAAAAATGGGGACATTCACGTGGGGATAAGATAGGTTGTACTCTGTGAGGACTAAGTATTATGGGGTTGCATTGGTTACAACGACGGCGTTTCACGGAGTCGTGCTTATTTATTATAGGTAATATGGGTAACAATTGTCATTGGAAGACATTTCAGCTCTAGGCAATGGCAAATTGGAGTTGGTCCTGCCTTGTGCTCTTCTTTTTATTGACCATTTGCTTTCAGAGTCGGCAAAAGCCTTCGTCGCTGTCATGTTCCCTGTTCGATAGCCAAACTTTTGTGGCCTTGAATCAATAATGTTATTCTCACTAGAAATTTCAGAATTAATTGATGTATCGTATTAATGTCAATTTTTTGTTTATTTTAATAATAGTAAAAACATCATTTATTGTACTGGTGAAATTATCAGATCAATTTCCGGACTTTGAAGATGAAATTTGGGGCCCGGGAATCTCATCTTTCCAGTCCAGATCGGAGGAGGATCAAGGGGACGCCGATTTCACCTACATTTCTGATATTATTCGGGCTTTTAATTATCTGCCTGGAGACACCGACGTATTCGTTTTACTTGAGAAGCAACAATGTCTCAAAGGTAGGGATACCTCCAAGGTATCGACACTCCAGAGAAAGCTTACATTTGACACAATAACTGAGATCCTCAATCAGAGGAAACAATTGCCTCCTTGGAAGGCCATCGGTTGGGGTAATTCCGCCGATGGACAGGCTTTGATGCAACAAGTCTGGTCAGAATTTCAGCGGATCCGGGAGAGAGATGCTGCCGAGGACTCGTGTGAGGTCATTTGTGGGGTGCTCAAGAAAGACCTCGCGGCGGATGCAACAAATGGTTGGGGGGATTGCCCGATTGAGATATCTGAAGCGGTTTTGGACATCGAAAGGCTGATTTTTAAGGACTTGATCGGCGAAACCATCCGGGATCTCGCTGCTTCTGCTCCAAAATGCAGTCGAGTTGCCGTGCTGCGGAGGAAGTTGGTTTTCTGAACTTGGGGAACAAACAATAAGAGGCTTGTGCTTATTATAAAATCCCCCCATTGCTTCCATTTTCGCGCGCCTTTCTCTCTGCTTCTTTGCTTTCTGGTGTTCCCTTTTCCATTTTTCTTTTATTCAGTAATATAATCTCCAATTAGCCTTGGTTTAACAAAAATTGTTGGGAAGCGGCCGATTATAACTTAATAGGGCATTTCTAACGTTTACTTTGGCAAAGCTGTAAAGTGGTGGATCAATGACACGGTTGAATATGTGGACCGTCGAGTGCGTGCATCTGTGTGATGTTTCCAAGGGAACTTAAGATTTGGGGTTTTGTACGGAGTTAAAAGAAGTGCTTGCTTAGAAGGGCAATTTCCACTCTTAGAGCCACCTCTATAGGCAACACGAGAAATCCCCATCTTCGAAAAAAGGAAAACAAAACACGGGAGATTTGTCTTTAGCAAGATAAAATCATTCTTCCATTGCTTTGCTCAGAATACTATGGTCAAAAGTGCTTCCCAATGTCTTTGGCACGCTGCACGCTCCCTGGAAGCATCGAGAGTCAACACATCGTGAGCTCATTTTTCCAGGAAAAATAAATCGTGACCCTCTACATTTTGATGCAAGGACGAGGTACGGATACTTGGAGTCGCACGGCAACGAGCCAGGGGTAGGGAATTGCGCCGCGGCCGGATGATCATTTACTGTGCTGTGATCAAACTGCAGTAAATCGTGATGGGAGTGAGTGGCACGGTACAGCGTCCTCGATTTGCAATTGATTGAAAGCTTTTGATTATCTGAAGAATTCAGCAAATCTTGCGCTACGGTTTTTCCTTTTCAACTAATACCAAGAACAAGAGCAGTGAGCGAATTTTTACTCCTTCCAGCATAGTATCTCTCTACGATTCTACTGCAATGTAAACAAAAATCGGCTGCCTCAACTGTACAACATGTCATAGAATATTTGCTGTGCAACTGCAAACCCATGATGGTGCCTTAAGAAGGGGACACTTGGAATGCTACCAGTGGGTCTAGTAGCCCTCTTATTGTACTAGGCAGAGTTAAGAGGATGCAACCATTAACAACTAAGGGTTTGGGGCCCATTGGGCCCGTCTTCATTGACCCACCATGGACTTTTAATTTTGCCCCTCAAAATAATATTACTAATATCCTGAGACTAGTCATCATCTTTCCGCGGCAATGGTAATGGTTGTTTTGGGCCACCTGACTTTTTCTTGGGAAATTCGGGATTGGTGAATCACTTATGGTCTTCCAGGACATCAGTAATTTCTCCATTGAGTAACGATGGCAAGATTGCTGTGTGAGAATGGTTCGTGGCCCATTAATCATATAAGTCAAATTTAACCATTCATGACAACTGTCCTGGCGGATCGCGTTAATGTTCGACAGTTACAAGCCTGCTTTTGCCAGTCATGCAGCATGTAGAGATTCGTATCCAATTATAGCAAATGTTCAATTCTGGCTCGGATGTGTAGGGGCGGTAAGAGAACTGCCTCAGCAAACTGCTCTCTTCAGGTGTCGGGCTTGATCTATTCCATTCAGTCGGCTTCCTCTATCGTGGGCCTTATGGCCCATATCCCAACTTGGTTGGCCCCTCGTTGCAAACTAGACAAATCCAAATTTCCCCTTCGCCTGCATTTTTCTGCCATCCTTTGTTCATTCCGTTACTTCTTCCTGAGAAGAAATCTTTAAAAGCAAAAGAAGACGAAGAAAATGATGGGGCCGGGGTTCCTTGTCATGGGAAAAGGGCACAAGCTTATCTTCGGCATGTGTGCTAAAAGATGTGGACGGTGCTCTGGCATAAGGCACATGCCGCTGCCATTGGACTTGACTCAAATTTTGAATGGTACATTTTTTTACGAGGTGGTGATGAACTAATGTCCCATTTGCAGGGAAAAATGAAAACTCTTTTGGGTCCTGTCCAATCTTTATCGCGGTTGGTGTCGTTGTCGTCCTCGTCCCTGTCTCCTCCGTTGGGACCTCGGCAGATGACAATTTAACTAGGCGCTGAAGCGGCTCATTATTTGCCAACACTACGGAGAATTGTCGTACTCGAGGTTTCGACGCAGATGTTAACTGAAAGGCTAAGGCAAAGCCAGGGGATAAAGGAGTGGTCCTATACGCGCACCGTGGGGGTGAATCAATGGCTATAAAATCTTTCTTCCTGTCCTTCTTTCTTTTATTCTTGACCGATGGATGTCTTAGGTTGATCCGCTGTTTTTTCACCCTTGATCGGAACCTGTCGACTGCAAATTTTTGGATCCTCAGGCCTCTCCCTCTCTCTTTTACTTATGGACAACAACCTACATGTCCATTGTCCTGTGCGCGCAATCATTAGCGGAATGATGTGAATAGTGACCTAATAAAAAAAAAAAAGGTTGAGGGGCGGAGTAAAAAGCTAAATATTAAAATAATAATAATAAATTCTTGAGTCAACGATTAAACCACATTATTATATCAATAAATTACTACAACACTCTACGGATTTTTCCTTAAAGAAATAATTCCATTTATTATTAACATTAATATAAAAATGAATAATGTTATATGCTTGTCATATTGTTCACACTCATTAAATAATATGTATTCAAAGACTGTAATAATGATAATGTGTTCAATAATTATAGATATGCAATTATTAATCTTAAATTATATTGCACCAGTAAAAAGCTTAAAATACTTACTAATATAGCGATGATCATAAGTCGACTCTTGAAAAATTCGTAGACCCATGAAAATTTTAAAAAAAGCAAAAAATTTTAAAAAATTGTTTCTTAACAAAAAAATTTGAGTCATTCTTAAGACATTTCAATAGTTAAGTATTTACATTTTTATTATAAGAGTTTAAGATTGTAATCTTAAAAAATATAAAATTTATGATAAAAAATTTATTTTCATTATACAACTTATAATTTAATAAATTTTTTAATTATAAAAAATTGAAGCACTCGTTTACATTTTAAAAGCTCAACCCTTCGACTCCACACTTTTACCGGCCTAATATGCAAAAAGCAGAGGCCCGACAAGTGAACCGAAGACAAAACAAAAACTAACCCAAACGGCTTGATTGGGCCACTAAGAGAGCCCCTCTTTAGAAGCTTATTACGATGATAAAATTGCATTGCAGCCTATGCGGCGTAACCATTTGGGCTCGTTCAAGAGCCGTGGGAGGGGAGTGGCTCAATGGCAAATTTCTAAACAGCACCGCCTTCAATCTAATGGAAATAAAAATCTTGGGTCTTCTGCGTTTTAATTTCCTCTAATTATGGCTGTCGCTAGCAATAATCGCCAACAATGCCATTGGCGTTCCATGGAAGCTTAGGTTTTTTTTTTTTTTTTTGGGTATGCGTGTTAGTTCGGTCGACCCCACTTGGATCCGCTAAGGTGGAATTTAGATTATTAGCCGTAATTCGTGTTGCTGCATTGTCATGATAGTTGTTCATGTGCAAGTTAATACCTAATTTATGGAGGTATCTTGAGCATCCAATTTACATTGTGCATGGCATTATTGCATTTTTGCCATACAATTTACTTCTAAAGCAATGATTCTTTGCTCCCAGGGTCACGTAATTTGAAATTTGAGCAATCCAAACGTTAGCTGGTCAATAAGATGAAATCTTATCCGTAAAATCATCGTGTTCCTCCCGACTCCTTGGTCCTTTGCAAATTAATGGCCCTGTTAGGATCCAAGCACGACCTCCCAAACATGTCTTGGTTTGTCCCCTCCAGATGTCTCATCCATTTACTGAGACTCACGGTTGAGCTGTACACCACAAAACTTTTAAGGACACCATGGTGAAAGTTATCCACTTTCAACTGTAAATTTTAACGGGTGAAAGTGGATGGGATCACCCACTCTCCCAACAAGAAGGAAATGACTGCAAAAGAATCCTAGTTTGGTATATTGACAGCACACAAAAAGTGGGAGACAATTGTGGCCCACCTGCTGCATTTAAACCCTATAATAAATCTTCAGTCAAAACGCTTTCATACTAGAAAGGCTAATTGACTTTTATTTGAACATGATTAACGGAGATGCATCTAGTCCTAGGCATGTCAAATATAGTGAAGGAAGCTGCGGAGTAACTAATTCCCTGCAATTAGAGCCCGGCTAAGTAGTTTCAGCTTTGGGACAAAAGTATGCTTTGGGATGCGTTCTGCTGTAAAGACAACTTTAGTTCACATCGGCCTCATTTTAATGCGGCTGGCATGATCAATCTCGCCTGATTGATCCCTTCAGTTGGAACCATTAACCTGCTTAGATCCACGGGTGTTGTAAGTTAACTTTAAGGTTTCTATGGAATAATGTAATTTGCTGGCACATAAGGATAATGCAAGAAAAATCTTAGGAGAAACAACAAAAACATGCACACAAATTTGGGTCCATATTTACCATACTCGTAAATCAAGAATCCTCATTTTGCTTATACAGAATTGACCGCTTAGTTCCAGACAAGTCAAATGGAATTTCATTTAGTTTCCGGAGACAGATTTTATGGTCCCTCTTTGTCATATAAACAGTAAGAAACATCAGCCAAGTTATCAGAATAGAAATTCAGTTACTAGTGCCTTCTTGCTTATCCCTCTCTTTAACCGGAACATTTCGTTTTGTGCTTTTGTTTTGACTTGCCTACACAAGGAGTGCACGTCATAAACCGTATCCATTCTGCTATTCACATTTGACCGCGGTGTCCACAATAGTTAATTTTCCTTTTCTTAAATGGCCAAGGTTTTCCAATTTACCCATGGCCTATCTGCTGCCAAATAATTGATTTGATATGTGATTGTTTATGCCTGAAGTGATGATATGTAGAGGATATAATTGATCATGAGTAAGATTGTGTTGAGAATTTTTTCAAAAAAAAAAAAAATTATCGTATTTTGCAGTGGACTTATAATCTTTTATAATCTATAAAATAAAAATAAATAGATATTATTAAAAATATAAATAAATATTATTTTTTAAAATTTATCAAGTATATTTTTTAAATATTATAAATTTTAAATTTTATCGTATTTTATATATATATATATGTGTGCGCGCGCGCGCAAAGTGAAATAATAAAAATAAAAAAATTTTCACAAATTTTTTAGTTTTTTTCTCATTGTTATCAATAAAATGCTATCAGAATGTTCTCTTTATCTTCTTTACTTACATTGCTTAAATTCATCGTGAATGAACTCATAAAAACCCCTGATATAGAGAGGGAAAGAGATAGACGTACAGAGAGTAAGAGAATTTAAGAAAAAAAAAAGGGAGAATAAAAGTCAAGGGCTTGTCATTTTTGGCCAATTTGGTGGGTTGACGCTTTGTAAACAGCAGGAGGAAGTGGCGCAGATTCGACGGCGTTTGTTAACTAGTGGAAAGCGGCTCTCTCAAATTGGAAACAAACAGATTGGGTCCGACAATATGACAGAGGGCTACATCCGGTTGAAATACAGTGAGATTTATGTTTTCAAATTTGGATTCGGTATTGGAACCGCCGTCCGCCTTCGCTTCTGCGATACCGTTTTTCTTCAGAACAAAGCCGTTACGATTTTTAGCCATTGTGGCGTGAACTATTGACAAGCTGAGAGTTTAGGTAAAATAACGACCAAAACAAATATCACTTTTCAATATCTACAACTAAATAAAACAAATTATGATCAATAGGCGCTATACATGAAGGCCATACTTAGGTCTTATGACTTATGGAATACTGTTGAGAAGGAATATGAAGATCCCATTGATGAGGATATTATAACCGTGGTTGAACTAGAAGTATGGTAGTGAGTAAAGAAGAAAGATCAAAGTGCACTCTTAATTATTCATCAAGGATTAGATGATGACATGTTCGATAAGATAGTCAATGCGATAAGAGCAAAGGTTGCATGGAAAATCTTAAAGAATTTTATAGTCGGAGTTGATAGAGTAAAGAAAGTGTGGCTCCAAACTTTAAGGGTTAAGTTTGAGATGATTTTGATAAAGGAGAATGAGTCCATAGCATATTATTTTACTCAAGTATTAGTGGTGGTGAATCAAATGAAGTGACTCGATGAAATGATTGAAGATACAAAAATAGAAGAAAAGATTTTACATTCTTCAACGCAAAATTTAATCACATAGTGATGGCAATTGAAAAATCGAAAGATATAAAGTCCATAATTATTGACGAGTTAAATGGATTATTATTAACTCATGAAGAGAGAATAAAAAGGACCTAACAAGAACTTATGGAGTAAGTTCTGTAAGCAAAATTTTCCTTTTATGGAAATGATCGAGGAGAAAGAGGTCGAGGTCATAGTAGAGGCCGAAGTTATGGACGAGACCATGGTTACAATCAAAGAAAAGGCGAGTAAAATTCATTTGGCCGTGGTCGCAATTAAGGAAGGAGGGAGCAAAATTCATTTCAAAAAGGTAGAAATAAGAGTTTTTAAAAAGGTAATGGACAAATAATAATTAGAGAAAGGATAAAAACTAAGTAGAATGCTATGTATGTGGGAAGAAAGGTCATTATTCTTGAAAATGTTAAACTAAGAGTCATGATGAGGAGACAAACTTTATCAAGTATAAAAAGGTGGAAGGTGATACTTTTTTACTTCCTTAAAAGGAAAGCTTTGTAAACAAAAATGTCACATGGTATCTCAACAACGGTGGAAACAAGCACATGACCGGAGATAAAAGTAAATTTGTGGAGTTAAATACAAAAGTGAGTAGGAATGTTCATTTTGGAGATGATACAAAGGTAAAAGATTAAGGGCTTGGTGATTTTGGCCACAAAGGATGGAGATCATAAAATTCTTCATAATGTTTACTACATTCCAAAAATAAAGAGCAATATTTTGAGTATTGGCCAACTTTTGAAATAGGCAAAAAGTGAAGATGGAGAACAATTATTTGTGACTTTAAAATTAAGATGATAGACTTGTTGTTAAAGATGTCATGACAAAGAACTGAATGTTTATGTTAAATGTGAAAACGGTAGAAGTGAAGTGTTTGCAAGCTTATGTTAAGGATCCTTCATGGATTTGACATATGAGACTCGGACATCTCAACTTTGAAGGGCTTAAAATGCTAGGAGAAAAGAATATGGTGAAAGGAGTTCCTAAATTCAATCACTTGTATCAATTGTACGAGGCGTGTCTACTCGAAAAACATGCAAGAAAGAGCTTTCCAAATGTGTCACTTTCACGAGCAATTAAGCCTCTACAACTTGTGCATGCAGACATGTGCAGTCCTATCAAACCACAGTCTTTTTGTAAGAGCTCATACTTTTTGCTCTTCATTGATGATTACACAAAGAAGATGTGGGTTTATTTTTTAAAGAACAAAAGTGAAATTTTTGAAACATTTAAAAAATTTAAACTTCTTGTTAAAAAGGAAAGTGAATATAATATTAAAGTTCTAAGAACTAACAGAGGTGAAGAGTTTATTTCTAATAAATTCAATGTCTTTTGTGAGGAAAATGGTATTCGACGTCCTATAACAATTCTGAGGGCATCATAACAAAATAAGGTTGCAGAGAGAAAGAATAAGACAATTTTTAATATGACGAGGTCGATACTAAAAATAAAAAATATGCCTAAGGAGTTTTGGGCTAAGGCTATTGCATATGTCATTTATCTCTCAAATTGTTCACCTACGAGGAGTTTAGAGAAAATAACCCCTCAAGAAGTATGGAGTGGATGGAAGTCAAGTGTAAGGCACTTAATAGTTTTTGGATTTATTGGCTATGTTCATATATTTGGACAAGAAAGGACAAAACTTGATAATAGGAGTAAGAAGATGGTGTTTATTAGCTATGCTGAGAACTCTAAAGGGTGCAAATGTTTCGACCCCGTTTCCAAGAAAGTTGTGATTAGTAAAGATGTAGAATTTAAATAAAGAAAATGCTTTATAGGATTGGAGTGTTTAAGAAGAAGAGACATATAATTTTCTTCCTTATTTGGAAGAAAATGAGAATGAGGACCAAGAGACTGAAGATGAAAGTTTAACCTTTTTCTCAACAAGTTTAAGCGAACAATCTTAAAGATTTCAAGGTATAAGAGATCTCTATGATACTATCAAAAGAATAGATAGTGAGAATCTTTTGTGTCTATTTACAAATAATGAACCTTTAAGTTTTGAAGAAACTATTAAAGACAAGAAATGAGTCTAAGCTATGGAGGAAGAAATTCATTCCTTTGAAAAGACTGACACTTGGGAGTTTGCCACACTACCAAGTAATCATTAAGCAATTGGAGTTAAATGGTTTATAAGGTAAAGAAAAATATGAAAGGAGAAATTAAGAGGTATAAGGTGAGATTAGTTACAAAGGGATATAAATAAAAGTATGATGTGGATTATAAAGAAGTATTTGCTCCTGTTGCTCGCTTAGAGACAAGATGGATATTGGTTGCTCTTGCAGTGTAAAATCGGTGGACAATTCATTAAATGGATGTGAAGTCAATCTTTCTAAATGGTATTCTTGAAGAAGAAGTATATGTGAAACAACCAAAAGGATTTACGGTTGAAAGTCATCAAGATAAGGCGTTAAAATTGAAGAAGGCGTTGTATGGCCTTAAACAAGCACTATGGGCTTGGTATAGTTGCCTCGATAAATATCTTTATAAGAATGATTTTTTAAGGTGCATCTATGAATATGCATTTTATGTTAAAAAAGAGAAAAATGATATTTTGTTTGTGTGCATTTATGTGGATAACCTCATTATTACGAGAAATAATCTACATGTTTATAAAAATTTTAAGAAGACAATGACACGAGAATTTGAAATGAGTCATATGGGGCTTATATCATATTATTTAGGATATAAGTAAAATAATGGAGTGATAAAATATTTATCTCTCAAAAGACATATACAAGAGAGATTCTAAAAAAGTTTAAGATGATAAATTGCAATCCCATGAATATTTCGATGGAGCACGAGGTAAAACTCTCCAAAGATGGTGAATTAAGGAAAATTAATTCAACCGCATTTTAAAGCCTTGTGGGAAGTTTAAGGTACTTAACATGTATTAAACCTGACATATTATTTGTCGTAGGATCAGTGTGTTGGTTTATAGAGAATCAAAGTGAAGAACACATGCGAGCTGCAAATAGAATTCTTCAATATTTAAAAGGTACTTTTGATTGTGACATTTTTTATACTTATTCAGATAAGGTTCACTTAAAAGGATATTGTGATAGTGATGATCGGAAGAGTATTACTGAGTTTATGTTTTTCTTCAGACAAAATGCAATTTTATGGTGTTCAAAGAAACAACCAGTTGTAATATTCTCAATATGTGAATTGGAGTATGTTGCTACAACTGTCGGTGCGTATCATACAATATGACTAAGGAAATTGCTATGTGAACTTCATTTTGCACAAAAAGGGGCGATTAGAATTATGGTTGATAATAAATTGACCATTGTTTTTGTGAAAAATCTAGTATTTCATAATTGAAGTAAATATATAGATGTAAGGTTTTATTTTATTCGAGATTGCATTACCAACGAGGAGATTAAAATAGAGTATATCAAAATTCTTGATCAAATAATTAATATATTTACAAAATTTCTTAAGAAAGATAGATTTCAATAACTTAAAGAGATGGTTGGAATTATGAAGAAGTCAACTTTACGAGAGAGTATTGTGACTTTTTCAAAAAAAGAAAAAATTGGATTTCTTGTCTTTCACAGTAGGACTTATTGTTTTTTACGGTGGATATAATGAAAACAAACAAATATTATTAGAAAGATAAATAAAAATTATTTTCTAAATCTTATTAAATTTAGTTTTTAAATATTGTAAATTTTAAAATTTAAATTTTATCATATTTTATAATGTGTATATAATGAAATAATAATAAAAAAAAATAACTCAACAAATTTTTTCGTCTTCCTCTCGTTGTCATTAACAGATTGTCCGTCTGTGAATGCATATGAAGGGATAAAGTCGAAGTTTAATACATAGTACGTGGCACGGTTGGTTGAATGCTGGATCTTCGGTTAAGGCTAGAGGATCTTCAAAATCTGCAAAGTCAGATGACATAGATCTATAATTGAGGCTACATTTGATGAAACAATCCATTCAGGGAAGATTAACATCGAATGAACTTTTGTTCTTATGCTCAATAGGACTTGGGAATATTACTGACATTCAACTTGTTCTTAATTGTTTGTGGGGTATGTACAAAATAATGGTTGATTTCTCGGGAGATGAGAATTGGTGCTGCTGCATTTGATGTGGTGGAATAGATGGCGTTACGATGACACAATATAATCTACGGTTAAGAATTCAGGTGTCGTGTGTTATTCTTTCTTTTCTTTTTTTTTTTCGGTACACTTCGTTGCGACGTATGATTCCATACATGCTAGTAACACTAATCTATATGCAGAAATTCTCGTTTGAGATTGGACGGCGGTACTCGCTGTTTTGCACCCTAAGTGGTTATGCTTGGCCCCTCAATTTGCTTGATAAGCACAGGCTCCACACATTAGTACAGGTACCATTGCTCCTCAAAGTACGATCCCTTTGCTATTTTTGGCTTTCTATAACCATAACATGCAATCCATGATGGTGTGTCCTATGACTTTTAGACTGATTCTACAGTCAGTGCACATTGTTAATCTTTTACTTAATTAAAGGAAAAAAAGGATTTTGGACATTTGTGACCGATGATATGTCAAATGTAGTTTATTTGATTTATTGTGACTCAATA
This sequence comes from Ceriops tagal, assembly GCA_021533255.1. NCBI lineage: Eukaryota > Viridiplantae > Streptophyta > Magnoliopsida > Malpighiales > Rhizophoraceae > Ceriops > Ceriops tagal. Next base: position 3,881,765 of record CM038603.1, read on the forward strand.
TGAGCTTATAATTTCTGAAATCCAGGTTTTAATTCTGATGTGTGCCATTTTGATTCTTTTTTGTATTTTTTTTGTTGGGGGAGGGAGGTGGGAAGTGTGGCGGCCTTTTTCTATTTCCATTTATCTTTTTTTACCTTGAATTTTGGGAGTGAGGGGTGACAGAAGGCGGGTTACGCTTGTTTTTGGGAATTTTGTATACTTGGCAATGCATATTGCGACCAACAGTTAAAAGTCTTACAGATTGGAATCGAGGGCACTTACTAGGAACCATGTTGAATGGCATTCCCAGGGAGTCCTTGATAAAGGTCTGAGTTGGCTCCTTCCGTAGATTGGCACACATCCCTGCACAGCTGGTCTGCTCCAGAAACCTGCAAAATTTGTTTGCCAAAAACCTTAGGCTTCGCAGACAAATGCTAAGAGCATTGGAGTATTTTAAAGATGACATTGTAATGATGTTGGTAATGGCTATACAATGATCGCGATGATGATGCTGAAGAATTGGTTCGAGAAGCAACTCATTGGAGCAGTTTTTATCAATTAAAGTTCTCATGGTTGGCCCTAAAGATTGTTGGTATGGGACCTCTTTCTGGTTTTTTTTTTTTTTTGAGTATGTCAGAACTAAAATGAATGGATTAGTAGGAGAAGTGAACGGTTACCTGCACTTTTTTACGTGGACTACAATCTTTTCCTTTCTTCCATTGAAGTCGGATTCCCGCACCTCGGTTTTGTGTCGGAAAATGTCACCCCCATTTGCATACAATTATGACTTCGTCGAGACATCACATCTCGCAAATTGCTTTTCTGCTTATGTGCGTCAGTTTCACGTCTGAAAAAGTGATGCTCAGGGAAAATTATTTTGTTAAAAAAAATAAAAATTACAAGTAGGCCTGTGAGGTGATTGGCAGTAAGAGTTTTTTAATATTTTTTTGTACCTTTTTTTATCCCGTCTTTTTTTTTTTTTAAATGAACAACAGCAACATAATACAATTTGAAGTCATAGATTACTACAGAGTCCAGAGATAAAAGGCAAAAAGTAAGACATCATTTATCGTTGAATGGGTAAGAAGGGTATGTGACTAAGAGCTCGTGCTTATCCACGGCAATCTTCAGTTCATGCGGTGCATGCGACTGTATTTAATTACTTGAGTGCTTATCCTTAGAAAGGCCTAACGTCATAGGACCCAATTCGAGATTACTAAGCAGTAGAAGTTCCTCAACCGTCCAACAATCAGAATTTTGGAAGTGCAAGCAGCAATCCTTGAAAAGTTTGAAAGCCCGAAGATCGTTAAGAGTAAAATCACACGGCTAGAGGTGTGCAAAACTAAAAAATCACATGGCTCTGGCAAAAAATGCACCACCTCACCTCGCATGGTCCGACCAGCCAGACAAAAAACAAGGATGTAAATGTGGCAAATTATTCTCTTGTGAATTTAGATTGGGGAAGCAGCGTCTTTATCTGCCACCGATCATCACATCAGAACTATCGAATTACGTTTCAGGAAAATAAAACTGGAAAAGCATTCCGATTATAATAAGCGAATGATGCCTGTTACTTCAACTTCAGATCCATTGCCACTACGTTCTTTCCTTTCAAAAAATCAACGTCACTTTTTATGCTATTGGCTAGCAGTTCAGTTTTGCCATGAGGATGATGAAAGCATGCATTGATGATATTATGCAAGCAATATGGCGGTTCTAATCGTTTTCAGTCAAAGAATAATGCATTTTGATTCACTAACTTGCCAGGTTGAGGATAAACTTTGGAATGGCCCCATGAAGAGCTTCAATCACAAGCTCAGGCTGCTGTATCAAATTAAATTTCTGGGATGCATCCATAGCTGCCTGCACCAGGCTATCATAACCCCTCTTGTTATTTCTTAATCCTGCATAAAAATATCCTTTGTTTTCTGAATCTTCTCTAAAAAATAAAATTGAAAAAATAATAATAATAAAAGGTCAACGAAACGAAGGAAATGAAAGGAACTAGTCTAACCAGTTGCAGCCTGAACGCTCCTCGATAAATGGATCGTAGCCAGTTGATCAAACCAGCTGTCATCATACAAAAAGTTTTTGTTGTTAATCCTGTAAAGTTATCTGCCGAACTTGAAGTGCTTTTTTCCTTCGCTCCACTTGCACCTATATCACCCGATGACCTCGTATGCACGGCAACAACAGGAGAGCCATTGAGCTTATGTGGGTGGCGTGGATGGAAGGAGGCTGCTGATTTGACAAAAGAATTTTACTTACACATCGGACAAAGAGAGGGAGGACCAAGCTAGGCAGGGGCCATGTTATTTATTATGTGGGGCAATATAACGTAGCCATAAACAGACGAGATAGTATCAAGTCACAACAAAGAGAGCACTGGGAGCATTTTAAAATCGCCCCTCGTTGGAGTAGTATAATTTTCGCAATCTTTGTTCATGCTAGATAATCCTCGTTCGGGCCGAAGATGCTGGCTTGTTTGCTATCGTTGCTTGCATAGGAAATATTGAAAGCAACGGGAACAATTGGGATTTTTGGCGTTTGTTGTTTTTATTTATATATTTTTTAATTTAACATATATAAGTTTATTTTACACAAATTTATTTGATTATTCTTTTTTATTTTAACTCGACTCTACTTAAAAATTTTTTTACTTAAATATAAAATTCAATTAATTTAATTTATATCTTAAATGATTCCAATTAAAATTTTTTTTACTAAAATATTGCCGTTAAATGTAAATTAATAATTAATGATATGAGTTATCATTTATTCTTAATATAAAATCAAGTTTTTTTTTACTCTTTTTTTTTATTGGATAGATAGTGTTTTCATACTTTTACATTTAGAATATAACTCGTGCCAAAATAAGTGAAACGTCTTGCTCATTAAGCCATCTTCAATTCATTTTTTCTGCCTCGTTTCCATTTTCTTTAGAGAAATGATCTTTTTCATATTGTTTCCTTTTTTTTTTTTTTGGGTAACCTTGCTGCCATTTTCTGCTTCCTAGCCCCACGTTCTACTTCCTCTAGCGAGATTTCGAGATTACTGATGAGGGTAATTTTCGCTTAAAAAATACCGCCTTTTATTAAACACTACAAGGTCTAAAAGCTAATGAAAATAAAATGGAAACATGAACTTTAGGAATGCATACTACATGATGAAGCGTCAAGTTTCAACCTCCTTTAAAGTTTAAACCTTATCAATTCCATATATGTAGATAGAATTTGATTCGAGCTTCTTGGAACAACAAAAAAGACCAGTATTACTACCAAATGGAGTCTCCTCCGAGGTTTGATTTCGTTCATAATCGGTGCCAGTCTCGAATAGATGCCATAGACTTGTCCCAATGCAACCAGAAGATTGGAAATATATATTTATATATGAATTGTCTGTAACAGATGTAAACAAGTAATTATCTTTCAGTTGAATCAACTCACGAATAAAATAATAGAATATACAATTCTCGGCCATGTGAAAAAACGTTTTCCATGCAAGTTTGAGTGAGACTTTAGTATAGGTCGGCCGGCACAGCGCAAACTATCCACAGGAGACAAAAATAATGTACAAAAGATTTAACTTCCAAAAGCACTTGTCAAGTTCAGATCCTCCAATAACAAAAAAAGAAAAAAAAAAAAAGGTTGGACAAATCAAGGAAGAATCCTTGTCCATAGGCCTAAATAACAAATTGGACAAGTCACAGTTGATCCGGTCTCTTGGAGTGACAGGACTAGCCCGTTACATGCATATTTTTAATCTGCAATCTGCATCTTGCCGTAGCGGCTATTCCTACCACGGTTGAAAATTACCATTAAAGGGCAAGCAAATTGTTAAGGAGATTGAATTTGGAAGTCACGAGATGCAAAGGACTCAACACAAAAAAGAATCCAACAAAAAGCAGTTCTACTCTGAACATAGACAACTGTCCTAGCGAGAAACCCTACAAGTCAACAGTATAGACTAAAACAAAACATCAACACAGTACCCAGCGAGCCTACACTACCCTAAGCAAAATACAGTCAAACATCAAACACATAGCTGTCCAGCTGAAGGCTAAGCAACTTAATCAGACGCAACAAGTCAGTCCTTGGTTGTTTTGTTGATAAGAGACTTGTGAATGTGAGGGATCACACCACCGCCAGCAATGGTTCCCTTAATGAGTGTGTCAAGTTCTTCATCTCCTCTAATAGCCAACTGCAAATGCCTGGGTGTAATTCTCTTCACTTTAAGATCCTTGCTTGCATTGCCAGCCAGCTCAAGAACCTCAGCAGTCAGATATTCAAGGATTGAAGCCAAGTAGACCGCAGCAGTGGCACCAACACGTCCATTTGCATTGATCCTTAGCTTAAGGTGGCGATGAATCCGACCCACGGGAAACTAGATTCACTCGTGCAGGATGAAAATGTGTCAGATGAGTAAGAATGTAGCACCACTAGCAAAACAAAGCATTAGGATTCTGGGTGTAATGCAAATTAAAAATGGAACCATTATTTAAGCTCTAGAGCCAGGGAAAGAAAAAGAGATAATTTGCAGGCACTTCTACGTAAGAAAGCAAACCATTATCTTCAGCAACACGCCCGAGTGTTTTGACACATGACGATCTAACGGCAAAATTATGTTCAGTTCAGATTTTATGTCCCTTTTGGAACTACCCCAATAATGCTGTCCACTAAACTTCCCCTTGTGGTTTAGATATGGGTTTTCATTTCTCTCAAGAGCCATTAACAAGCTGTATATATGTCCGTCTTGCACACATCAAAATTCTCTTTCGAAGCCTAGTGCACAATTCTTACAGAGCAGTGACAGCTTCGGCACTAGTCGCAATTGTTTCAGCTTTCTATCAAAATAGGCGTCGACAAACCACGAAAAAGCACTAAATATTTCAATTCTGGATGCTTAAAGTAGTATTCCCATGCGTATACGGAAAACTAAAAGAGCTTGAAAAAGTACAAAAACGAGTGATTATAATATTAATGACAAAATTAACCCATGTTTATCCCCTGCCCTGAGCTATAATTAGTTGCTAAGTAACAAGATTGAGGAGAACAAACAAACTAAAACACAACTTCTTGCCCTCAAAAGTCTCTCCACGGCAGGCACATCAACCATCTTAAAAACCCTCAACCCACCAATCTTGAACCATCATAGTATATATAATTTTTTTTTTTTTTGGTGGGGGGACAAAATGGGCATGCAAATATAATGCAAAACCCATGGAACAATGGGGTTTACCTGGATACCAGCACGAGACGAGCGAGAGACAGGCCTCTTCTTGTCCTTGTCGTGGTCCTTGTTAGCCGCAGCCGTTTTGGCCGCCAGAAGACCCTTCCCTCCTTTTCCGGCCATCTTTCAACCAACCTACTTGACCTTTTCAAAACGCAAAAAGGATTCAACACCCAGAAATTGCTAAAAACAAAACACGAGCCACCAAAAGGAAAAAAAAACGCTTGACAACGACACAAGCAAGAGCGAATTACGTAAAATTAGACGAATGAGAGAAGGATTAAAAAAAAAAAAAGAGGCAAAATCAAAAATAGCTAATGGGTTTCCAACAAAGACAGGTTATATATAAGTCAGATCTTCCGACCCTATAAGCGGATCTAGCCACATAGACAGGTTATGTGTTACCAAAAAATAACAACATTAACAACCTCGGTGCCTGCGGCATAGAGAGAGAGAGAGAGAGAGAGAGAGAGAGACCTGGGAAGTTTGAAAGCTGAAGAAGCGACGGAAGCGAGGAGGAGGGGAGAGAGTAGAAGCAAGTGAGAAAAAGGGAACCGGGCATTTTATTGGTGGATGACGATATATTTATATTTAGATTGGAGAGGGACCAAAGCGCAGGAGGAGGGGGAACCTGCGGATTTTATTTTTTTAACATTTTTTATTTTGAAAAAGAGCGGCCTCTTTCCACGGTGGTGGGAAACTTGCCCAAGTTTCTGATTTCGAAAGTTTCCCACCCTCCCAAATTTTACCAAACTATGTGTTCGGAGTAACGTGGTCCGAATTCTCATTCCGATTAGTGAAAAATAATAAATAATAAATAAATATATATATATGTATGTATGATTACGACATACATAATTTAAAATTTAACAGTACATCGTTCATAATGACCTGACCTGACCTGAGGGGAAAGCAGAGTTGAGCTCCAATTATTTTCAGGACTTTGATTCATGAACTCGTCAGGTCGAGGATAATGTTTTGAATCGATCCGAGTTTTGATTTACCGCCCGGTTATGCGGATGCGGGTTTCATATTTCCTGGGCCACGAGCCTCATAAAGTGGGGACGGTAAAAAATTCAACGGCTTTCCAACATTTTCTTTTCTTCTTTTTTTTTTTAATTTATTTTTTAAAAGCTTTTGAAGAGTCTGAACATTATGGGCTATGAGCCCGAACCAACCGTAGAAGATGATGTCAGAAACCCAAGAATCAACGAACCGTGGCGGGACACATAAACTAAAGATTTGTCCGGGTAACCCTCTTTCTTTACCAAAATGTCCCTACCCAGCTCCGAGAGAATCCATCCCATCCCCCGTCATAAACGAGGCACTTCACGGTAAATTCACCGATGAGACTTTATATAGCGTAGGACCAAAATATTTATTGTCTTTACTGATTTTCTTCTCCTCGAGGGCATGGATCGCCTGCGTGACGCTTCACAACTTGTTTCGCTGCACTCTCTCCCTTCTGTCGATGCGAAAACCACCTCAATGCTCATCGCAGCAGCACGATTCTTAGCATACACACCGCTTTTCTTTGGTCTCTGAAGATTCCATTCTCTTGTTGGCCCCCTTTATTCAGGATAGAATCACTTGGGCTTTTCTTCGTCTTCTCATGCATTTAAGTGCCTTGTCCGTGCAGTTGCATGGTATATTATTACAGGCCCTTGTACGTTGCTGCATTGGGTGGACAGAACGATAACGATCCCTGGGAGTTTCCCAATTATGAAGATTTCTTATTGCTCTTTGATTATCTTGCATCTTCTTTGCTTTTCCGCATCTGGGTCTCTTTCAATTGACAATTTTCATCAAGCGTAAGTTATAATGTGGCGATTATTTCTCTCTCTCTCTCTCTCTTTTTTCTTTTTAAATCCCTTGGATGGGTGCCTTCTGTATAGGCTTGCAGTTTCTTGGTTTGACGATCTTTTCAAAGTCGGATTTTAGAGTTTCTTGTTTTGTTATTGGACATATCCAGAAGCTCTTCTGCTTTTGTTTTTTCTTTAAATTGGATTGAAAGGCATATTCTGTAATGCGTGTGCTGCGATCTTTGGTAATACAACATATGTCATCAGTTGTTGCCATTGCTAATTTTGTTTGATGCATAAAGTTATTGTTTTCTGAAGTTTTACAAATAAATTTCTGTGTATTTTCCGTATGGGGTAAAGTGCTAACTTGTGAAGTCAACCATATTTGATAACTTCAATCGTATATATGGCGTTTTTACAAGTAACTTTCACTGCCGAGCATGCTGGTATCAAATGGATATATGTATATTTAGGGATGGTCCATCTCGAAGACTGTGACCTTGGAGAATGAGAGTATACTAGAGTTTGTGGAAGTTGAGTTACAATTGGTCATATTTTTTCACTTGAGGGATTTTACTTATGCCTGTACCACAGCTGTAAGAGATCTAGAAGATTATGGGTTTGACATTGGGAAAGTTGTCTGTGTCATCAGGCATAGACCAGTGAAACCCATGTTGTAAGCAATTTCATCAATTTGTTTGCAGTAGAGGTTATACAAGCTTCACATTTGTGTTACCTTCTCAAGGATTTATTTATAGATTATATTTATCCTTGCTTGTCAACCTTTCTGTCTCTTGTTTACCCTGAAACTTGTAGCTTTTTGGTCATTTTAACCATTTGTCTTATGGGACATACTTAGATATTCTGAAGGAGCTATTGATTAACTTTTGTCATTTAATTTTATTGTCTCTTTTTCCTTGGATACAGGTTTCCTATTGTTGAACCTGATCTGGGTCATACGAAGCTTCGCCTTGCAAGTGAAGGCTTGGAAGCCATCAGCCGAATAACAAACCCCATTGCTGCTGTTGCTGTATGCCCCAATATTTCTTAAGATTCTGAGCTTGCTTATTTTTAGTTTGGGTTATTCTCATTTTAACTACTGTTAGATAAGCATATGGCCCTTTTGTCCTTTGAGGGTCATTTCAATAAGGATGGGTTTTGTGATGGATTAATTATTTGAGCCTACAAAGGAACTCTGATTCTGTAGCTTGAAGATCTTGTTTACCTACACTAGTTTCCATTTCTGACTGTCTAACACTTTTTTTTTCTTCTTTCTTATTAGATTCTTTTTTATGCAATGAATGGGTAATATTCTAGAATGCTTCATTGCTAGTGGAAAGACAGATAATCATAAGATTATGGGAATCTAGATGATTCAAGGCAATATAATCCTATGAATTGCAATGCTATGGCGTCTTGCTGGACTCAAAAAAAAATTTCTTGCAAAATTGGTTGTGAGATTGATGTGGACTATGTTTTTGATATCTCAAGATTTTGACAGAAAATCTATCTCATGGAATTTCAGTGACTTCTCTTTCTCTTGTTAATGTGATTGTCTGTATTCCTTTTTTTTACTAATATGAGTGTCAGTAATTATTCTTCGGGTGCTAAGTACATGCTGTTGCTAAATTGGTTGTTTAGTAGACTGCATAGGTACTTGTTTCATATTTATAATCTGTATAATCATGTGGAGAAAATTTTCAGGTTTTGACTGTTATATTAATGTTTGTGTAACCAGGTCATTGGTCCATACCGCTCTGGAAAATCTTTTTTGCTTAATCAGCTCCTTTCACTTTCTTGTTACGAAGGTGCTGCCCATATTTTGTACTTGTACACTTTGTCTGGAAGGTTTTTGTGATCAATGCTTGTCAAAGGAGTTGTGTACATTTCAGTAATCTTTATAAACTTTTCCCTTCAGGTTTTGGCGTTGGCCATATGCGTGACACAAAGACAAAAGGTATTGTGAGCTTGAGGTAGAGAAAAGTAAAGCCATTTGCTTTGGTATCATCAGTAACCCCTTGTTTGCTACAGGGATCTGGTTATGGGGAGCCCCACTGGAATTGGATATCAATGGAGTGAAAACTTCAGTGCTTTACCTTGATACAGAGGGATTTGAAAGTGTTGGGAAGTCAAATGTCTATGATGACCGGTAGATTCAAGTCCTCACGTGACATAGCATACCTGTTATAGATCCTTTGTTTTATTTGTTTTCTCCCATTATGATATTTTTTTTCTTCAGGATATTTGCTTTGGCGACCATTCTGAGTTCTGTGCTTATTTATAATCTGCCTGAGATGGTTAGTTATTTTTCCTGTAGCTTTTGTTTTAATTATGCGTTTTCTGGATCTAGGAATACAATGATGTGAACATCTGGCTTGTTTGACATGACATTATGGTATGGTAGAGCATTCAAAGGCACTGTCTCATGGGGTATAACGCAATCCATAGATTTCTTTTTGATGAGTTATCAAAGATGGAAATATTGTTTGACCAGTTTCTGCATAGCATATGAAATAACATTTTTGAGTAAAATGCGATGTCAATAATTGTTGTCAAGAGGAAATGTTGAATGCCGTGCATGCAACGAAAATTGACTTAACACAAATTACCGTGAGATGATGAGCAATGGAATAAGTTATTGACAAGAAGAGTTTATCCAACAAGATAATTAATCAAACTAATAAGGGCTTTTTCATTTCTTTTCGTGTCGTAGGAGTGCCAACCATCTTGAAACATCATTCCAAGGACATAAGTTTTTTATGTTTACCTGCATAGCATATCATGAGATGTTTGAACCTTCTTCATTTGTGTGAAAGGTACATTCTTATTGCACTTGTCCTGTCAACCAATGCTGGGGAATGTTACTTGAAATTAATGTAGTTTATGTGCCTTTTAACAAATTTAAGAAGATACTTGGATTCCTCTAATGCTGGGAAAATAGAAATCCAAATGAACATTTATGTGCCTTCAATAAGTTTGCTAGATCATACCTGGATTCCGGTTAAGTTTTTGTGTGAACTGGATTAAGGAGAACTAGTCAAATGACACAACTTGTAATGTTTAGTGAGAATCAAACGAGCTGTATAGGAAAATATGGGATGCTAGATTATACTGGACTGCTGCATAACTAAGACTCCAAAAACCAAACGTTTACCATTTAGTGTCTGGGTAGTTATCATGTTCATCTTGGGTCCAGATTCGAGAAGCTGATGTATCCCGCCTGTCATTTGCCACTGAACTTGCAGAAGAATTTTATGGAAGGTATGTATCTTCTGCCATGCTATTGGAATTATGAAAGTAAGATGATTGGTTGTGTTTGCTTCTTAGCATTATTTATATTACTAACACAAACTTGTTTATTGATTGTTGGTAATTGCTTGGCGAAGTGCAGAGTGAAGGTAATTTACAAGCTGTTGCATTTATATTCCTCAAGTACATTTTCTTTAGATTAGCTTTTGTTACCAATGTGCATCAGAATGAATAAATTTTTGTTTTTAGGGCCAAGATGTTGCTTTTGAACCTGCAAAACTTCTGTGGCTTATTCAACGTGATTTTCTACGTAAGTTAATAAATGTCTGCCTTGGATACTTTTTATCCATAATAGAACAGAATGAAGAAAAGAGATTCGTGTGGCTATCCCCAATTAAATTTGGGATCAAGCTTTGTTGTTGTTTTACTAAAAATTATTCACTATCTACAACCTGTTTCATTACTTATGACCCACCTAATTTTCTTTGAGTGATGTATGCCATTTCTATCATTTCTCAATGAAATGCAGTATCATAGATGGCTGTAAATTTGTTCTACTTGTTTGCTAGATATTGGATCTGGGTTGTGTCCCTTGTTATGGCAACCTGCTCCATGTTTTGAAATTGATAAGCAACTGATTTTGTCTTTGGTCACACACAGAAGGGAAATCAGTGCAAGAAATGGTGAATGAAGCCCTTCAACATGTCCCTAATAATGATGGTTAGTTTTCCCCAAGTGGTTAGTGTAGAAGAGATGATGTTATTCTCGGTGTGATAGCTGCATTTTTCAACAAAAGGCTTGATGGTTGTCTCTATTTTGCAGGCAACAAAAACATCGACCTGGTAATTGCTCTTTTTGATGTCAATTCTGATCTCATGAAATGATTCTGAAGCTATGAGGTCATGTTTTTTGCATTTATTTTTTATTTTTACCAGGTTAACCAGATTCGAGACTCATTGGCCATTATGGGTGATAACAGTACGGCATTTAGCTTGCCACAAGTATGATACGCTCTATGTTCCTGTTGCTAAGTTTCTAAAACTGTGTTGTGGCACCCTTACAGTTACATCAACATGTGGTTCTTTAGTTTTGATCTATGCAGCAATGTGCATTTGACTTTTGTTGCACACACATTTGGATAAGCCCATGGCCATTTGTTATGCCAAATAAAGAAGAGTAATGCATCAGCCTAAGAGTATGTGTATTTGTTTGTGCACACATGCATGTCTGTGTATGTATTATCATCTGGTCACATGTTGGTGATCTAGATACCGATTTGAACTCTTGATGCATCAAAAAGAAAGGCATGAAAGGGATCATGGGGGAGAGAGAGAGAGAGGTGCTTTATTCACTTGTTAGTATGCTAGAGATTCAGGTTATCAGTTTGTGAATGAAAATGGTTTCTCTTGTGCATCTTTGCTGTGGCGATCTTATTGCCTTTTGGTTTTCAACTGACAGCCTCATATCCAGCGAACAAAACTTTGTGACATGAAGGATGGTGACCTTGATCCACTATATGTTGAGAAAAAGGAGCAATTGAAAAAACTTGTTGCTAGCATTATCCGTCCAAAGATTGTACAAGGCAAACCTTTAAATGGGAAGGAGTTTGTAGCCTTCCTGGAGCAGGTAATTAAGATTAAGCTTCTGAAAATAATGTCTGTTTTTTGCATGTAACTGTGATAGAACCTGATTGATAAGGTTTTTATGTACAACGGAAGTTTATCTCAAACTTTGGTCAATTCCATGTTTCCTTCTAACAAATAGAATGAGCTTGTAACACATTCCCCTTTCTTTAGTTGGTGGACACTATTGCTGTGTGGGCAACACTTTTTGTTTGTCAATTAACTCGTTGGTCTGCCATTCATAGTGCAATGATGGAAGCACAAACATAGAAATCCATGCTGCAAAAGATAGGAGTGAAAAGAAACTTGAATTAGGATGATGAGTATTGTGATGCTATTGAATTACTTAAATGCCTGGGAGCACAAGAAAATGTGACAGGTGCTTCCTAGATTCTCAGCCCTGTCTGTCCACCTTAGCTGCTCCAGGAAAGCTAAGGCCATATTGAATGACATCTTCTGGTAAATGAAAATGAATGAAATCCTTGTGGTGGCTTTGAATGCCCCAGTTATACTACCTGTTTGTCAGCAATAGTGTCAGAGTGTGTAAAGATGGGAAAAGGAAATGACACAAATGTGTACATGTGAAACATCAGCTCCAGTAATGTGCAATACATTCCCCAACCTTCATCTAACTGTTTTCAGATACTGGATGCCTTGAACAAAGGGGAGATCCCATCAACAGGCTCTCTTGTAGAGGTTTTCAATAAAGGGATTCTTGATCAGTGTCTGAAACTATATAGTGAGATGATGGCGAAATTGCATTTACCTCTCTCGGAGAAATCTTTGCAAGATGTCCATGAAATATCTAGAGTCAAATCGATGAGAGCTTTTGATGAACAACATTTTGGCCGTCGTCATGCAAAGAAATCAGTCATGCAACTAGATGATGGAATACAGCAGGTATTGATTTGAGGCTTTACTAGCATTGTTCTATAGATGGGCAATCTTGGGCCCCTTTTTGGCCAAAGAATGTTCTTAGCTCCATTATGTTTCTTTTCTCCCCAAAATATTTTGCAGTATATTATTTGAAAATTTTGTCTGTGGAGTCCAAATTAATTGATTTGTAGGATTTAAATTAATAAGCACAAGAACTTGACTTTGCATATGGCTGCTATGCTGAATGCTGAGGAAGTCTACTGATGGAAATTTTGAACTCTGAAGTTTGTTTCTTTGGGAAGAAATGGGAACTCCATAAATTCCCACAATCCACTGAGGGGGAGAGTGACACTATGGTTCTGTTTTTTGAATTTTTGCTTGACAACTAGACAATTTAATGGCTCTTGCTTAATGCTTTCTAAAATCTCTTTGTATTGAAGAATCAATGAAATGAGATGATTTCTATCTTATCTGCTGAAGCAAGCAGGTGGAATTTTTGTTGCTAATAGCAAATCAGATGATCTCTTTGCTCATTTAACCATGTGTTGTTTTGGCACACATGGATATTTGGAGTATATTGTGGGGCATGAAACGATTGTCATAGATGACACAGATTCACTATCCTTTCTGTACCCCTTTCTATCACCAAACAATACAAGCATCAGAGGTTGGGTTTTCCAGTGCAATGCTAGATGACTAATTTTTTCACTGCCACCCACCTTGTAGAACTAAATTTACATGTGAATATTCTGTGGACCCTTGGATCAGTCATTAATTTCAAATTTTATGTAAGCCTTCACGTGCAATCTTTTATCTAGGTTTATAAGAATGTCATACTGGCGAATGAATATCAGTCAGCAAAGCTCTGTGAGGCACTTTATACAAGATGCGAGGACAAGATGGATCAGCTTCAAGTTCTTAGACTTCCCTCTCTGGCAAAATTCAATGCAGGCTTCTTGCAATGCAACCATAGTTTTGAGCAGGAGTGTGTTGGACCTTCAAAAGCAAACTATGAAAATCGAATGATGAAGGTTAGGTTCAACCATATTGATTTGTCTTCTCATTTGGCTTTCTTCTTCTTGAGGTGCAGTGTTTTGAGAGAGAGTGCAAATCAAAATCCATTATGTTTTAATTACCATGCACATCATAATGGTCAGCAACATAATGATTAGGATTTGATTTTGTGATTTCCTCTGGCATAGCAGTGGAACTGCAGTGTAAGCCTCCATTTATCTCTGTTTCTTCTTCTTCAACATAGTAATCATGATTTATGCAACACTTCACAATGGCTGTGTCTTTTGTCCTTTTGTTTTCTTTTCTTTTTCCATTTTTTTTGACATTATATGTTGTCTGCATTATAAGCTGCTTCATTACCAGTCTGCTGAACTTGGACTTGTTAATGTGTTATTTGAAATCTGCAGATGCTGGTAAAGTCAAAAACTCTCTTTATAAAGGAATACAATCACAGGCTTTTCAATTGGCTGGTGGCCTTCTCCCTTGTCATGGTAGTAGTTGGGCGGTTTATTATAAAGTTCATCTTGATAGAAATGGGAGCATGGATACTTTTTATCTTCTTGGAGACGTACTCAAGAATGTTTTGGTCTGCTGAGTCTCTCTATTACAACCCCGTTTGGCATTTTATTGTTGCAACTTGGGAAACACTTGTTTACAGCCCTATCCTTGATGTGGACAGGTAAATCTATTAAAAAAATATGAGGCCATAGTGGCCTAATATTGTCTTCTGGGTTGCAAGTTCGATTGTATCTTATCTTTTTCACATGCATGAAAGATTGGAATTTGGTGGTTTTGTTTTCTGCACAGCATTCTTTCCTAGATGGTAGGCAACCATGAAATTGCTTTATTCTTCGAATGCATTCGTGCTAGCTGTTCTCGTCTTGATTGATATAAGAAATTGGCAATAAAATTGAACACAAGTAACTAGAGTACATAGATAATTTGTGTGCATTGGTTCCTTTATTCTTCCTTTCTTTCTTTTTCCTTCTGTTTATTGGTTGGTGTGCCTCATGTTGGACACAGATGGGCAATTCCAATCGGTTTTATAGCGGCTATTTCGGTAGTTTATTGGCGGTGTTACAGCAGAAGGAAGCACGGCCCAGGTTTTCTGCTACCGCTCTATAACAACCATAAGGGAGGTCCTAACAGGCCGAGATCAGACTAGAATGTGTAGTGGCCAATGCCTCAAATATTTGCCAGGCTTTCGTTCGGTCATCCCGGGCAAACTTCTATTTTTCACCATGCTAAAGCCGACCATTCTCTCTCCGATGCTTCCGCAGAAAACGTTTGGTCTCAAAATGATGAGCTGGAGAATGAGGGGATGATCTGCCCCGGCCCTTTTGTAATCCGGCATTTCCACATCATTTGTATCCGTTGATTATTTCAAACGTTTATTGTCTTACGGTTAGATTCTTTTCTTTTTCTGTTATAGGATGTTGGAAATCACTGTTCTGTTTAACTCACAGATTGGTTTAAAATGGACAGGAAGTAAAAGCATTTTGACCGTATAGCCACCCTGATGGGGCCTTCTTTTCTTTTTCGTTTTTTTTTTCGATGGCAGAAAAGCTGTTTCTTTCTCTTAATCTTGATCTGTGTGCGTTGTATCTCTATTTTGTCCGCCATCAATATCTTACATTTGCTCACACGCTCTCTCTCGTTCCTCCTCACACCCGGGAAGCCTGTCGCGGCAGTTGGGGTAAAATGAATGTTCCACTATAATGTATGTAGATGTTGAGGTACCCGATGAGTTCAAGAAGGTTTTTGAAAAATATAAGGATTTAAACATTTATTTTAAGAGCTTTGAATTTAAATTTTGAGATTTGAACGTAAAATTTATGTGAAAAAAATAAATAATTATCATCTTGTATGGCTCAAGAATAAATGGGACTCGACGAGGAAAGAAGTTTGGGCATTTTATTGTTTGAACATGCAAAAATGGAGAAAAAAAAATTAAATTTAGAAGTCATCAACAAATTAGGCGTCTGTTTGGTTAGTGCACGGTGTTTGAGAACTCTGAAATTGTAATTTATTTCTTACTAAAAGGTGTTCCTTTTTTGTGCTGGCAAGTAATTTTGAAATAAATATCCAACTTTGAACCCATTAATTAACATTTTTTTTTTACAAGTAACGTTTACTTCGTTAATTAATTTCTTATATTTTATTGATATTTTAATAAGTTTGTTTAATTTTACTGAAATTAAAAAAAGAAAAAAAACCGGTAGTCATACATGTAAATAAGAAGATAGTGCATAAATCAAAATTAAATTTTTAGTTATTTTCTAAACATTGTGTGAATAAAAACAAAAAAAAAATTGATAATTGGGTGGTCTTAAAACCAATATATTTTATATTTCAATCCAAAAATCAACCGTTTGAGTAAGAAAATGAACTGAAGAGCCCTTCTTCTTCTTCTTCTTCTTTTTTATTTTTTTAACATAGAGTGCATTAAAATCTAAGGTCAACGAAAATCATTAACCACCTGAGCAAATATTCTGACAACATTAAACGCCCTTAAACCTTTTCTTCCAGTCTTTTTAACTGTTTTCTAGTGTAATTTAATATTTCTGCCATTACGGACAGATGTGATCAGCACCTGGACAAACGGGGCTTTTGTGTCTGCCAGAAAGTTTTTTGTCCTTTCTAATTTTGGTGTTTCTAGCAAAAAAAAAAAAAGAAGTAATTATTAAGGTAAATTGTACAATTAATAATAAAAAAAAAGAATCTATGGTTTATCATCAAAAAATATATATTTCAGCATCATTGTATATTTTATTTTGAGTATTGCACGTTTTAATGTCTTTATTGTATTTTTTAATAAAAAATTTGAAAATTTAAAAATAAAATTACTATTTGATTTTGGGGTCCACATCTTCCCTGAGCCTGTCTTCCTGTGTTTCTCCCCTCTGGGGGGTGTCCACGTAGTCTAACTCTTAGCTTTTAAAACCGACACGTCATATGTTGTGGGCCCAAACAAACCGACACGTAGTCTAACACTGTCAAATTCGGTAGCTGACTATGGCACTGTGTGCATTGCCGTTTGCCACTCGCTCTCCTAATTATTCGCCTACCCAATGAATCGTTGGCGGCGGTTAACAGTAATTTTTCTTTTCTTTTTGTGTTCATTGAGATTCACATTAAATTTTAAAATTCTGTAATAAAAATAATTTTTTTTTCACTACTAATTTTAGTCCAAATTAAATTTCTCTTTGTCTACTCCAAATTTTCTCGTCTCTTATTAACTACGAAACTACTAATTAGACCGTCTGAAAAACAATATCTTTAAAAATAAAAAAATAATAATAATAAAAATAATTGTAAATGAATATATAATCCACGGGGAACCTCTCTCACGAAAAAGAGTCTCATAAATGTATGGAGTTCGCGTTGAAAGAGACGATTGTAATAGACGAGATTCACCGTATTTGTTTATTTCAAAGAACCACTGGTAAAACATCCCTTTCGGAAGCCATTACCGACCTTCAGGACATTACATGTGAAATGTTGTCAAGATTTTGCTTCATCATTACATTGTGTGTCTGAATGTAATGGCTTCGCTTGTACCAACCTGAGTGCAGATGTCATTCATTAACAAGCCTCAAAACAAAACCTAAGAAGGTTTAGCAGCTATATATACAAACATTATGCCAAACCCCTTCCATCAAACTTCTCATCTTGTGGCTAGTCTTTGCCTTAATTTTTCTAATTGCCAAACCCATTCAGCGCCTGGTTTTTCAGGTTCTTATGTACTTAATTTTTTTTAACGCTTTAAAAATATTTTATAAATATGTTAATTATTTTTGTACAAGAGCTAAAATAAAAGATTACCCTGTCGATATTTTTATTTATTTTTTTCACAAAAGTATTATTATTTGATTATTATTAAACTTGAGTGAATTTCTTTTGCATTCATTTTTAATGTTCATCTTAATACTAATTAAGTCTTAAAACTTAACGTCCTTGCACACGTATAACTCTCTTTTTATTTAGAGGTAGGCAACAGCTGAAGAACTCAAATCTGAGTTAAGACAAGACAAGGCACATTGCATCATTATTAGACTATCACCTCGGGTGGTCTTACGTATTTAATTTTAACACTTGCTTTGAGTGATGTGCTTTTTTGGACCGAAGTTCATGAAATTTTTGATCCCGATTAACATAACAATATATATCAAATCGATTCCTGTAACCATAAATTGGTTTAAAATACATCCTAGACAGAACGATCGTACGGAAATCTGTCCAATTTTTTCAACCGATCATCCATGCATGTACAGGAAGAGTTCCCTTAAACATCTTGAACTTCTTTCAAAGAGATGCTATTCGACAAGAAATACAGTATCATGTTGATAAGAAATAGTATCTACGAAAAACAAAAACAAAAAACGAGAAAAATAGTTGGCTACTCTTGAAGTTGACGAGCTTAAAAATCGCTTTCCCGCAGGACCGCAGGGAATCTGAATTCTACTGCAAAATTCCGCAACCTGTCTTTTCTGAAGGAAATAAATTTAATTACTTTACTAGAGGAAACTCGAACATTTTCAAGAGCTTTAACTACTTACAATTGATAATTAATTAATAGATTGAGTGGTCGCTCGATTAAAGGAGAGCTTAGTTTCGGTTTACAATAATTTTAATACCTATGGAAAACTTACCTGGACAGTTTTAATCATTGGATCAATTCTCAAACTTCTACTATTTTGGGGCATCTTTACAGTTTTAATCATTTTGTTAACTCAAAACAGAATTTATACTTTATTTCCATGATAATCAAGTACAGACAAAAAAAGAATTAGCACTAGAGTATCAATAATTAATCATAGGAACATTTTAATTCTGTTGCACGGTTTCACTTTCTTCCCTAGGGTATAACTTACTAAAATTTAGTTAATTATAATTTATAACATACTAATAGAATGTGGCAAGCTACCCACCTAACTTAAAGAAAATTCTATAATTTAGTTCCATAATGATCGGCGGACTACTGCATTAATATCTAATCTTAGGATCGTTTTAGCTTCATTGCACAACAACACATCAACTTTATTATTAGACGTTCCAATTAGAAAATCTCATATCTATAAGTGCTTTCTATGTTAATTTACATATATATTTTTTTCAAAATTGTTGTAAATTGAATTTTATGTCTGGTATAAATAAGTTCCACTTAATTTTTTTTGTAGTCCATTTTCACTTAAATAATTTTTTTTTCTCTCATTTAGTACACTGAATTAATTTGACTTTATTTTAATTTTATAGCGTCAAACTAGACAACTACATATATATGCCCGTTACTTAAATGGGTTTCATTTAGCTATGGCACCCACTGTCAACCCTGAAATTGTTTTCGACTCTTAAAATCGTTGCATTTATGGAGCAGAACCGTCCGTGGAGTCGACCAATTGCCCAGATGAAGGATGGCACTCTCCAGCAGAACATGGGGCGAGATGCATTACGCTCAACAGAAAGGACCAAAAGAACAATGGAGTGACTGGATTTGTTGAGGCAGTGCAGGCGGCGTCACAAGCTGTTCAGGATAGTCACCGCCAATCATGTTTATGCTTTGGTTTTGTTATCTTAATTTTTGCAGCCTAAGCTTAACGTTGATTGTTTCTCTTCAGGAACGGAACAGGATTGCTCAAGCAAGAATCCTGCTTGGTTCTGCGTTGAGGAAAACATATGCTTCTCAAAGTTTGATGGGAGACGTCGTCTGGTACGACGTTCGAAATGACTGGTTCAAAGGTCTGAATTTCTAATTTACTCGTGGCTACATTTATAAAAAAAAAAAAGAAGAAGAAAAAAATGAAAATTCCATCATGCGAAATGTTTGCATGTTTTATTTGTTTATTGTAATACGTTGACTAAGCTGTTCACCGAATAATATTTCATTGCATGGTTATGGTGCGATCTGATCCGAGTCGTTCATTTTAGGGATTGAGCTTCTCTCTCTTTGTTTGACGATATTGGGGTCGATTGATCATCGTAAAAGTTCCTTAAAAAAACATATCGGTAACGGTTTATTACGTAATCTCAATAATGAATTGGGGTGTCATTTTTCATGCGTGCAGTTTGTCTTTGAAGATGGTGAGGCAAAGGCAGTGGATTTGGGATGGATTAGGGGAAATAATAGCCCCTCGCGCGCTTGTCGATTCGTATCTTGAAGAACTCATAGCTAGGCAATCAAAATTGACCTTAAAATTTTTTATTTTCTTATAAAAATACTTGCAATCAAATTAAGTACAAGCCTTTTTTTTTTATGATAAGCAAAAAGATGATTAGTACCATAATGACTATATTGGGAAGACAAACAAAGACTACCATTTCAAAAGAAAGAGCAAAATAATAATGTTTGAGGCATATATGTTTAGTATAACATATTATCATAGATTCCATTACACGTACCATATTAAAGAAACTAATGTTTTTTTTTTTTTTGATTCCTTTGTCTTATAATTGTTGGTTTATTTTTCTTGATAATCTTAATTATGATACTCTAGTTGATTCTGGTGCATTAAATTCCCTCTTCTTTTTTTTTTTTTGGAGCAGACATAATTAATTTCAATATCGGCGAATATATGCAGCTGAATAAGCTTAATTTCAGTCCCTCTTTCCAGTTTTATTATTACTGGATAATTCCATGCTATCTACCTGTTTTATTATTCGATCTCTACATTCCACTAGGGAAGAGGAGAAGAACAAAAGGGCCGGGGAAGCAACGGGGGCGGCAGAAGCAGCAGAGGCTGCTACCAGCGGAAGGGCCAAAAGTTGACCCTAAGAAAGAGAAATATGTGCCCCTGGCGATTAGAGAGACAAAGAGGGACGCCTGCTGCAGGTTCGACTAAGAGCAGTTCCATGCTCAAGAGTGATGAGAGAGGCAAGGGAAGGAAGGGACTTTGGAAGTACTCTGGACACCTTTTTACTTATAAAGCTGGACACTGCTTTAATAAATTAGACCCTCGCATTTTTCTTTGTTGTTCTTCCTTCTTCCGTTTGGTGAAAGACTTGTGCAAGTGTTAAAAGGGCTCTTTATTTCGAGTGCCTAAAGATATATATATATATATGTAGAGAGAGAGAGAGAGAGGAGAGTTTTGTCACTGATTAGGCTTTCCACGTGCTTAAGACATGCTAATTCACGATGACATTTAGACAATTTTGCAAGAGAAGAAGTTAAGTAAGTTTCAGAGAATTTGAGAGAATTAGCAGAAGACTTGTGAGAAACAAGTAAACGAATTGGAAAAACTTGAGATAACGAGAGAGAGAGCCCAAGAGAGCTCTGTAAGTGAACTTGTATTAAGAAAGTATTCGTATTATACAAATGAGAAGAGTGACCTATTTATATAACTCAAAAGAAAGTCCTAAAATAAAATATTCTTAGTATATACAAAAATTATTCTAGATAAGCATTGAATGTGGCTCTTTCCATAATTTTCTAGGCAATTGTGGCACATTCCACACGCTTTTGGGACCTTCCATAAATAGCAAATGGGCTGGGCAGCCCATAGAGATTTGGTCTTGGCTCGAGTTTGCACCATAAGGATACATGAATGGGCCGGATCAATGTATCCTTGTGACATCCTCCTCCACTTAATTTTGCGATGTCCTCGTCGCATTTTCAGCCTTAAACTGCCATATGTGATCTGCAAATTACCAAAGCTAGTCCTCTCGTTCCCAACTAGCCTCGTGATCTGGCAAATCTTTCCATTTCACTAAGTACTCGGTGTAGTTGGGAACTCCCCTTCTTCGGATCACTCTATCAGCAAGGATGTGTTCTACCTCCTTATTGAATTCGGTGACCATAGCCGTTGGTGCGCGCTTGGACTCATTTCGGCTTGAATCCTCTTCGTCACTATAGAAAGGCTTTAGAAAACTTACATGAAAAACGTTGTAGATCTTTAGCTTAGGAGGGAGTTGGACTTAATAGGCGGCCTTTCCTACACGCTTGATGATAGAAAATGGTCCTTCGTACTTCCGTACCAAGCCCTTGTGTACCTTGCGTAAAGACTTGAATTGGTTGGGCAGCAGCTTCATTATCACCATGTCTCCCGTTATTTATTCCTTTGGGCGACGTTTGAAGTCAACCCATTTCTTCATCTTCTTGGCCGTTTTGTCAAGGTAAGCCCTTGTTATGTCTGCTTTCTCGTGCCATTCCTTTGCCAACTTAAAGGCAGACGGGTTGTTGCCAGTGTAAGGAGAGGCAATAGCACTTGGTGTGAGCAGTTGTTGTCCCATGACAATCTCAAATGGGCTTTTGTTTGTGGTTTTGCTCTTTTGAAGGTTGTATGAGAATTGAATAGCGTTGAGTAGCTTTACCCAATCTCGTTGGTGGGCACTAACATAGTGCCTCAAGTATTGTTCGAGCAAGGCATTGATTCGCTCAGTTTGCTCATCGGTTTGAGGATGAAAGCTTATTGAGAAATTCAGTTTGGTTCCTAGCAACTTGAATAGCTCGTGCCGAAATTTGCCCGTAAAGCGGGGGTCTTTGTCACTGATTATGCTTTTTGACACACCCCATAGCTTTACTACGTTCTTAAAGAACAAGCGAGCAACTTCGTCTACCTTGTAATCAGCAGAGGCTGGAATGAAGGTGCCATACTTGTTGAATCGATCAACCACAACTATAATGCTTCCACACCCTTCAGACTTCGATAGAGCCACAATAAAGTCCATTGAGACACTTTCCCAAGGCCTCTCGGGAGTGGGTAGTGGCTTAAGTAGGCCGGCTGGTGGCTGCTGTTCTATCTTATCTTGTTGACAAACTAAGCAAGTTCGCACATAGGCCTTGACATCTGTATGCATATGCGGCCAAAAATAATGTTGTTGGACAAGAATAAGGGTTCGTGTCTTACTTGGGTGACCAGCCCATAGTGAATCATGGCATTCCTTTAGGATTTCCTTCCGCAAGTTTCCCCATTTTGGTACGAAGATGCGATTCCCGATCGTCGTTAGGATTCCATTGTTCACCAAAAATCGATGAGTCTTCCCCTCACTAGCCAATTTTAACAGGTTGTTAGCCAATTTGTTTTGTCCCGTACCTTCCTTGATTTGTTCAAGGAGGTTGCTTATAGGGGTATTAGTAGCAAGAGCAGCTAGTTCTGCCTTCCTACTCAGCGTATCAACAACAACATTGGCTTGACCTGGCTTATATTGCAATGTATAATCGAATTCAGCTAAGAAGTCTTGCCAACGAGCTTGCTTGAGGCTGAGTTTCTTTTGGGTCTGGAAGTAGCTCGTAGTAACATTGTCGGTCATGATTACAAATTTACTTCCGAGGAGATAATGTCTCTAAGTGCGCAAGCAATGGATAACGGCGGTCATCTCTTTGTCCTGGAAGGTATACCGTCTCTTTGTGTCGTTCAGCTTGCGACTTTCATAGGTAATGGAATGCCTATTCTGCATTAAGACTCCTCCAATGGCAAAGTCTAATCATTGGTATGGACTTCGAAAGGCTTTTCGTAGTCCGGTAGCACCATAACGGGTTCTTCGGAGATTGCTTGCTTTAATCTCCCAATGCCAAGTGTGGTTCTTCTTCAGCAAGTCAGTCAAGGGTGTAATTACGGCAGAGTATCCCTTGATGAACCGACGATAGTAGTTGACAAGTCCCAAGAAAGATCGCAATTCCGGGACTTTGGTTGGAGACTCCTATTGTTGGATAGCTCGCACCTTCGCTGGATCCATTAAGAGTTTACCATCCTTGATTCAATGACCAAGGAAATCCACCTCTTGCTTGGCGAACGAGCACTTCTCCTTCTTGATGAACAACTCGTTTTTCCGTAAAGCTTGGAAGACTTGCTTGAGGTGTTCAATATGCTCCTCCAGTGTGTTGCTGTACACCACGATGTCATCCAAATAAACTACCATGAATTTGTCAAGGAAAGGATGTAGTACCTTGTTCATAAGTGTGCAGAAAGTGGCTGGTACGTTGGTGAGGCCAAATGGCATGACCAAGAATTCAAACGCTCTGTAGCGTGTCACACAGGTCGTTTTTGGCTTATCACCTTGCACTATGTGGACTTGGTAGTAACCCGATCGCAAATCCAGCTTGGTGAAGTATCTTGCCTTCTCGAGTTGGTCGAAAAGATTAGCTATCAAGGGGATCAGATACTTGTTCTTGATAGTGACCTTGTTCAAAGCTCGGTAGTCGATACATATGCGAAGCGATCCGTCCTTCTTCTTCTAAAAGAGGACTGGGGCACCAAATGGGGCTTTTGATGGTCGAATGTAGCCTGACTCAATCAAATCGTGGAGCTGCTTCCTCAGTTCAGTGAGCTCCGGAGGTGCCATGCGATAAGGAGCCATGGCAACAGGGTTGGCACCGAGTTCCAGCTTAATGTGGTGACCCACGTCTCGCTTTGGTGGAAGCTTCTTTGGCAATTCGGAAGGCATGACGTCCTTGAACTTGTTAAGGACAGCTTGAATGGGTTGCAACAATACGGGAGTTGGTGTTACTACGTCTTCCCCATCACTTAGCTCTCTTATGGTAGCAACATAACCAGGATCCAACTTAAGACCCCGCTTGAATTGTAAGGCCGAGATCATTGATGGTTGAGATCTCTCCTTGCGCTTCAAGGGAACTACACGGATCTTATGATTGTCGACAACCACAAGAGAACGTGAAGCAAGCACAGGAAAAGCCAAAGCTTCGCAAAAGAATGCAAGACCTAAAACCACTTTAAAATCATCCATGGGAAAGACGGTAAAGTCTAACTTACCAATCCATTCGCCAATCTAGACAGCAACTCCGTGTGCTACGCCTTGGACAGGCCTTGCTTCTGAGTTTACTACTTTGATGGTGCCATTTTCCCTTCATTGCTTTGAGGCCTAGACGTTTGGCCTCTTGTACATCCATGAAGTTGTGCGTTACCCCCGTGTCTAGCATCGCACAAGCTGATTTGCCCTCGATGGCAAGATCAGCGTACAACAGTCCCTTCTCCTTGGCGACTGTTGGGGAGAAACGCTTCGAGAGGTTACCCAATCGTTTGATAGATCTCATATCCGCTTGGGTTTCTTCGTCGGCCCTTTCTGGGTTGAGTGCCGCCATCATAACATTTATGGCTTTTTGTTTGGGGCAGTCCTTTACCCAGTGTGGTTCGTCACAAATAAAACAAGGTCTAGGAGGATTAACGAAGTTTTGCTTACCCGTAGACTTCTTCTCATGCTTGGGACAGTCATTTGAGGGTCTCTGTTGTCCACCCTCGTTGCGACCAGAATCTTGCTTCTTCTGTCTGATTTTCTTTCCCCCACTTTTGCCAGAATTCCGCTTCTTGCTCTTAGAGTGAGCGGAGTAGTCGACGAAGGTTTTGGCAACGACAATAGCAGCATCCAAGGTCTGCACATTACGCCTATCCAGCTCGACTTTCGCCTAATCCTTCAAGCCGTCTTTGAAGTAGAAAAGAAGCTCCCTATCAAACATTTCAATTTCAAGCATGAGAGTAGTAAATTCCTTAATGTCGTCAGAAATATTACCTATCTGACATAGGCGACGCAGTTTTCCTCTAGCTTCGCTATCCGCATTGTGAGACACGAAGTATTTACGCACTTCAGCCTTGAATTGCTCCCAAGTGTCGATGATACATAAGCCTTTCTTCAGTTTAGAGTGCTTCCGTCTCCACCAGACTTGGGCAGCATCTCTTAGGAAGATTGGGGCGTTGCCTATCCTGGCCAGATCATTAACAACCCCTATGGCCTTGAAGTACTGCTCAAGGCCTAACAGAAAGTTCTCTACGACAGTGGCATTGCGTGTGCCGTTGTACATGGCAGGCTTCGAGACTTTCAAGCCATGTACTGCAGTGGTGCCAGTAGTGGCAACTGTACTAGCAAGTGAGTTGTTTCGGCACAGAGACTCCATCTCCCTACGGAGGTCGTGGATCTCTCCCTCAATGAACTCACGAAGGTTAGACAAACCTTGATTCAGGGAGCGTACCTCTCCCCTAAACGAGCGGCCAAACTCTTCGATCATGACTTTGGCAACCCGCATGATCTCCGCATTCTCATGGATTAAGTTATCGACTTGATCACTGAGGTCTCCCACAAGGGAACTCATGTCGGTGACGCTCTTTTCCAAGTTACCAACACGAGAGTCCATGGTTTTTTTTGTTGGAACCTTAGACTTGCCACATTTGGCTGGAGCACGTTGCTCCTCATGCCCATGAGCTTCTTGCTCCACTTGTTGCTCATCGAAAGCGGTCTTAACAAATCTTTCCTCACCTACCATATTCACAATTCAAACAAGAACAAAGTAGGAACTAGGATTACCTTGCTCTGATACCACTTGTCATGGACTTTGGCTTTCGACGTGCTAACCCGCGCAGCACTTAGACAATCTTGCAAGAGAAAATGCTAAGTAAGCCTTGGAGAGTTTGAGAGAATCAGCAGAAGACTTGTGAGAGGCAAGTAAACGAATTGGAAGAGCTTGAGAGAATGAGAGAGAAAGAGCCCAAGAGAGCTTTGCAAGTGAACTTGTATTAAGAAAGGATTCGTGCTATACAAATGAGAGGAGTGACCTATTTATACAACTCAAAAGAAAGTCCTATAATGGAATATTCTTGGTATATACAAGGATTATTCTAAATAAGCATTGAACGTGGTCTCTTCCAAAATTCTCTAGGCAATTATGGCACATTCCACACATTTCTGGGACCTTCCATAGATAACAAATGGGCTGAGTAACCCATAGAGGTTTGGTTTTGGCCACCATAATGATACGTGAATAGGTCGGATCAATGTATCCTTGTGACAGTTTGCATGGATGTATATATCCATGTTGACGTTATGCATAGATGATTTCCTTTTTTATTTTTGGCTCAAGGATTAGAAAAAAAAAAAAAACCTTTCCCAAAATGTATTTGTTGAATGACATTTGTGAATCCCTCGTCTTAATTTGTGCGTGTTCGAGCAAACACGGGCACGTGCATATTGTTTTACATGGGTTACATATTGTGAAAACACATTTTATCAAAAATTATTTGTAGGTCTCTCGTGTTAGGATTCATAATTTATAAAAAAAAATTTGAGACGGTGAGAGTTTCAATCCAAAAAATTTTGCACAATTTATGAAATTTTAACGGTATAAGTGATGGAATTGAGTGATACTCAAGAACCAAAAATTCTTAGTGGATCTAGTTCTATTTCCTCGCAAAAATCATGTAGGGTTAAGCCTGCAAAGATAGAGAGAACTAGATTCAATGTAGAAAAAGAACAAAGGCCATGTCTTGGCGGCATAAGCAGAGTCTCACAAACTGAAATCTGGGCTTAGCTTGTTAGAGATGTTCGGGCCTACTAGGTATGATCGAATATCGGACCCTCCATTCTGGGCATATACGTTAAAATCTGCACTCAGCGCAATTTTTCCGGTATCCTTGTCCTAATGCCTCCGACGCGAAACACGTTAAAATGATAATGGGTCTGTCACTTCCGTTCATGTATACCGTAGGATACGTCTACATTTTTTAAGCCATATACATGGCAGAATTCCTCAGTTGGTAGGTTAAGTATTCAAAATTTAAATTCAACCTTCTAATAGTCGTTCCTTCCAAATCTTGTGATTCTTCAGTGAATAGACAAATGCTCCTCTCGGCCGTTCATGTTTCTTGACAAACGATGGTAGTCCACGTTATTTGCCGTCCAATGCTTCAGGAAATGTCATCCACTCGAAGCGAATTACCAGACTCGATATGGAATGGAGTGACTGACTATCTTTTTGCCCGGTAAATTGACTTGGCTTGCCGCGCGTTAGTCAACAATAATAACGGTGACTGGCTTTGACTGCCTCGCATCACTCAAAAACTCCGGAATATTACTACCCAACTGTCGAGACAGATAGGAGCTCACCACAATCCTCAACTCTTCCGCGTGTTGGAACTTGAAAATGGATCAACAAGACATACATAACCCACTTGGCCGTCGCCAATGATGGGTACGCCCATATGACCGTCGGCGAACACATTTGATGAGTTTCATTCTAGTATCATTAGACCATAACAGCTACATGTTCTCATCGCAACGCGCCACTGCATCGAGACAAAAAGAGGCCTCCTCTAAATATGACGACGTCCATAAATGAAAGAGGAAAATTATGATGCTTCATATAGAAAATTCTGATGATACAATTGACCAGATAGTCGGTGAATTCAAAACCCATCAAAGTTTAAAATTCATATTATTGTTTAGACAATAATTTACCATGAAATAACCTTTCTAAAACCCACTTCAGAAACCAGAGTAGAGGCGCATCATTTCCCTTCTTTCTCATTTGTGACCACGCCAGGGAATCTGGACTCACGAGTGGGTAAGGCCTCACCAGAACCAACATCAATCTCCTTTTGCGCATGCTGCATGGAAGGAATGTTACCCATACTTTTCCCACTAGATGTTAGCAGCGGAGAAGGCATTCCGCCAATATTACCAGCCCCATTACCATTTTGCAAATTTGTGGCAAGAGGAATCATGGGGCTAGTGGGGAAGGCATTATTAAGTCCCGGGCAATGTGGCTGCTGAAAGAACTGATTGGAGTTAGGTTGAATTAGTCCAGCAACAATTCCAGCTGCATCTACTTGGCCGCCAATCTGGTCGCCCATGGGAGTGTTGGACCTTCCTGGAAGCATTGGGTTCCAACCTGTCACCCGTTTAACTTGTTCTTCAGCCATCTTTACCTGGAAAGTTCATATAACACATCTACCTATTACAATGAATGTGATAACTGTACAAGTGCATCATCAGAACACTAGCACATTTCACACATGGTATCGATTTTATTGCCACCAACAGCAGACAATCATATCAAAAACAGGAACCCCACCCTAGCAGGTTTTGAAATCAAAATTATTTTGACCTTGTAATTTTTGAGAACTCAGACATCTTGGAGAGATATCAAAGCAAAAGCTTTCCCAAAAAATGCAATGCTAGAAAACAAAATGGTTTTTCACGAATTGACAAAATCATCTTCCGCAGATAGAATGGTCACATGGCGCAAGCCCAAAAGCAAGTAGCTCAAAAGTTTTGAATACCCTAACCAAGTGGAAATATGTGAACAAAGAATATGGCAGGAATAACCTACCTTTGCTCTTAAGGTTTCAATATTAGCCCTCAAAATTCTATTATTAACAACAGCCTCATCACACTTCTTATTTATGTCTGTGCGGCGGGATAGCAGTGAATTCTGTTGATCCCTGAGCTCACCAACCTATTTAAATGTAAAAAAAAAATCAATATTTTTAAATAGAAACATAAACCAATAAAGTAGTTAAAATGGGGGAACTTGTGCTGTGGAAAAGCACTTAGTAAAACCTGTGTCTCAAGTTCATTAAGCTGTGCCTGTTTTCTTCTTCTGGAGCGTCTAGCAGACTCTCGATTTGATTGCATCCTGAATTATCGAGACATTTTCATGACAATTCACATAAGCTAATTCTAGTTTCTATTATTAGGATATATGCTTTCATATGGTCAGAATTGGTCAATCCGGTAATTAAACAACCCCATCCCCATCCTCCCTCCCCAGTTGTTTTGTGCAGAAAAGAAAAATGTTTTACTTCACATCAGTGTAGGCACTACTTCCTATCACAAATGATAAAGGACTAAGACTCCCTCATCCCAAAATGATGTTTGATCATTTCCAATTGCCAAAGCTTGGACAGTGATCCCACAAATGACTATACTAAAACAAGGAAAAAAGAAGGTGTACGCATGGAAAGGTATGGTAAGAAATTGCAGTCACCTTCTTGCACGTTTGGCATTGGCAGGATCTCTATTTTCATTAGTTCCTGTGTCTCCTTCAAGGTCATCATCATCTGAATCATCTTTCGATGACCCACTGGTTGTTTGCCTAGCTTGAACCTCTTCTTTTTTCTGCAAAGCAGTTGCAGCTGGAGTGTAAGGTGTACCGACATTAGCCTCACTTTGCATTGCTGGAATACCACTTCTCATACCTGTAATAATCCAAGTTTACACATAATACTGCATCTGAAGTTGAAGACATAGAATCCACATATTGCAGAGCGAAATTAGCAAATAAAAAGTTTTCAAAATCAATGTATAATTGAGCACTTCAAAAAGCAGATCTTGCAATTTAGAGTTAATAATATGTTAACATCTCCAATCAAGCAAAACTTTCATAACAAGGTGAACTGTAGTTGTAATAAGCAAAGAGGAAGGGGAAAAAGAGAAAAAGAAAGAAACATGGTATTACCACTTTGGCCTAGATAGATTAACCAGTCGTGCCTATCAGGCTTTGAAATATAAACAAGTATCACATAACCAAAGGCTTGTGCATCCAAGCTAAAATTAGTCGCTGCTAGCCTTTCTAGGCATTATGTCACGGGGCCATTACTTTCTCCCCAAAAAGCAACCTGTTGGGGTGTGCAGTACCCATGTTTATATGGCCCAAGATCCCCATTTTCCTCAATAATGTGGGAGTTGGGTAGTGTGCACCCGTTACATTCTCCCACACCGAATTCATTGACGACCTTGTCGATGTTCTTGGACACGCACCGAGCCGGGTTCTCGGCATTCCGCGCCAAGTCGAGGGTCCCATGGCGAACAGGGGTAGGCTCTGATACCACTTGTCACGGGGCCATTACCTTCTCCCCAAAAAGCAACCTGTTGGGGTGTGCAGTGCCCACGTTTATATGACCCAAAATTCCCCTCTTCCTCGACGATGTGAGAGTTGGGTAGTGTGCACCCGTTACAATTAGCTAGCAATAACTGTTCACAAGCAGAACTGTTATGTATTTGAGTATTACTGTTTCAAGTAGCTGCATATGCAAGATGTACATTTTACTTGTTAGACACCCAAATTCACATAGGTCCCAATTGCTTAGCCCTGCATCAGTTATTCCAAGAGACATCTATGTGATCTCCATCATTCAGCAATTCATGATTGTCCAGCGATGTTCCTTTTAACTAGTTAATTGCCCCACACTTTATATAACTTAAAGAAGATTTCTGATGC
Organism: Ceriops tagal; assembly: GCA_021533255.1. Lineage (NCBI taxonomy): Eukaryota > Viridiplantae > Streptophyta > Magnoliopsida > Malpighiales > Rhizophoraceae > Ceriops > Ceriops tagal. The sequence goes on from CM038603.1 coordinate 3,912,475, forward strand.
CAGACCCTCAGACTTGCCAAAAACTCAAAGCAGTGAGTAATATATCCAAGTTCTCAAGCAATAAATATTCAATTGAAAGCTGCAGTCCTTGAATCCGTCCAGGTAAATAAGGAATTGAGTCAACTACAAGCATGCAAAAACAATGGGTAATTGGCAATCGAAGATGATAAGAGTAAGCAAAATTTCACCAGCAGAAGCAATCGATCCCAGCAGAATATTATTGCCATCCAGACTTTGATCCTGAGTAATTAAAGAAATATCTCCACCCTTGGCACCCGTTTCCTGCATTGATAATCCATAAAATTCCCCCCACCAACACACATATGTAAAATTAACCACCCAATATCTGAGCAGGCCCATACCCGATAAATGGCAGCGGCGCGGCAGGCGATCTCAAGTTTGGACTTGAGATGAGCATGGTACTCCTCCGAATTAGCCAGAGCCGCTGGCAGAGTGCAATCCGATGGCTGAGGAGTAAGAGGCGGGGGGGAGGGATGAATTCGAGACTTTTGGATCTCCACCACCTCACCGTCCCCATTCTCTGGCCTCGACGATTGCGACGCCACGGATGGCGCCGCGTTATTGTCGCTAGCGGCGGAGGAAGCCGGGACCTCAAGCTCTTCCAAGAGTCTCTGCATCTCCCACTCCGATGTGCTCCGGTTCATCGCCGGAAACTGCCAGAGGTCGGAAAGATCGTCGACTGAGAATACACTGTTCATCGTTCGTTCTCTGTTTTCTTTTCTTTTCCTTTCCTACCTTTCATCGATGATTTTTTCTGATCGATTTCGAGCTCGGGCGTTTTTTTATTGGGGCGGCCTTTTGCGTTAGAAGAGGCAATAATCACGTGCTTTCTCCAACTCCGTGCATCGCACGCGTAAAGTTAAATTGCCACGCATGCAAACAGAAACTTTTTTGCAACGTATCGCTTTATGGGTGGTGCGGAAAATTACTTGAAATATAGGTATGCCGCACAGAAAAGTTCCCCTAATTTTTCTTTTTTCTTTCTACAAGTCAGTAGTATTTATTATTAAGATAAATTTTATAAAAACAATATCTATCACAACTTAAATCGCTCGATAAAAATAATAATTTTATATATATATACATATATATATATATACCCGGAAAATTTTGGTAAAATTAACCTCTGGGGGGACCATTATGCTTACTTTAGGTAGAATTTTCTTTTTGGTGGTAAATTGAGCGGATAATAATAATTTGGGATACAAAATTTTTAATTTCTATTGACTTTATGACTGTCCCTGATACATAATAGTAAACCATGGTGGTGACAACATCCGGACTTTTTTTTTTTTTTTTAAGTTGGGATAATCTTTTTGGTAAAAGGTATGGAACAGTTGTCACCATTCACTTTGGTACAAATTTGACTTCTGAAATTTCTTGCTCAGTGGAAATTAGAGGAGCCGTGGACGGTACAAATCCTAGGCCGCCCAATAAGTTCCGACGCAAACGGCCCCACGGTTATGTATTCAAATGCATCGCGGGGCGCACGTGGTGCTTCAATTTGTTTCAATGATTGAGAAATTTGAAGGTACTAATGAAATTTGCTGAGGTTGCTTTTTTTAAAAAAAAAAAATGAATCTTAAATGGAATAATAAGATTTAGCAGAGGCTCAGCCGATGCACAAGAGACAACAACAGATGGAGACGATGGTGGATGAGCTAGTTGATGTTTTATTCACGCTATTCCGTGATCGCTCACCGGGTTGCGCAAGCCAGTTTTGCGAGCATACAAAAAAATTGTTTATTATGATTGATTCCATCCAGCATCTATCTATCGACATCGAAAACGGGAATAGGCTTTTGATCAGGACAAACAACATTGCACTCAAGCGAGTGCAGATTTGAAGGTTTTCGCGGATATCTCCAGTTCCTTCAGCCCTTCATCAGGAGATTTTGCATCAGACAGAACCTCCATCAAGGCACTACCAACAATGATGCCATCAGCACCCCATCTGGCTATCTGCAAGAAAAGTAGAAATTAAGCTAGGTAGATTCACGGACACGGCATCCAGAGGGATCAAGTTATCTAGGTAAGAATATTGACCTCTTTCACATGCTCAGGTTTCGATATACCAAAGCCAACTGCCACAGGCTTATTTGTTGCCTGTCATGGTACAAAATATTCCGTAAGGCATGTGTATTAAAGTTCATTTACTTTACGATATCCAGCATTTTGGTTAGAAGTCAAAAGCCTGTATCATTATCACCCATCATGGAGCAAATAAGATTTATCTTACCCGATGCATCATAGCAGATAGAGGATCACTGTTCTAATGCCATTTTAATTCATATCAGTGAAGAACTAGGAAGAGACCTTAAGAAATGCTTGATTCCCCACAGAACTCTCTTTACTTCTTACAGCATCCCCTATTTTCATTTCTAAAGGGTTTGGTTACGATGCTTGCGAAGATTCTTTGTTTAAAGACCGTGTAGTTGACCCAACAGCAGTTTTAAGACATGAAATAAATTACAAGGACAGACCTCTTTGATCTCCTGCAGAAGGGCTTGAACTTGGCCATTTACAGATGACCGGGCACCCGTAACTCCAACTGAACTTACCTATAACATCAGCAAAAGTGGAGATGTCACAAAATGAGTGAAGTTCTATAATTAGTCCATCTTTTTGGTGTTAGAACAACTAGGACAATGGTCTCAACGCAAACAAGGCTCTTACAAGATACACAAATCCCTCTGATGCCTCAACAATAGTTTTCATTCTTTCTCTTGGAGTGGTAGGCGTTGTAAAAAGTACCTGAACCAGAGAAAAGTGAGAATGTATGATTAGTAACAAGCATTTACAGTGCTAAGGTCAAAAGACATGGCTCACATCAATGGGAAACCATTAACAAGATAACTTCTATTTTATAAGTCATGCCACACAAGCTTTTTCCAATCGACAAAAACCAATTTGCAGTTTTGCACCAACGGGACAAAGCTCTTTCAGTTGTCCATTTGAGAAAAAATGATTTGTGCTGACAGCAAACTATCCCATTTTCTTTGTCATCTTCTCATTTAGATAAGTGGAGAAACATCCACCCTCAAATTAGCAACAATAGATACTCAAAATGGATCGTGACTTAAACCAGAGCCAACGATTGTATTCCAAATAAGACACCTGGGGCACAGTTGCGCGCATCATTTACTTTACAGCAGTGTATCATTGATTCACCTTACACAATCATAACATTTCAAGTGCATACACACGCATACCACTATCACCAACTCTTGCCTTGTCCTCATCCTTTTAAATTTTAGTTAGCAATGGCTGATTCACTTACAACCAAAAAGCTATGCTACTGAAAACTGCTTGACAAGAATCCACATAGGGTATCGAGGAGAAGACACACCAGGTCAATCTTATTCTTGATAGCTTCCCTCCTCAATGGTTCAGCCTCCTCCAAAGGAACATCTGGGACCATAAGTCCTACAAACAAATTTGAAGTTATGCACAATGTAGAATCAAACATGACTAGGGATTCACAGTTCACCAAGAATACGTGAAAACCCAATCATTAAATTTAGTCAACACCACTAACTTCAAAAAAGTCAAGCAAAATAATAGCAGGTCCATTACCATGTATGCCAGCGCCTTTTACAATAGAAATGAAATTTTCAATTCCGCGCTTCAGAATTGTGTTGTAATATGTGAATAAAACAATTGGACAGGATAGTTGTGGTACCACCTGTAAAGTCAACAGCGGAATCAGTGCAAAGCTACTGAAACCAAAATTATATAGGGGAAAACAGTTTGTGACAGGGACGCTAGATGATCATAATTTGGGCATCTACTTACTTTTGTATATATAATATTGGAATGGTGTAAAAAAGACTCTCAATAAGAAAGCAAGAAAATGGGAAAAATAGAAACAAAAGGCTATATTGAATCAGAATTTCACGCTGAGGGTAATGGAAACGGCAATAAATTGCACGAAGAAGAAAAGTTAATGTCAACAGCCAGATTGCCCCCTGCGCAGGAAACATCACCCTCAATGGATTAAAATGTCCATACTCTAAACATGCCAAAATCAGGGGACTTTCATATTGAGCAAATAAGAATATCACCCAGGAGCAACAATACTACCACAATGGAACAAAATTTTCACCGCCAGAACTAGAGAACTCTTAAAAACTCTAACAGCAAGGACAGTGCATTCCAAGTCAGAATAGAATGCTTTGACCATATTGGCAAATAATAGAAAGATGAATGTGTGTGACGAAATGTACGCTATATTCATTGTCCTGTATATGCCTCGGTAGTCATCATAGTATGCCTACAAGGTACTCCACAATAATCTCACCTCCTTCAACATCGATATAATGGCATCGAGATTGGTACCTCTTGCCAAGGAACGGGTAGCTGCTGCCTGTGATATAAGAGAAGCCAGTAAGCAAATAAAAATGAAAAATCCTCCGACATGTGTCAACACTAATAACAGACCTGGATGACTGGACCATCAGCTAAAGAATCAGAGTAAGGAACACCCAGTTCAATAATGTCGGATCCGCAGGAGTCCAGCAGCTTCAATGCTTCTGCTGTGGTTGAAAGATCAGGCTCACCGGCTGTGATGTAAGGGACGAACGCCACCTAAACACGCACAATTATTTACCAAATTGAGATTGTAAAATTATTTCCAGTTCCTATTTTCCCCTAACACTCCTGGCAAACCTAACTCTAACCCCACCTCGGACAGTAGATCCAACAATCAGCACATCTGCCGGTACATGATATACAGGTCTCTCAGATATTAAATTCAAATGAGCATAGCATCCCAGAAAGCATTATATTACTAGATGTCTCTCGAAAATAGTAAACAGGTTTAGAGACATATTCCTTCTTCTGAAGTTGCAAAAATATATTTCAAAAGCAAAGTAGGCCAATTGGTTTCCAGCAATTCTTTTCAGCTCCTAATCTATCTTCAACAGAACAAAAGCTAAATGATGCAGCCAGGAAACGAACGCTTACTTTGCCTTGTTTCTTCAGATTGGAGAAGGTGTCAGATAAGCCTAGGCATGGAGCTGTGGTGAGAGAAGCCATTGGTGCAAATCTTCTGGTTGAGACCACGGCCGCATTTTGAGAGGGAAATCGATTGAAAAGGTGGGTCTCCCTTTTCTTTGGGAAAATGGAGCTAGGCGTTAATCTCAGGGCTACAGCCATACCAAACAACAGCAATACTCTAACAAGATTGTAAGAAACTTGATGGTGGCTTGTTTCGCAATGTGACTACAGAGAGGTTGGCGGTTGCAGCGACCTTATGAACCTGTGTTTTAAGAGGGAGAGAGGCTAAAAAAAAAATCGACACTAAAATCAAAACAATGCAAAAAATTAATTGTCTGGGATACGGTCAAAAACAACAAATAAAGAATGCTATTAACGTCAATGCTCAGAAGATAATTGACTCCTCCTCGAACACGTCATATTTCTGGGCCATTATCTCTTTAATTTATTATGTGGTCCAAGGGGCAGAGAGCACATCTGAAAGATGGGATGCTCTTGAAATTGACTTCTTGCAAGTTTAAGTGATCTTGGCGGGCTTCACATGCGAGCTTGAGGATTAAAAATCATGTACAGCAAAAGAACACAGAGTAACCAGCTGAGAACAATGGGAAATAACAGAAATAAATTTAAAAGAATTTGGTAAGTTCCTCTTAATTAGAAAATTATTATTATTAATAATTTAATATTTATTTTTATATAATCTAATTTAGGTAGAGATAAATATTAAATTCTTAATGTATAAATATTAAGAGGATGTTAAATTATATAAACTAATTATTATATAATTAACTGCCTAGGGAGCCCTTTCGGACGTCCACTATGTAAGTCCACCGGAAAGATGGTTGGAAAAGACTTACTACACGAAGATTTCTCCTGTAGTCCTTGACTGTGGGGCTAGGTTCGGGTCTATTTCCATCCTTATTGGTCAGAAAATCAGTTAAAATCTTATTCAGATAAAGTCTTTTTTCGGATTCGGGTGCAGGGTCAAACGAAAGTAAAAAGACTTGTAGCTCATGGTTCAATTGGACATGGAGGTTCTATTCGAACTGGTTTATCATGTGGAACCATACAAGGAATTCAATCACTACTAATTGCCCTGTGAAAACGGGTTACCCCTTCCACATACGGCAAGACCCGAGCTGCATGTCTCACCGACCTACATGTCGGTGAACTTGTTCATTGAAAATATTAAGAGTGAGCATTGGATTTTCTCGGCGGTGTATGCTATCCCAATCCCCGCAAGACGAGAGTCCTCATGGGCGGCGCTCTATCAGCCCACAAAGATGCATAATAGGCCAATTTCTCGGGGGCAACCAGGGGAACGAGACTAATTTCCCCTTACTCCAGGGATATATAAGACTTTTCAATCTATTTATAGGTTAATTTTCTTAAAAATAATCATTGCACTCTTGTTGCCTAAAAACAATCAAAATAAAAATAAGACTTTTATTTTGTTAATTTTTCATCATCAATAATAAGATTCTCTTAATTAAAAAAATTATTAATTATTTATATAATGTAACATTTATTTTTATAATAGATATAATTTGTAATATTTGATATTTATCATATATATATAATTATTTTTTACATTTATAAATAATTAAAATTTATTAATTCAAATAATATAAAACATATCAAGATTTTTCTAATTATTTGAAGTTCTATTCCTTCTAAATAAATAATCTTTTATTTTAATTTTTTTATTTACTAATTATCTAACTTTTCATTCTCTAATTTCCTCTAAACAAAAAATTTCACTTTGATTCCAAATTCCCGCAACCACTAAAAAAAAAAATTCATTTATTTTATGTCTTAACTTATATATAGTAATTTTGATTATTACTACAAATATAAATATAAAATTTTATAAGTTATGCCTATTACTATCAAAATAAATATTAAATTCTTTAAAATAATAATAATAATTTATAAATTAAAAAAATATATAAAATATAAACGTTTCAAATGGCCCTTGGTGATAAGAAAAGAGAGAGAAAGAGAGGAGAGGGACAAATGGCAATGGCCTGTGGGAGCCTGGGCGGGTGTGGTTGTCCCTGATGGCGGCCGTTGGGTTTTTTCGGTGTAATTTATTCTTTCATAAAATGTATTTTTAAACTTTGATATTACAAGATAATTGAGTTGAATTTTAATAATTTTCAAATTCATAAAATTGTAACTAAATTATTAATATTTAAATTATAAATTATATTTAAAATATTCTTAACGATTTTGACCGTTTTTATTTTAACTGGAGTGAAATTGACAAGGGGGGTTTACCCATCTGTGAATAAAATAATGAAAAAATATTTGGTTCCCTGCTTCGGTCTAATCTTTGTGTTTTCATGAATAAAATAATAATGATGAAGAAAATTTAGGGACTAAAACGCCAATATAAAACAAAACAATGAATCAAAATATAATTTTAAATAAGTTGGAGAAATATTTTGTACAATTTTTGAGTCACAATATTTTTAATTGTCTTCTGCAGGAAGGGTTGACGGCATCCGACTGTTCGATATCGAATAGCCATCCCATTATCGGGCACTCATGAAATGGGCCAAGTCCACCATCAACCGAGGCCCATATTTGGTTGTTTTTACGGTTGCCGGGGCAGCTCAGGCGGGGCAAAGCCAACCACGTTCTGCCGGGGACTAGACCAAGCCAGCAAAAGCACCAAGAATCGGAGAAATGGCGAGCATAGGTCTCTCAATCAAAGTCCGCCTTTCTAATTACTCGTGCTGTGCTAAACGGCACCGTTTCTCCTCCTCCCCGCTTCCCCCCCCCGCTCATTAATAATTGACAATAGAAATGAAAAAAAAATAAAATAATATATATATATATATAATTACTTAGTAAATGGGTATAAGCGTAAATTACCTCAAATGCGAGACCCTTTTACGTAAAGTGGGACATTTCTTGGCAGGATAAAGGCACTGCTTTTCGTCTTCGCTTTGTAATCTCTCTCTCTCTCTCTCTCTTTCTCTGTGTCGCGTTTGGGTAGTCATAACCCAGCGGAAAGCAAAGCGAAAGGAGAGCTGACATCAAAGGCCCAAAAAGCTGCAACTTTGAAACCCGAAGTACTCTGAAGGAAAACGAAAAGGAAAATCTCTCTGTAAAGTCATCTCGTTGTTTTTCCATTAGTGCATGTAGAGAGGCTTCTTCTTTTTTTTTTTCCGTTTTTTTTGGTGGAGCCCTACATCTCTATCTCGACTCACTTCGACTCGGCCAAGTCCAACTCATGGCGAATAATCCCTCCGAGGTTCCAACCGACGATTTCCTCCAGGGAATCCTCAGCCTCCCTAACTTCGGTTCGGCTGAGGCCGGCTTGGTGCCTCCGGATGCCGGCTTGGCTGCACAAGCCTCAAGGATTCTGCAGCTCAGCTCTGGCGACGGCTCCGCTGGCCACATCACCGCGCTCGGTGACGCTGGGGGTGCTGCCGCGTTTCACGGCTTTCCTTTAGGCCTGAGCCTGGAGCAGGGAAAGGGCACTTTCTTGAAGCCCGAAGAGGCATCCGGGAGCGGGAAGCGATTTGCCGATGAGGTGCTTGATGGTAGAGCTACTTCCGTGAAAAATGTAAGTTGGAATGTTTTTCACACTTCGCTATCCGTTTCGTTGTAAAGCAAGTGGAAGAAAAGCAAAGGAAATCCTTTCTTATCTTAAGAGTACTTTTTAATAACCTCTTTTAGATATTATTATATGATAGGAAAAAAAAAAAGAGCCATGGGCCATAAGGAATTGGTCTTCGATTATTGAAAATGCCAGTTTAAATTCTTTGAACGGCAAATTTCAGCTTCTTGGAGATTAGAAAACACCTTATGTCCCTTTCTTTTGTTAAGTTTATGAAGGTTTCTTGTTTGCACTTTGATGTTGTACATTTCTTGATTCTATTTTCTCGATTTTCTATTTTCTTTGGCTGAAGTCCAGAGTCTATGGCTGCAAAAGTAAAAAAAAAAAAAAAAAAAACAAACAAACAAACAGTTTTTTAACTAGCTGATGCCGACGGATACAACTATTTTGAAGAGATTTAGATTAGGTGGGTTGAGGGCTTAGTTCATGAGATTCCGAGATTGTGTTTGACGAGGTAAACTGTACAGGCAGATCACCAAAAGAAAAGGGAGAACAGAACTAGCAGTCTCTTGTCGGCTATTTTATTTTTTAGGACGGATTGGTGAGTTACCTATAATATACAGAATGCTGACTGTATTTTATTGTTCTCTCTAAGGTCAAACTGCCTTCTGTTTTGTTGTTTGATGTCTTAAACTGGTTAACAGGCAATTTGGACTAGAAGCCATATATTCCTTAGTCAATTGCATTCTCTAATCAGAGTTCGGTTGGTGGTTGGTGTTTTTAATTCATGTGTAAACGAAAATTTGTCATTCATGCAGTGTCTTTGCAAAAGGAGATTTTAGTACAAGCTGAAACTAGGAACAACGGGTGAATGGCAAGAGAAGATTGAGAGTACTACCTAAGTCAGACTTGAGAATTTTTGGTTAGGAATGAATTAGAATAATTTATTCTTAGATTAGACTCAGTTCATAATAGACTAGAACAATGAAAAAAAATTCATGCAACTGAGTAAGTTGTGGTGTTTATAAATAAAATGCTTTTTTTTTTGGGGATTTTGTTGATAATGTTTTCAACTTTCCACAGGTTTTTCATGGTCAACCCATGTCCACAACTGTTACTACTGCTCCACATCCACCAGCAATGCGCCCAAGGGTGAGGGCCAGACGAGGACAGGCCACAGATCCACACAGCATTGCTGAGCGGGTATGTATAACATAGTGAGCACAGAAGAACAACCAGAAAGAGCAACATATTTCATTAATCACTAGGAGTATTGATATGGTATGAATCTCCTGGATTTGGAAAAGAAAGAAATAAGAAGAAACACAATCTTTTATAACTATGGGTGCAAGGGACACGTAAGTGAGAATGAGAGTGACCTGGCTTTGTGTATGTGTGAGGACAACCAAAGCAATTGTTTTGAGTTTTTTTGTTAAACCTAACTTGCTGGTGACTAAAGTTGCTGAAAATACCATGATTATGAACTAGCAGACAAAATGCAAAAAAGTTTGACTTATTACTTGGTGAAAGAACAATCTTTGAGTGACCAGTTCATTTATGGTTATAACTTTATCTGCTTTGTTATATATTATTTTTCTTTCATAGGTGTATCTTTGCAACTTGGTTAGCAGAAACACAATTTTTATTGAACTAAATAAATCTGAAGCCCTTGGTGATGGTCTTTTGAACTTTGGATGTGGGGCTTAGCAACTCTCTTTTGGTTATATATTTTATATTATTTTTCTATCTTCCAGGTAAAGTACCTTTCCTTAAGCAATTGCAAAAATTTTCTTGATTTTTCCTTTTGGCACAGTTGCGCAGGGAACGGATAGCTGAAAGAATCAGGGCATTGCAAGAACTGGTTCCTAGTGTCAATAAGGTTAAGTGTCTTAGTTCTTATCTTCTCTCATCTAATAACCTGGTAATGGTTTGGGGTTTTCTGTTTTTTGTTGTGGGCAATTTCATCCTAAATTCAGTATAACTGCAAGACATATGAGCTACTATGCTGAATATGTTCTTCTTATGCTCATTAGTTCTTCTCAACCAATTCTTTGCCAGTATGTGGTTGCACAGGCTGGCAACAACTCCTATCTTTAGTCATGTGATAAAGCTGTCCTGAAACTTCTTCCATATTCTTCTTCCCCTTCTGTAATCTGCCTATTCCTCTTTCCCTTCTGTACTCCACCTAGACAACCCCTCCTCCAAACTCTGGTGGGTAGATATGCTGTGTTAGCTTATTCAGTGACTGCTCTAGTGAAAAACAAAAAGGCTTTGTGCTGGCTTCATATTCCAATGTAGAAGCATTGGTATGATTGAGACATTGCTTGCACATTATTGGTGAAAGAGACTTCTCATATTTATGGATTCATGTGGAAAAAACTTTGTTTGATCACACTCATGCTGCTTTATTAGTAGTAATTCCCCAAAATGAAAAATTATTTGTTCGTAGCTTTATCAAGAACAACATCCTCTTCTCCCATCCTTAGGATTTGACGATGCTTTGTTTATGCAGACTGACAGAGCAGCCATGCTTGATGAAATTGTGGATTATGTCAAGTTTCTAAGGCTTCAAGTAAAGGTGCAGTAATTTGATTTTAGCTGATCTAAACACTAATGATATGTATGACAGATGTTCACGCACTCATGTACATGCTCACATATATACAAGCATGCATATCAGTTACATGGTAAACAGTAAATGTTTGGACATTCTCTCTTTGCTGGACTCATCATTTATGAATAATTGATAGGTATTAAGTATGAGTAGACTGGGTGCTGCTGGCGCCGTTGCACCCCTTGTATCAGACATACCTCTATCATCAGTAGAGGTAAAGTTAAATATCAATGTTTTCAGAGGATAACCCCTTTGTCCGGCCTTTAACATTTAGGTTGCTTGCAATTTCTGCTTCAGGATGAAAGTGGTGAAGTTGGAACAAATCAACCAGCCTGGGAGAAATGGTCAAATGATGGCACAGAGCGAGAGGTAGCTAAGCTTATGGAAGTAAATGTTGGCGCTGCAATGCAATTTCTCCAATCAAAGGATCTTTGCATCATGCCCATCTCATTGGCCATGGCAATTTACCACACGCCACCGCCTGATACATCTCCTGTTGTCAAACCAGAAATAAATCCCCCACTGTAGACGTTTGAAAGGAGGAGGAATCCCATGGACCCCAAAAGTCGCCAAATGCTCTGGGTCCCATCCGTTATTTGTCCCGTTCCACCCCCAACACTTAGCTGTTGGCTTATTTTAAGTTGCGATCAAAGTCAGATGCCATAATCCTTTATTTTGCCTTCCTGTCTACCTTTTTTCAAAGCAGGGTTCGATGTCAATGCCTTAAAAATACAGGCAGGCTCTTGGTATCTTGCCAAGTTCGGGTGAAGGAGAAGGATTGTCAAAGCTCGCTTGATACGTTGTTCTTTTGGTTTCGGTGGTAGGGGGGTAGTGGAAAATGATGTTAGCACTTTTTAGTGGGGCTCTAATTTTTGGTAGTGGGTTGTGGGTCCTTGTAAAATGGTTATAGACGGCTCTATATATGTTATTGTATATTAGAATAGGGGAAATGGGGATGCAAAAGTACAATTGATATTGGTTGTTTCACTATCAGTCTTAAAGAAAATAATAGTGCCTTTTTTTAAGGGAATGCGTGTGTGGTGTTTCCAGAATTAGTTTGTCTTCAACTTGTCTAAATCATTATTGTTGGAGGCCAAGCCATTTTAGAGAGAGAGAGAGAGAGAGAGAGAGGTGAAGGGATCTGTCGCTTGGCTGTGTCGTGGGGTTTGATCGGTGTATGACTCGCATACTTTTAAGAAATGGAGGACAAATTGGGTGGCAGTCGATAGCTGTGGATTAAAATTGAAATGGTCTGGAGATAAGCAGCCAACAAGGGCGAAGGGCCAAGGAATATTGACGGCCAGAGGCTACACAACACCAATTTCGAAGAAATTAAATTAAGAGTGATTTCGTTCATAAAGCATTTGACAATTGCTTGAGGCATATCAAATAAGAGGTGACTTTGCTGGCGCTGGGTCCAGTTAGCTGTCTTCCTTGTCCTCAACCCCTAGTCCAATTCTAATCATGAAATTAGTTGGTCATTCGCGACCAAACTAGCAAGTCAACTTTCACCGAACCCAACCCAACCATCTCCGCCAATCCCCAAACACGTTGATGTGCATCATTTCTCACCACCCGCATATTTCGCCGATCCCACTATCATATTTGTTATCAGATAAAGCAACCCTCTTGTCAGCCAACGATAAAAGTGTCAGAGATTTACTGACCGCAACGGCAGCCAGAGAGCATGGACGGAAGACGAACTATGCCAATAACAGCCCAACTTTTACCGGAAGAAAACCTTATAGAAAATCTCCACTGTTAAGTGCAACATCACTCAAGTCAACTCACAAACCAAGATAGGAGACAGCAATGCAATCCCAATCGAACAAAAGGAAAAATAAAAAGAGGACACCTAACAATGCCGTCACGCAGAAAATGACAACGGCGGAGCCAAGTATAATCTTAATCCGACTCACTCAAACTCAAGATGATCCATTGTCTATAATGAGTCTGATGTTTGGGCGACCCAAACTTGATTTGACCTTAATCCAATCTGATAACTTGATTGATCCGATAGATGAGCCTAAATAAAATGTGACTTAACTCAAAGTATTTGATATTAACCAGCCTAAATGACCCAATTGCCTGAGCTGACTCAAACAAGCGATCTAAACTCAAGTGACTCATGACCTAAAATGACCTGCATCGTAAAATGATTTGAAATTATATAAACGGAATTCATCTAACCCGACCTATTTGTCATCTATACCAATAGGTCAATAAGGCCAAGGTATGAAAAACACAATATTTTTCACTTTCAGAAACAGACAAAAAGAAGAAAAAAAAAACCAATGAAATCAGACCCCACCATCTCCTCAGAGATGCCTTGAGAGTATAATTTGTGGACCATGCCATTAGCCACACTAAAAAGGAAGATTTATTTCTCAATACCATCACACAAATTTATGGAAGCGCACATGCAAATCAATGATCCGCTTCCTTGAGTGAAAATAAAGAGTAGCACAGAAGGCATTATCCACCAGAAACTTAGTGGTGCAAAATAAAACAAATAACTAAGATTAGGAAAAACAAGAACAACTCAAGGAAGGTGGATAACGTGCGTGCTCTGCATTATTGGAAGCAACATTTACCAAACTTCAGCAGGCATCAAGATCCCGGCATGGAGGGGGAACATCAAATGTGCAAGCTAATAGCATTGGTATCACCATCAAACAGTATAAAAACCTTTGGAAAGAAGAAAGAAGAAAGGAGAAGAACTCAACATCTTGTAGCCTAGTTGCCTTCTTGGTAGCTTCTCTCCCCTTCTTAACATTTCTACTATCTCAACAACTCGTTTTGGAGTTGCATCTTCCTGAAATCAAGAGAAGAGATTAACATGAGATCCCCCAGGCTGCCTAGAACTTGATCAGGAAAATCACAAGCACTTATCAGAAAGCAAGTCATTAATGCAAACCCACATGGTAATTGTAAGTATATCCGTCAGATCCATAGGAATAATCAGTGACGGCGAACATGGGAGCATTTACACAGCATCCCTGCAGAAACAAGAAAATAACAATACAGATATCAAACAAAGCCCACAATCAATTTCAAATGTAAGAATGGTCAAGGTACACCAAGAGACCTGGAACTTCTAGGGTTTACCTCAGTTATTTCTTGCCTATTGCCAACAGCCAGATTAGACTGGTCTAACTCCCATTCCCAAATCATGAATCATGTATAAATGTGGGATTCCACCTAAGTGCATAAATGCTTTCACATTTTCAATTAGCAGCCTCAATGCAGTAGTGAAATTACTGACAATCCAGGTTCTCATGCAGTTGCCATCTAGGCCAGGAAAAGCAACAATACACAAGACAATTATTCTTTAAAATCACATTAACCCTTTCTCCCCAATCCTTACGAATTAGAATTTCTTGAAGGTTTTCAGTCAGGGTTAAACTCACCATGCATTCCATCTCTCCAATAGGAAAAAAAAATAAAACCTTCCTTTGTTACTTCTGCACATTAAACTATTTATAAAAATTTTTAATTTCCTGAATGGTGTTTCAAATATTAGAATCTGAACATTTTATGTAACTTACCATTGCATTTTACTCCCAAATGTTTAAGTAATGCATCTTCAATTTCTTAAACTACATATCATACATGGTGTTGTGCCACAAACCATTAGGGGGTACTTGCCCACCTGAAAAAAACCAATGAAGGAGGATCATATTGGTAAGCTGCCACTGGCATCATTACCAATTAGCATATAAAGGAGTGAAAACATAGAAATGAAGATTCATTTCTCACTGGTTGTCAGTTGAACATCGAATAAAATGTGGCAACTTCAAATACACATAGGAGCAACTTCAACAACCTTAGCCACCTGGAGCATCCATGAGATACTGAACTCAGAATCTATATAGATATCATTCTTCATTCCAGTTGGATAATAAAACTCTCTATATCATTCTGGACATTATAATGCCACAGCAGATAGTTTTTCACTAAAAACAATAAATCAAAGAAAATATAATTTTTCAATTTGAAATCAATAACATATTTTAAGGACAAAACAAATTTTCAGTGATGCCAATTCTGTGTAATAATACACAATGGCTGTTGCATTTTTGGCTGCTATTCTCTGGACGTCAGAATTAAAGAAGAATGACAAAGAACATCCCACTTCTGAAGCCTACACTGGTAGTAGGTAAAGCCTTGAGGAAATTTAGCAAAAGCTTGATGTGAAATATATGAAAACTAATAAAATCTCAGATATTACTATGGCCTACATGTATCTAATTGCTTCTTATATTTTGAGTTATCCATCAGCTTAAACTCAAAATGCCTGTCAGTAAAATGATCCAGTAGATTAACAAATGATCCCACTGCAGATTTTGAAGATCTTTATTAGTTTGCATGTGTTGCAAACTGTAAACTGAAAAGGCATCCATTCATGTGCTTACAGCATTCATTGCTGAAACAGGGAGCCAAACCTCCATGCTGCTGCTGTGCAAGATCTAGCAGAGGAATAACTGCTGATAGCTTGTAGTTGAATGGATAGTCAGACAATATTTCTATAACCTAACATTAGAAATATATATATATATGATGAATGTTCTGACAAAAGTTGCGAAATTGAAATAATTAGTACTTGGACTTAACGAAGTTGAATGTAACAGCAGCATTGTCAATACAAGATCAAGAAAGAAACAAATGCCGTTGTTCAATCCATATGAAGAATGCAAGATTTTATCTTAAACAGAATTTCACGCATGAGAATGCCCTGTTTTACTCAAACCCTCCTCATAATAAGTTCAGCTACCATATGAGTGTTTTCAATGAGACAGAAATGGCTGCAGACAACAACTGTTTATCCCACTACCCGTCACACAGTGAAAACAATAAACTAGCACTTATCGAAATGCAGGTTAGACACTTTTTTAGTCTCTTTTGATAAGATTGTTTGCATGCTTATAAATGCATTCTTTCATATCCTGCATTACCCATGGGCTTTCAGCAGGAAGATCCTTCGATGGAGCCCATGGGCACTAATCCGAGGCTGCCAAGTGTTGAAAAACAAAATAAGTAAACCCTTTTTCTTTTCTAAATGAACTCCAAAGCAATAATCAGCACGAAAACCCACCATTTGTAAATCCTCCAGCCTCCACTTACTTAGATTCTCTCGGGTACAATTGCGCTTGCATAAAAAATTTTCAGCACCGCAAGCATAAGCATCCATTTGAAATAGCCAATGCTGGTTTAACTCCCCCATTGCAGTGAACCAATGAGAACTTAGAGACAAATTTACTTGATCTTTCTTTCAAATAGATGAATTAGCATATATCCCAAACGGAATGCAGAGGACAAAGTAAAGAAATTGTGATTTACAGAAATCAATAGACAACTAACACAGAATTAGAGAAGAAACAACATAATCACACCATCCAACACGTTTGATATTATTGGGGCAAAAAAAAAAAAAAAGAAGAAGAAAAAACAATACTAAGAGCATCTCAACTTTACCTTCAACTAGTTTGCGTCAGTGAACTCCCATGGAAGGTCAGGACTGTTACCCGGAGTATCAATATGCTGCACAAATCGCAATAACCGTTTAAATTAAGAATTTATACGCGTTAATCGGACTCAATGAGATAGATAAAAAAAAAAAAAAGAAAGAAAGAAGATATAAAGAAGCGAAGAAAATGTAGCCCCGAGAAGCATTACTCACGTAGTGCAGCGCAGTGGAGAAGGATCGAGATGGCTGGAGGAACGAGAGAAACAAAGAAATGAGATTAAAAAGGAGTGATTGGAAGGGAAGATCGAAGGGAGGAAAACCTGAGGAACTTGACGGCTCTGGAGGAGACGAGCAAGCATTTTCAGGGACGCTGGGCTCAACGTAGACGACGGCGTGAGGGAGGGCCGTCTGGAGCCAGCAGGTAGATATCAGACAACTGATAGTTGAATGAAGCCGGCGAGACACCTATCGAGTGCGGAAGTTTCGACGTTTTACGGGGAGCGTCCTCCGAGTTTGGAAGTGGCCATGATCGGGTCGGGTCCATCATATCACCTCTCTTTCTGATGTGGGCCTGTGAACCCAATGCTCATAGGCCCAGCTCACTTGGTGCATTCATGAGTGTCATGAAAAGACTAAAATATCCCAGCCCACTTGGATGGGATATCAATTCGCTTTTGAAGGATATATATATATATATATATATATATATATATATCCAGTTTTTAGCACGTATAAATTGCCCTGGCATACATTTTGATGAACAATTTGTCATAATAAATTATTTTTTTTATTCAGGTGCACCTGAAAATATAATATTTTAAGAATTTAAACTTAATAAAAAAAATTTATTATATTTATCAGATTTGACTAATATTTAAATATGTTTATTTTGAGTATATTTTTCATAACATCAAAAAAGTAGGAGGGCTAAATCGTTATATGATGCAAAATAGGTTACGTAGATCGAAATTAACATATATATCATGGTCAAATTTTCCTCACATAAGGTGGTTTTTTTCTCGGTTGTAAGCAATTCTTCTTGTAGGGCCCTCGCCCTGTTTTTCTCCGTGCATGAATTTCAGTGATTTAAGCACATTCATCCCCACGCTCGCTCTCGACCCACGCGTCCTATCTCAATGACCAATGAAAGGTAAGAAATAAAAAAAAGTCTTTCTCAGCGTAGCACACACGAACTCCCCTGCGATTGCCCGCGGAATTCGAATCATTTCTGTTTGCGACAGCAACCGCATACGACTGCCTGTCACACGAGCAACACCCTTGAGTTGGATGCTTCCCGTCGGGGGGACAAAGAAGAGACAAGCACAGCCAATGGTATATCGGAACACGAACGGCCGAGAGGTGATCTTTGTGAGAAATGAACTCGGAGACCCGCTGGATGTGGACCCGATAACGCTGTCTAACTTGTCCATAGCAAGAAGCTGTGGCCCGACCACTGAGGTAGGCCCTTTAAAAAGGACACGGCCAGGAGAATAAATTTCAAAAATAGAAGTGCAAAAAAAAAAAAAAAAAAAAAAATCTTGATTTAGTGGTTTAGGTTATTGCTTTTGTTTTGCTCATGGGACATCGAAAACAATCTTTAAATTATTTTTTATTTTTTAATATTTTATATTATCCCTAAATTTTAACTCGTGAAATTTATTTTTATGGATATTATGATTATCGTTGGGAGAAAAAAAAAACACATTGATTTCTCCTCCTACTTTTTTTTTTTTTTGGCAACGAATGGTCAAGTTTATATTAAATTTTTTAATAAATTTATTATTGTAATTTTTAATTTTTAACTGTAATTACATGTAAAAAAATAATTAATTATTTATATAATTTTATAATATAAATTATACGTATCTATCAATATTTAAATCAAGTTTAATATTATAATATATAAAATTAATTTTCATTAATTAAGTTTTTAACAAACATATTGTTTGAAAATATTATAACGAAATTTTAACTGTTCGGCCGTACGCCACACGTCGGTCCTCCATGTTACCCATTGTCCCCTTCTAACAGAGGGACGAGCAACTGGGATTAGTAGGACGGACAAGTTGTTCCTCCCGAGGGGTTTCAATTTCGGCCAAAGAGGCTCTAATTAAAGGATAAAACTAAGGGGTTGGGACCAACAAATTCCTGATCCAAATTCGACCTTTTTCACCGTTGCAGACCCAAAAAAAAAAAAAAAAAAAACATGAGCCTCACAGTAACCAGGATGGTCGTAATTTGAGCATCACAACAAAAGTAAAGTTGTGTTACAATGTAATTATACATATATATTTTGTTTTCGTAGGACTCCTCCCTCTGGTGCATTTCCAAAAAGGCGCGATTATTGTCCCGTGAATGACTCCTTTTGGCAGCTAATCAATCAAATTCAACATGTCAAAGCAAGGTCTATCATTTAAGCCAGGTTTGTTCTCTTGACGTCATTCTCAAGGACGCGTGAACACTCGGCTGGGAGCTCGCGTAAAACCTGGCGCCATTAAGGAATTTCTCGACTCATGGCTGGCGGGGATTGGTCCCATCTCGATTGATTGAAGCCCAAACCTAACGCCGACGCGATTCAAATGTGATGTGTTTCGGCGCCTTCCCTTAGACTTAACGACGACGGGCCCGCATTGACATGAAAAAGTGAGACAAGATATCCGGCAACGCCTAGCCCAGATAAGCCATCGCTGGTGACTTTGGTGACCCAGCAACTGTCCCAACGCGACGTGACCCAATCAGTCACCGTCACAAGCCAACACGCCCGGGATAAGTAGGATTGTTGGCCGCACGCATGGCCACATATTTTCAGCTTTCGTTCCAAATCTTTCTACTGCCACACGAATGGCTATTGAACCAATCTATAATTTTTGCTTTAAATACATGGAATACCCATCAGTAGAATTTCGTTGTTGGTGTGCGAAATGTAGGACTTAAGCAGAATTTGTAATTTAGCTACACTATAAAGGTTTGTGTTCCTAGAGCCCGACAATTAACGAGTGATTTGATTAAGGGAAAATAGGATATGTTGAATTAAAAATGGGTCGATAGTGGTTTGTCAACAGATGTTATGATGACATTTGTAAAGTTCCTACTATCTGTTCAATATAACAGCTTATATACATATATATATATATATATATATATATTTTTTTTTTATTTTATTTTATTTTTTTTTTCTGTTGGTTTGTGCAAATTGTGAATCATGCAAAATTGTAAAAGTGAAGTCATTGACGAATAGGACGAGTTGTCTAACTTTTTCTTCTACTTCTTTCTCTAATTATCTCTTGTGGAGGCCTCCCAGAAAAAAAAAAAAAAAAAAAAAAAAAGGGGCCACTTCTGGCTACCTTTACCACGATTTCAATACTCTCCATTAGAGAAAAACAGAAAGCACTCCACCCTTCCCTAAGAATCCACTAGAAATGCAGGCAAGTTGTTGGGATGGGAACTGGGAAAAGTCATCGCGAAAAAGAAGAAACTTTTCATGCCTAAATTGAAGTGGAATGCAATTTTTTGTGGACCGAAGTGGAATCCATATTGTGGATGCATGCGAAGTCATTATGTTAATGGGAAAAAAATCATTTCCAAGTGTACGTTGGCTTGGCTCTAAAGAAGCGATGCGCACGCTAACCAACCATGTTGCTATGCAACGCATGTAAGCACATTTATAATCCACCATCGAAGTTGAGAGGCGGATAAGCAAGTTGTCATTGATTTCTGTGCCACAGTTTCTTCAGTGAATTGGGTTATTCGATTCATTAATTAATTAATAACCCTTACAACTTACAGTACTTGACCTCATTTCTTTAATGTACCATATTAAAAAATTTACCTTATAGCAAGGTTAGCCACCGCCCGATGCATAACCGACGTCATCTTTGATCAACAATCATTGATTCATTAATATTCTGTAAAAAAACCAAAATGAAAGAAAGAAAAAATTGAGAAAAAGCAAAAAAAAAAAAAAAAACTGTTAGGTATCCTGTGCGTGTAAGGAATTTTTAAGTGAAAAAAAAGATTTAATAAAATATAAATACCTTATTTAAATTAAAATTAAAAAAAATTGTCTGTTGAAAAAAAAGAAAAAAATAACATGAGAGAAAATCTAATAAAAATATTAGTAATTTGTTTCAAAATTTAATAGTAAATTTTTGTTTGATTGAGTTAACATTTTGCTGATGAATAAAAATTACCTTGTTCTTCGTTCAGAATGATAGGAATTATATTTGGCAGACTATAAGTATGAATTTTAATTTATATTTTGTATTTTATACATTATGAAGTTATTATGCATGATATTTTGATCAACCTTATAATCAAAAGTTTATTTGTAGTCTAATCAATTTATATTTGAAGATACGTAGATCTTAATTGAATCATAATTTGACTTTCTATAAGGGTAAGTGTTTATTTTAAATTACGATCACTTGTTTCTGATAATGTTCTATTATCTCTATTGCAGTAGTATAGATGAACTGTGTAAATGAATATTAATTTGTAGTTTAATTAAACTGAAATTTAGACAGCCAGTACGAGACATCTGGAATTTCATCGTGAAGGATTAGATTGTTATTTTGAAGTCAGGTTATTGAGTTATTATTAATAAAAAGTATATTTCATGTTAGTTAACTCATTTGACCTATCATTTTAGTTCGAATTGAATTTGTTTAATTTAATTAATGTAATTGTAGTTGTGTACTTCTATTGTATTCACTTGTTAATTATAATGAAGTTGATTTTTAGACCAGTGTGTCCTGTAATTTTTCTTCTTTACTTTAAAGGATTTTTCACGTAAAAAATTAGTATTCGTTGTATAATTGTTTAAATTGCTATATTTGTTATTCAGTCAATTCCTCGCAAATTTAAATAAGGATAGGTATCTTGTACGAAAGGTATCTCGTACAAATTTGTATTTGTACTTCATTGTCTCTCTCCCGTAAAAAAACAACAGGGTTATAATGAACAAACACCATTTTGATGATCACTAATTCTTATTGAGATACATGAATATTGTACATATGATCCATATAGTTGGGGAAACAAAGGCCAAGAGGATACAAACTGCACGTCTCTCTGGCGTAGTTTAAAGCCAGTTCAAATTGATGTACGATAATGTAAACATTTCCATCTATTGCTTGGTGGTCAGACATCTAATATAGGCACAATACTATTACAAATATATCATAGTACAGTATTAGAAAAAAAAAAAACAAAAAAACAAAAGGAGGTGTCTGGTGTATGCAAGTGGGGTGTGATGACCTGCATTGCCCAGCCCTGCAGCGGTGCACATGGGATGGAGTTTCACACTTGGGCGACAGAGCCCATGGAACATAAACAACTCACATGGCCCTCCTTCCCTCCATTGAATCTATTATGCACATGCCTTCCTCAAACTTCGGGTCCCACCCTTTTTGCTATTATATGAGCTCTAGACCAATTGGAAATTGTATGATAAAAAAAACTTGGTACATGCAAAACCAAAATGTTTTGCAGACACAAAAATTAGATACAAATTTATATTACTCAATTTTAATTATTAATTGCAGTTTATTTGGATCCGCATCCGATTGCACGTAATAAAACTAACTAGTACAGCAAATCTTATTTAAAATCCATTTTGGTCCTTAAATATTGTTCTTAATTACCTATAGCTGAGTTCTGACACGATACTAAAAATAAATTAGCTTCTATTTCCTTTGACGTGTCGGCCGACGTCTAAAGTGTTCTCCATTCCACTATATTTTGCATGGTGAATTTCGGAAACGATGAACGTGGTGGCCTGGGTGCGTGTGCCAAGCAATTCTAGACCGAACATCAGGACTTGTGCTCATGCTCTCTCATTAGATAATGTATCGACGGCCGGAGATGATGATGGAGTGCCTGAGATATAGTCGTTTTTGTTACTTAAACTCTGTTTGTTGGCAATCTGACACGAAACGGGCTTAGTTTGCATGATTTTCCAAGAAACTTTCGGGAGTAGATACGATAATTTTTGAAGAGTAACAGACGGTATGTGACATGTTACAAAACTTATTTATTATTTCGTCATTTAATCTAAATGGAAACTTTCGTTAGAGTAGAGCATGCATTAATTAATTAATAGCGTGATTCTATCTAGCCACTAAGAAATCTGCAATTAATGCAGCCAATGGGACCATGAGGACTTTCAAAAGGGCATCGCTATCATAAATTAATTTGAGTACGCTCCCATAAACTTAAACTGTCCTCCAAACCCCATTGGAAAATTTTTGAAGAAGAGAGTAGAAATGGAGGACAAGGAACAAAAATGGCGATACAACTTACACACAAAACAAAACAAATGCTCCCTTTCCTCCATGCCTAGAAGTCTCCGCTCGGCAAAAGTGAGTTTCTTTGAGTATCGGAAGTCAACCGATCCAAGGTAGATTTTGCAAATTTCCAAGCAGTTAGCTGCAAGTCATTAATTTACTCCTCTTACAAATGATGATAGACACGGATTATATTATCTATTAATCTACGAAATTGGGAGTTGTGAACTTCAGTAATTACGTGAAGAAAATTCAGTGTGAAACTAAGTCATAGCCCCCACTAAAGAGGAGTCGACAAGAGAGAAGGTTTATGGTGGGCTAGTGAGGGACATATTTAAAGCTAGGTTAGACTCTTGAAAAAGGGTTAAACATATGAAAATACAAAAATTAAATGTGAGCTACTAACGGATAATGCGTGTAGAGAAGAAATAATGTAAGTAATCGTTCAAGAACAAAATAATTAGCATATCCAATTACATTGCGATAATTAGATCTCAATTTAATTTTAAATTAATGATAATTTCAAGTTAATAATTTAAATGCACAAAAACTATGATAAATTACGTTGACATAATATAAATATTAGTTATATTAGTGTTGAATTTATAGTAAATTATTTAAATATTTAAGGCATCTACACATATATTTATAATACTATCATATTGATCACAAAATATTGATTACTGTCAAAAATTATAAATTTATCCCAGGCAAATATAACATAATTAACTGCCTATTTTTGCCAATGGTAATTTTAAAACGAAAAAGATGTGAGACGGACAACGTAGGGAAGTGCAATTGACTGTTTAAATTTCGTCTCATTCCCTTAATTGACCAATCTCAATCTCCTAAACAACACCCCCCATGACCCATTAGCAAGAGGTGGGGTGGCCCAGTGGAAATGGCAGACAGCAGGCAACAGCGACAAACAATCAGGGGAAGATAACATCACCATGCCGTCACCTACCCCAACAAAGGGTTAAAAATACCGACCCGCGTTATCCTCCCACCGAACTCTAAATCCATAGTTGTTTCTCTTCCGTATATTATAACCCATCAAGTTCAACCACATAACTCTTCTCCAACGTCCTACATATCATTAACCCCTCCCTCTCATCACAATAGTTTAGGACTTTTCACTACTTTCTTAAACATTTCAAGATCCATCAACAAAAGTATCACAAGATCCAAGCTACATAGAGAAAGGCCTGGTTGTACAGAGTCCAAAGCTCTCAGAGCAATCTCACGGAAGTAGTAGACAATGGCAAAGATGGGATTTGAGGAGACAGAGCTTAGGCTAGGGTTACCAGGGAATGGTGGTGAAGGAGAAGTAGCCAGGAAGAGAGGTTTCTCTGAAACTGTGGATTTGAAGCTCAATCTCTCTTCAAAGGAGGTGGAGATTGATCCCATTGAAAATTCCAGGAGTCTGCTCGGGGCAGCTGGGAAGAACCTTCTTGCCACTGATCCAGCAAAACCCCCCGCTAAGTAAGTCGTATGCTTTTTTTCACTATTATTTTTCTTTTGATCAACCTTTTCATATTTTGATATTTCTAGTATCATATGCATAATTGTAGTATAGGAAAAGGTAGATTGGCGCATATTAATTGAACTAACCGATTTTATTTTATTTTTTGGCAAAAAATTGGAAATGTGTTGTGATTTTTCAAAAATATATTATGTTAAAAAAATTGTACTTTTTTTATACTCATGTAAGATACGGCAGACTAAGGGATGGGCTTAAGTTGAGCACATTTCTTATCTGGGGGAGAGAGAGCGTGTAATGCTTTAATAATTAACCCTCCCCCCGTGACTCTTTTATTTTTTTTTTCCCCCTTTGTTCGTTTTAGGTGTTGAATTTTAACTACTAATAAAATTATGTTTTGTGATTTTTTTTTTTTGGTCGTAGAGACGAGAGAAAAATGCAAAATCAACATTCCGCGGGGAAAAGAATCTTGCCATTACGCGTCGGCTTAAAGCTTACAAAGAATTATAATAATGAATATTAGATATGTTGTCGCTCTTGCATCTAATCTAAGCATATGATAACCTATATTCCCACTTATCTATTATTCATAAACAAGAAAGATGTCGAAGAGAATGCGCTAATTGCCTAATTCTATATGCTTGTTGAGTTGTTTCCGTGAGAATTTCTAACATAATTTACCTAAAAAGTGAGTCAAATTAATTTCGTGCTATATACAATAGAAAATAAAATATAGAAATAAAATTTAATTAAAATAAAAAATGCAGTTAAAAATAATAATAATAAATTTTTTATACTCCCTAAAAAAAATTAAATAAGTATGGTAACACATTATTCCATTATTTCCATTTAGTCTTTCCACAAGAAATCAAGAGGATAAAAAAAATTATTTATTTTATGACCAGTAAGGTCTAAGTCTTACTCCTACTTTAATTAAGAAAAAATGATTTTTATTGCATCGATTAAGGTTACGAATATTCTAAAAGATAGTCAATTTTTGTTTCTTTTTCTTTTTTTTCCTTCCAATCGGAAATCTGTCCAAAATCATCTAATATTCTCCCGAAATATTTGCATACCGAGAAATAAGAATGTAGTAAGGAATTAGAATTAGAGAGAGAGAGAGAGAGAGAGAGAGAAGCTGAACCAATCTGTCTCGCATTAAATTATAGTATAGGCAAGGCACACATGTGCCAGATTGTTTATCTCAATGACATAAGAGTTGATTTATGCTCCAGCTTTTTTTGGTGGTGATTATACATATCATTTCATTGGTTTCATAATATTCCTTGGTCTTTGTGGTCATGCATACTGTTCTCAATCATTTAATGCTCATTTAATTTGGCAAAATGATACACCAAAAAAAATGAAAATTTTAGGGCACAGGTCGTGGGTTGGCCTCCTGTCCGATCATTCCGGAAGAACATGTTAGCTGTCCAAAAGAACAGCATTGATGAGGAGAGTCAGAAGCTTGGCACTAATAATGCACGCTTTGTGAAGGTCAGCGTGGACGGTGCACCTTACCTTCGTAAAGTCGACTTAAAGATGTACAAGAGCTACCAAGAGTTCTCTGTTGTCTTAGGCAAGATGTTCAATTCCTTCACCATAGGTACATATGTAGACGTGCATTTAGATCAAAATCTCACCCATTGTCCCTACTTATCTATACGTTAATTAATGATTTTAATTAATTAAATATTGGGTTTTAATGCGTTAATATGGTTGTCCACATGTTGAAGGCAACCTTGGGTCGCAAGGCATGAAAGATTTCATCAATGAGGGCAAGCTCATGGATCTGCCTCATGGCAATGATTATCTTCAGACTTACGAAGATAAGGATGGTGATTGGATGCTCGTTGGCGATGTCCCTTGGGAGTAAGTCCTTAAGTGATTGATTGATTGATATATCTCCAGAGCCAAGATTTAGATTAAAGAAGTAACACCAAAACAAACAAAATGAAGAACCCAAAAATTTTGGCAGTGGAAGTGAGTGAACTGAACTGAAGTTTGCGTTCGTTTCACACAGAATGTTTGTCGAATCATGCAAGCGGCTGCGTATAATTAAAGGAACCGAGGCGACTGGACTTGGTTAGTATAACGTGTTACATATAGAATTGTATTTTTAATTAGTTGCCTCTTTGCAGGAGTAAACCGACTCAATATAGAAAAAGTGAAGACCAAAAAAAAAAAAAAAACTTTAAAATCGGTTGCCCTTTTTGCCTTTCATAACGGGAAAGAAAAAAAAAACACGTAAACCCTTTCACTTTTAGTAATCTAAATTGCCACGCTTGCTCTTTCTTAAGAGCTGCTCTCTTATATATATATATATATATATTACTTAATTAAATTATAAAATTATTCCCATTTAAGTTAATGGTTGTTTATGTTCATAATCCTCTCTGGAATCCCCTTGAAGCGCCAAGAGCCAAGGAGAAATGCAAGAACAAAAGCTGAGTAGACATCAACAGCCCCCCGGAACCAAAATGCTGATGAAAGCACACAGGTTTTCAGCAAGGCTTGTTAATGGCCGTCCTTTCAAGGTCTTCCTGTAATATTAAGTTTGATATATACACAATTGTGAGGTACTTCAATATTTATTGCGGACAGGGAATATAAGAACTCTTACCTTGTGTTGCAAGACTTTGGGTTATATATATATATGTGTGTGTGCATGTCTGGCTTGTTTAGAACTGATGATTATTTGCCTATCGATATCTGTAATAATGGACCTGTTTGGTCGTAATCGTGAGTTCTTAATTACTCAATTATTTATTTATTTTGCATATCTTGAAAAGAAAATTTATATGTACGAATGTGGATGTAGATGTGTGTGGGTGGGTGATTTTTTATTTTTGTACTTCAAATATATAGGATGTCACTTATATATATATATATATATATATAAATATATAAATTATATAATTAAAAAAAGTCACATCTAAAACAAATAGAAGAAATAAAAAATATATGAGAAAAAGATTTATAAATTTAATATGTTAAAATTTAAAATTAATATTTGATGTTAAATTTACAAATTTATTATTTGTTGATTGTAATGCACTGCATTTTTCGTCTTCGCAAGTGCAAATTGAAAGGCACGTAGTCAAAAATCAACTCAAATGTACAATTAAAATCTTTTTAAGTGTTTTTTCTTATATTTTTAGTTTAATCCATCCAAACCTTACAATCTTTTAGTTTTTCTGTTAATTGAAAGGGCGTATTAGGTTTCCAGTTAACTGTGTCTACTTGCCAGGTAACGTGGTCATTAATATTAATAAAAATTTAACATAAAAGTATAGAAAAAATGTGAAGACAAAAATGATGGCAACCTTCAATCTGTTTTTTCTTGCTCTGTTTGTTCCTAGGAGAAAATGCAAGAAAGCGTCCTCAGAATGGGCTATTCGAGATTTTGGATGCACTTTTTTTAATTTTCTAAACCCAAAAAAAAAAAAAATCTTAAAATGTTTAATTAGTTCTGGGCCAAAATGTTATGGTGATGTTTGAGCGTGACAGAAATACAAAACGTAAAAGAAATATGTATGGAGCAATTTAAATTCCTCTTTGACTGTTTGCAATCCAATAAATTTCGAAACCCAGCTTCACTCTCCACTTGTCACGCGCAAAGCACAATGCAAACCCCCCCCCCCTCCCGACACAGACGAAAAGAGCTCCGACCATGGGCAGCAGTGCTCGAGCAGGTCTATGCAATTAGAACTAGAAATAAATTTCCCTGTTGTGTCGACGTCAACATCAATAAACGTTCAAGGAGTAGGAACTTGACTGACATTCGCAATGTTCAACAACTCTACAAGCATGAAATAAATGCTTTAAATGGGTTCGGTGCATTTGATCTTCTTGTAGGTGGAAGTCCATACAGCACCCACCCCTTGCTGGTAGCAATTGCCATCATCGGGATGTACTTGAGTCAAGGGGTAAAAAGAATCATCCCCCTTCTTTGATTGCTAACGTATTCTAGATACGGTTAAATGTCCAGCAGCCTATCATGGATGAGTTAATGTGACGGAATATTGACTCAGATTGATTCTTACTTTAATCCTTTTCCATTTTTTCTTGTTGACAATCGATTGACCAAGCAAAACAGGATTTTCCCAGAAAATAATAGAATGTGACAGCTAATCAGCGGAAGGGGGATGTGCCTATAACAACCTTCACCTCAGTGATCAGGCCAAGATATTAGTACAAATTCTTTTTATTCAATTAAGTGCTGAGACTCCAAATATTACATTTTCTTTGAAATTACAGCTGCAAGGCAGATGGGCCTCGAACCGTTAGTATAATTCAGGTCCATTTGCATTCATGGGACACAACCAAAAGAAATAATTTAAGAGATTATCTCACTTTTACTGTTACCAAATCTCTAGTAAGAGACCTTAGATCTTATAAAAATACACACTACACACTTAATAGACTATTTTTTGGATAAGAGTAATAACTTTATGATAAGTAATATTAAAACTAACTCGATCTGAATTTGATATATACTGTTAAGTACTGGAATAGTAGGCAGCCTTTACGAGTGAGAATGTAACGAAATCCCACCTAATTGCTTTTTGGAAAGAGGGGGCTCCAAGCACGTTACGAGGCCGAGTGGCAATCCTCCTTCGCTTCTTATCGTCCTCGCACGACTGCAAGGCGAAAAGAGGGAAATCTGTAAAATTGTTTCACACGAATATTATCTTTTCGGTCAGGCTTTGGACATAGAAATCTTTTTTCAAAAACCAAATAGTGACGATGTATTGTATTTTTATGCCTGCAAAATTAAAATGCCTTGGTATGTTAATATTCAAAGATCTTTATTGGCCGTGACTCCCAATAAAGTGGAGGATAATCCTTCACTCGTCTCTTGACCGAGGCAATTCGGAACCCGAACCCTCTTCGAGCCATCAGCCAAACGTTTACTTGGGAAATTGTTTTCCATTCCACCGAAGTTGCCCCTGACCTACAGGGACGTTCAACAATTATTGAAGACTAAGACCAACTAAAGTTTGAAAGTGAAAGCAAAAGTAAGCTGTTAATCGACTCTACTTGAAGGTGAGATATCACTTTTCCGGAAAAGAAAAAGGAAATGAACAGAGGCCCTATCATTGTTTTAAGAAAGCATGATGTTTCTTTGATACATTTCTTCGGGTAAAACAAACCAGATGATTCTATGTAAAAGTTGTGTTTAAGTGTCATACATTCGGGAAGACTGAGGACTGATAAAACTATGTTTCACTAAAGATAATATGAACGCAACTGAGCTCATCTCCGCGAGCTGTCAGAGTAGGATATCCACCTACGTATAATTTTACTAGAATCACTTCATTACATATATTCCCCCCCCCAAAAAAAGGGAAAATGTATACCCAGAAATCATCTTTTATTGGAGATGGATTAAAATATATCAGTTGTGATGCATGGACTGTAAAATGTCCAGCAGTTAAACATCTGTCATTACAAGTCTTCAGGATTATGATTTTAGTGTCCACACAAGCGATTTTCGAGTAAATAATTGCAAAGAAACTACCCCATCATGATTTGAACAATAAAAGTTTCATAAAGCTAACTATTCACCAGGTTTCGAATGGCCCCAGTCAACAGTTCCTTATACCTGATGCATGCACGCCGTCTAATCTGGGGCACTGCATCAGCAATCTCTTTGGAATTAAATGGGGCAACTAATTAATTTCACTGTTTTAACTTGTGGTAAGAAGGCAGGGTACAGGCCGCCGTCCAAATTCATGATATATGTAGGAAGAGTCCGTATGGTCATACCTGGATCCAAGTTCCTACAAGAGTTCAGGTTCAGATCATTGAGTTCTGGGCAGTTCAAATACAGAGCCTGCAGTTCAAGTTCGCAAATTGAGAATAATATACGAATTTTATTAAGTCAAACACTGGTTTCTGGACAATAAAATCTCCCATCTAAGCCAGAACAGCCCCATAAGCTGAGCTTCTTGAACTGGCCATGCTTGATAATGAGTTTCTTGAACAGCCCCATGTAATTTGTTTTGAAATGTTGCTTGCCACTCAAATTCACAGCTTCCCTTGGAGGTTAAATCCTGGGACCTTGGGTCAGATACGGTCATCCACAGTCCGTGAGCCCAAGAAGAGGCAACTGAGCTGTGGCAAACTGGATTGCACCTGAGAAACAAAAATAACACAACAATCAGTACAAACTCCTGTGACATAGCTCTAGCAAACCACAACCGAGATTGCTAGGTCATGCAAGGACAAAGAGCAACTAAGAGTCAAGACATTGTTTCAGGGAATACATTGCAAATCATTCCGATACCGCTGTCACTGATGTTTGACCTGAAAACAAGTTGAAGTATCATATAAATAATCTAGAAAACAAAATGGTGAAAGAAATTTTAAAAGATAATGTTTAGATTCAATTAAAGGGTGGTCTGAAACATACCCAACGAGATCTAACAACTTTAATTTTGAAACACTTGATGCAATTGCAGAAACAGAAGCATGGTTGATCTCAGTTCCGAGAACAAGATAAAGCATTCACAAACCCCTAAAATCATCAGCAACCATGCCGTCATTGTCACTCTATGGCATCAGCTACATATGGTTTGAAACTTGGGCAACTCCTTCCCAAACCATCATCCATGACTACAATATCAGTGGTGTCATTTTCTTGGCAAGAAAAATCTAGGGATATCTCCTTCAAATTAGGGCAATTAAAGACCTAACACACAAAAGGGGTAAAAAAAAAAAACAAAAAAGAGGATAAGACTGTGTCTAATGAAGTGACTTAAATGCCAATATAATGCTTCTATGTAACCTAGAGCCAAAAGTGGAGTAAAATCAAAATCCAACTATTCTAGAATCACAAAACGTCAGAGCAGGGAAAAATTATGCTGCACCAACTGGGCTAAAAACAATACAGGGAAAATTACCATCTTGGAAAGAGAATAAAGATTTGATAGCCAAAGTGTAGCAATAGTTGATGAACAGAGGACAAAAACCCCCTAGACTGGAACATCCATCCACTTAAGGCTTTTCAGGCAACATTTCTCAGCAACAAAACGACCCAATTCATTGCCCAGTAGCATTTGCCAACCAGGGTCAATCCTCTCCTTCTCTACTTATATATCCAGGAACAGATTGGCTTCACCTAATGATGACAATAAGCTCTATGAAAGGGCACATACAAACAAACAAGACCATAAATGCCAAAAAGTGGAGAAATCACCCTAAAAGTAGGGCGCATGGTATACCCAGTGATCCGATTGACTGCAGTGTCAACTCCAGAATGGGGCAAGAAAATGCAATGCAAGCCAACATTGTCGCATCCACATCAGTTTAACAGCCAAAAAACCAATTGACAGAAAGGGGGTAGGGATCAGATTCAACTATTCCAATGGCAAATGCTCTATTTATAATTTCCTCAATAGTACAAGAGTTGTCTTAGCCACAGAACTGAACAAGATTCATAATTTAATATCTCGGCTATCCTTAGACAGCAAAACTCTGCAAGCTAAAGGAGCGTATTGCTGAACAAGATTCAAAATTTGGGTTACAGAAAGCCATGCCCACAACGATTTGCCAAATAAATTCTCCTTAGGAATCTTACAACAAGCAAAACTGTAAACAAAGCGGTACCACGATTTGTCAGCTTTTATAAATCGAACATTATATTATTCACAGCATTTTTCCTTTTGAGAGTCCAAGAACGTTATTACTTTTAACTGAATCCGTTAGTCTCAGTTGGGATTAAGGAATCTTAACATTTCGGTCACCATAATCTCGGTGTCCGTAGCGAGAAAACCAACATCCCATAAAACAAACAGCCAGGAAGAGTCTCTGCGCAAGAAACCCTAACCTTTCCATTCTTAGATTCAATCTAACAAAAGCAGGACACTTCTGCAACATGGATCGAACAAACCCAAGTTAAGCCCTGGGGGGAACCTTGAGCCTGAGCTCATCGGCCGCAATCCACAGACTCCTTGCAGTGTCCCTCCACCCCTGGCACGCCCTTGCCGGCGACAGCAGAGCAGCTGGCGGACGAAGCTCTTATTTTGATAAGAAAGAAATTAATGTTTACGTGGGAAATAACACAAAGTCAAAATTTTAAATTTAAATTTTGATAAAAAAAAATTATGAGATTTTATCTTGCATTTTAATCATTAAAAAAACTGTGGAATTTATAGCGTAGCTTGCCGTTGTCAGCCACCCCGCGAACTCTTCAGATATTGCCATGGTCAAGGTCTGACGGCGAGCCAAGCCTTAATTAACCTTGACCAGTCTCTTTTTTCAATCTAAAGATATATATATTATATATATATAAAGGGACCATCCTGCACCAGATCACTCAAGAATTGGCCTATCTCACAGCCCAATCCAAATCTATAGAAAACTCAGAATTAATCTTTTTCAAATAAAAAAAAAAAGTACCAAAAAGGAACTGTACATGGATTGAGGATTCAGCTACAGAAGTTGAAAAATCAAAATTCGACAATAGTGGCCAAGTGAGTATTGCTTGCTTTAAGAACAAAAAAAAAAAAAAAAAAGAATAGCTTCAAAGATTAAAAAGAGAAAACATACAAAAAGGATTGAGATTTTTTTTCTTATTTTTCTCCAAAAACAAAAAATCCGTCTAACCGCTGGAGCTTGTGAATGAAGCAGATAGCGGCATCCAAATCACAAATACAAAAATGGACAATGAATAAGCCCTCTGAGAAAATCAGAATCGCCTGGGCTTTGGGTACTTTTGAAATTCCTGAGGAAGCCAAAAAATAAAATAAAAAAAAAAAAAAAAAACATACTTGAAATGAAAGCGTGAGATGGTGTTCAAAATCAGTTTACGAAGACAGATCGTATTACAAAAAGACAAGCAAAAGATCTTCTCATTACTATTACAAGAGGACAAGCCGACATCTTGGGTGTCGCCAGAATGGACGACATTCTAGTCAATTAAAAAAAAAAAAACCAAAATGGTTGGCATGAAAAAACGAATCAAATGTCAATGTAATTGTCTGTAATTCAATTAATTAATTAGTTTTATTTAATAAAAAAACCATGGTACCACACATTTAAATTGATATCGAGACTCCTTTGTTAATGTTATCATTTAATTTCTTTGATATGAAATATTGTTATCTAGATATTATTAAATTTAAATACTTTTTGTGGATTATTTTAGTATTAATAAATATAAAAATTATCATTATATTTATAACATAAATTCTCATTAGTTAAAAAAATGATTGACAATTAAAAAAAAAAAATCGATCTCGCCTTTTATTTGTTCAATCCATCTCATCAACTATCTTAGTAGCACAAACTCCATAGGAGTGCACATTCATGCGGTGGGCTGGGGGAGTGCACAGGTCAGAAGCATGTGGACGCATAACTTTTTTTTTTTTTTTTTGCACTCGCGACGAAGTAATCATATTAATTAAAAAAATTATAGCAATAAGAATTTTCTTTTTTGTTAAAAAAGTTATGAATAATGAATAACCTAAGGTGAACAGTGAGCAACGTTTCGATTATTTTGTGAAAAGCCTATATAGCTTAGAGATATTATTTATTCACATCCCAATGAACCGTCTGGGGATAGATTTGGGACACGAACTAGGCAGACAAACGCTAGTAGCTCCTTTCTATGTTGGTGAGCCAACGTGATATGCCTCACCAAATAAAATTATATTAAATGTACTTTAAAATGAGTCAAATCGTTAGATTAAAATCTTAAAAAGAGCGCAAATTTTAAAATTACTGATCGCTCGTAAATTTTATCAAGTTAGAGATGTAAATATAAATTTCGCTATGTATTGAGACGGAAACGAAGTTCTCTGAAGACCTCTGAATTACAACGATGGCTGCTGATGATTTCCCTATTTGCACCCCGGCCCATTTTTTGGTCTAAGTACGTGCTGCGAAATCCACCCCCCCCCAACAACTTTCTCGAAGCAAGGGGGAAAATAGAGACGACGGCGATGTCTGAGTCAACAGCGTGGAATCACATCTTTATTACACAACTCAAACCAACTCAACTCAAACTCCCGTATATAATTTTTGTACATTGTTCTGATTATAAAAGATGGAATAAGTCGCAACACCCCAGCAGACACATTCGATGTCATTTCCATCGAGTTGGTATCATCATCATCTTCCCTTTTAATTCTGTTGATTTGATCAAATTCCCCTTTTAGCGTTTTCATGGAATTTTGAATGGCTCTTTCTAATTTTTCAAGCTCTCTTCTTCCTCCGAAACACCGCATTTTTCTACCCGAAAAATGTTCCTTAATGTCGCTTCGATGCCAAAGCTTGGGCCGCTCAGCATGGAATTTGGCTAACGAAACACCTACCATTCCTCGAGCTTTGTCCGAAGCAAGCGAGTCCTTGTCTTCCACCACCAGACAGCCTGGGCAAAGACTGGCCGACGTGTGGCGACAAGTCCACGGAGAAGACGATTGGGTGGGCTTGCTCGATCCAGTTGACCCAATTCTACGATCAGAGCTCATCCGGTATGGCGAGATGGCCCAGGCTTGCTACGATGCTTTCGATTTCGACTCATTCTCCAAATACTGTGGCAGCTGCAGGTTCGTGCGTCACAAGTTCTTCGAGTCGCTGGGAATGACACATCATGGCTATGACGTCACTAGGTACCTCTACGCCACAGCGAATATCAATCTCCCCAGTTTCTTCAAGCAATCGCGGTGGCCAAAAGTGTGGAGCAACCGAGCCAACTGGATCGGATACGTTGCAGTTTCCAACGACGAGACTTCCAAGATTTTAGGCCG
Source organism: Ceriops tagal (assembly GCA_021533255.1). Classification (NCBI taxonomy): domain Eukaryota; kingdom Viridiplantae; phylum Streptophyta; class Magnoliopsida; order Malpighiales; family Rhizophoraceae; genus Ceriops; species Ceriops tagal. The sequence continues at coordinate 3,947,670 of CM038603.1, forward strand.
TCGTGATATTGCCATCGCCTGGAGGGGAACGGTAACGCGCCTGGAATGGATTGCAGACTTGATGGACTTCCTTAAACCCATTAATGGAAACAACATCCCATGCCCGGATCCTACAGTAAAGGTCGAATCAGGGTTCCTGGACCTCTACACCGACAAGGACGAAGCCTGCCGGTTCTGCAAGTTCTCGGCCAGAGAACAAATTTTGACCGAGATCAAACGACTCACACGACTGTACCCTGACCAGGAATTAAGCATTACGATCACGGGTCACAGTCTAGGCAGCGCTTTGGCCATGCTCAGCGCGTACGACATAGTTGAAACCAGGTTACACGTGCTGCCGGATTGCCGGGCTCTGCCCGTTTGCGTTTTCTCGTTTTCGGGGCCTCGTGTCGGGAATGTGAGATTCAAGGAGCGAATAGAATATTTGGGCATTAAGTTGCTGAGGGTCGTTAATGTGCACGACGTAGTGCCCAAATCGCCTGGGTTTTTATTTAATGAACAGGTGCCGCCTTTGATAATGAAGATGGCCAGAGGACTGCCCTGGTGCTACTCTCACGTCGGCGTGGAGCTGACCCTAGATCACAAGAATTCGCCGTTCTTGAAACCAACGGATGACCCGGCTTGTGCTCACAACTTGGAGGCTCTCCTGCATATGCTTGATGGGTATGCCTTTCTAATTTAATTAAATTTTCAGTTAATGATTGCTAATACTCTAAACATTTTGTTATGAACTCGTTCAATTTTCATCCTTCTAAATTTTAATCCATGAAATAAATGAAATTTCATTCTTTTGTTTTAATCCAGATGATGGGGTCACCTAGTGCTACAATAAAGAATTTGGTAATGGTCTTTAATGAAATCTACAATTATTTGAGAAAGTGATGCTATTAGTCAACAAAATTCAGTTGTTAAACAGGGTTTATGCGTCGTATGCATGGTTAGATTTATAAACGGGTTTCCCAGGAGCCACTAATCTTTACGATGTACTTTGTGTTATGATAGATCTTTTTGGTAAGTTCAATTCCATGCGAAAATTGAAAATTTCCACCTACAGTTGTGCAAAAGTTGGGTTTTAAAGAAGGGCATATATTGACCATCAAAGCAACTTGAAATTGACTGAATATTTAAGTGTGTTTCACATGAGCCACTAATCTTGTGATGTCCTAGTGTTTTAGTAAATCTATTGGGTAAGTTTAATTCCATAGGAAAGAATTTTTCCATGTACAATTATGTACAGTTATAAAGAAAGCGTTTATCGACCAGAAGAAGCACTTGAAAATGACGCAATGCATGGACATATAAAGTTCTATTATTGCTACTTTGTATACATTTGTGAGAGCCATTTTTCAAAAAGTCTTCAACTCAAATTTCTTTGTCTAATGGCACATTCCTTGCTGTGTTTCATTCTTCTGTTAATTGACCCATACGCGTGATTAGCCACAGATTGCATTCGTATGTTGTAAAAGTTCTGTTAAATATTTATAACTAGAAATGGATTCCCTTTGAATGGGAATCCATTTTCTGAAAGATGCTGGATTTCGTACTTTGGTGGGTCTCCGAAATCCTTTCGATGACCTATGTTGTGTTGAAGGGATATATTCTATATTAATTATATGTTATATGATTTCTATATTAATAATATTTTTATTTTATATATTAAATATTTCTTATACATTTATATATTAAATTTATATATTAAAATATATAAATAATAATAGTATATTATTATATATTATATATTAGTTATTATATTTTGAGGAAACCCAAAAGGCAGGTAAGTTTTCATTTTCCAAATTGTTAAAAAAATAAAAATTCGTCTTTTGGCCTTTCTTTTGCATTCGATCTTTGCGAGGGAAGTTTAATTTAAAGTCTGTGCCAAGGTTTTAGACGCAAAGGAAATAGAATCTTCGTTTGAACACCATCTGTTGCCCTCGGTGATGGCTGGCCGCTGGGACCTAAGCCTTTATGATCCCTCATTTCTTATTGGTTACAGCCATGTCATGGGCATTACTGGAAATCATCAATCCGACTGACAGACTGAAATAAAGTCACGAGTTCCAGCCAAATTGAAGCCATTGAAAAGGAGCGAAAAATGAAAATGATAAATGCCTTCATTATTGCTGTTTTGCAAGGTTGTAAGGTGCCTTGGAGTAAGATTTATTCCAAATATGTTTTGAGTATACTGTATGTCACTTAAAATGATTTACTGTTGAACTCTTTCTACACTTTGAATAGGGGTCTCAATTTAGAGATTACTACATTGCATGTGAACCTCTAAGATCGTCTAGCCCTACTGATATTTGGCAATTTGTAATAAAACGAAATTTCACGATGCCATGACAACTCAATTTCAACTTGTTATGTTTGACATCGTTGAAATCTTAATGCAACTTTCTTTGCTAGTTGAAAAAACAAAGGTCATAGCAATCCAAGAGGGTTTCTCTTTATCTTATTTTTATCTGATTATACTGTATACAGATACCATGGGAAAGGCCATAGGTTTGCCCTAGCAAGTGGGAGGGACCCTGCATTGGTGAACAAGGCCTCTGATTTTCTCAAGGACCATCACTTGGTTCCACCGTACTGGCGGCAAGGTGAGAACAAGGGTATGGTAAGGAATAGCGATGGCCGCTGGATGCAACCGGAAAGGCCTGAGCTCGATGATCATCCTCCATATATGCACCTCTATCTCAACCAATTAGGCCCATCTTCCGAGAACTACCAGTAATTGTATCTCCTGGATAATTAGGCTTGAAAATTGTACTTGACATGCTGATGGGATTTTTTTTTCTCTTTTTTAGGGGGTTGCTAGGGAAAATATGCTGTTGGGTAATTTACCAATCGAAACTTGTATTATTCTTGGAGTATCCATGGGAAATCTGTTCTTATCAAGCTCTCTCCATTTACCGTAATCACCAGTTATAGAAACTGAATTTCACAGTTCATCATGCAGTGTAAAAACTCCTGGAAAAACATTTGAGATTTGACCTTGAATGTGACGATATTAAGCCCTAAATGGAAACATGCAGCACGCTTAACTAGCTAACAATTCACAGCAGCTTTCCAACAAATTTGCCTGAGGATGGGTGTCCGGTGTGGTTTCCTGGATACACTCCAATGCTAACTTCAGGTTCTTAATAACTTTCAAACGATGGAAACGACTTTCGATTGATGTTTAAAGCAACTCGGAGCATCACAAGTTAAATGCTAAGCACACTCACACAATGAACATAAACATGTGCACAACGACACACACAACATGGTAATTGCCACAATTTTTAATCATGTTTCCACACCTCAATCAACTTGTTAAGGGCTCTAGTGGAAGAACCATTCTCTGACAAAGCAGCAAAAGCTTTTTGTCTCATCAGTAAACTGGTTTCTCTCAACTCCTTCCCTTTGTCCGAGTCCATCAACTCGTTGACTCGTGCCTCCAACTCAGCTCCGCTCACAAACCCATCTTCCTCATCTTTTTGCTCCACTGCAATAGCCAGCTTCATGTTCTCCACCAATAAATTTCTATTCAAATGCTGCTCCGCGTGGAGGGGCCACGCCACCATTGGCACCCCAGCAACAACTGCTTCTAGCACCGAGTTCCAACCGCAGTGCGTCACAAACCCACCTACCGAGCCATGACGGAGCACGGCAACTTGTGGGATCCATGATTTCACCACCATAGCCCTGTCTTGAACTCTCTCCAGGAATCCCTCAGGTAAAACTGACTCCAAATCGAAATCACTAACATAGTGGGTTTGCTTGCTGATGTCTTCACTCGGCGGGTTTTTGACTACCCACAAAAACCTTTGTCCACTTCTCTCTAGCCCATTGGCTATTTCTCTAACTTGTTTCACAGAGAAAGATCCACGGCTGCCAAAACAAAGAAAAACCACTCCCTTGCTTGGTTGCCTATCAAGCCATGAGAGGCAATCGCGCTGGTTACTGTCTTCCCTGGCAGCAATCAAAGGGCCGATGCAGTAAATTGGGGGAATTGCGATTGCGGTATTATGATTACAATCGGAAAATACTCCTCCGGCAAGATTCCCGACGGCCTTTGGCTCAAGATCTTCAAAGGTGTTGACAATAATTCCATCAGCTTTTGGCAGATGCGAGCAGAAAAACAGAAAATGGTGATAAGAAGGATCTTCTCGATCGAGGGCCGGTTCAGGCACGTGAATTGCTTTCAACGGAGGGATGCCGGGGAACTGAAGGACAGTTTCAGTAAGATCTTTGAAGCTCTCGTGATAAGAAGCATACTGTTCATGAATTCTAGGAAAATACATAAAGCCAGCAAGACAAGCAGCCCCAGAAGTGAAATAGTAGTAAGTGGGAATGTTTAGATCTCTACCAATAGAAAGCGCAGAACCGCAAAACAAGTCAACAACAAACGCTCTTACTCTAACATTGCTTCCAGCACTGCACATCTCTCGAAGAGAATGGAGAACGTTGGGCGCATTGAGGCCAATGGACTCGAAAATCATGGCAGCCGCGCTGCGGGTGGGAGTGGTGTCGACGGAAATGGAGGGAAAACGGCGGAAGGAAAGAAAAGGGTGGGTTCGGGAGATTTGGTCGATGTATGAATCCAAGCTTGGGTTGTACAGGAGATCATAGTCGGCGAGGAGGATGGTAATGGAGAACTGGTGGTTGTAGTGGTGGAAAATAAGCTTGGCAAGCTCAACCATGGAGATTGCGTGGCCCATGCCTGGAGCTGCGTAAAGTACTATTGCGTCTTGCATCTTCTATCCTCGGTGGTTGGAACAAAGCGGCGCCGGTTGGGACTTAACCTTCCGAACCTCCTCGGCCTCCCAAACTGCTCTCCAAGCCAGAGAAAGCATCTGCTGAGACGTTTCCGCCAATGCCTTCACGCTCGCCAGATCCAACGGACAAACAAATAATGATAAGTAAAGAAATGAATAAATAATCTCCGTGTGGCGATAAATAATAATGCGATGTGATGTGCCGACGGCCACCAACGAGTGAGTGTTACCGTACACCACCCACTTTGATGACTGTCAGAGGTGAAGGGAGAATAATAATAATAATAATAATAATAATAATAATAAAATTCAAATAGTAATTTTGAAGAGTCATATAAAAATTATAATTTATTATTTTATTCAATAAATATTACAGTGAGGTGATGCTCTACATATAAATAAATAAACTATCCACAACATAAACTAACCAAAAAAAAAAAAAAAGTGTCAACTCTGAATTGTATATCTACACTGTAGAAGATTTACGCAAGATTTTCATCAAGCTTTGGACTCAATTCATCAATTTTTCAAAATTTGAATCACATTATAATTTTAGCTTGCTTCAGCATTTTGGTTCTGCCTCGTTCTTCCCACCCAAACCCCCCGGTCCGCCGACTCTCGTCAAACTCGTAAGAATATTTTGATGCGTACACAAGCAGTTTCTTTGGCACGCATCCACGAAGAATACAGCTGCAGTTAGAAATCTGAGGAGATATCACTCACAAGCTTCCGAGAGTAAAACAAGAAACGATATCGTAAACAGAGTTTTTTTTTTAAAGTCCTGTCATTGGTTTCACGGCTATTTGGACACCAGGCCACGGGGTGCCCAAGTATTTTGTCCTCGCAGGTTTATTAACTAAAAACATTCACGGTTCTAGATCCCACCCACCCGCTCACTCTACGGCTTGACAGCTTATGGATAATATCCTACATGAAACAGAGCAAATAATTACCAAGAGAACGCGTTAAAGGAAAAAATAAAAAATAAAAAACAAACAAAAACACAAAAGACATGGCCTTTAGCCCAATTAACATTGATATGTTCGGCTTGCTACCATCACGTACTTAGAGACACACAAAATCAAATATTAGAAGGTCATCTTTGAACAGAAGAATGTATAGGCACAAAACGACAAGAACACCACTACGTAACAACAAATGAGGAGTAACATGGGAGCAACGGGAGAGCAGTACACTAAATTTTCTGCATTTAATTTCATTTATTTGTTTGATGATTTGGTTAAGATTTTTATTTTTATTTTTTTATATTATGGGTTGCTACTAAGTTATTCTCTGTGCGTTGCCATCTAGTTTGAGACTCAAGGAACAATTTTCGTTAACCCGAACAGGTAGGTAAACCAAAGGAATTAAAACCATAGTATGAAGGCGCGAAAACGCAATGCGAAGAATTCTTTTAAAGATCAGCAATCTTTGTTCACTTATAACTCGCCTTTTCAGTCTCATCAGTACATCAGAACCAGATCTAGTGCACGAAATTGGCGTCCACGAGCATTCGTCCTCCGTAATAGCTACTTACGTGCCACCGACGCCTCCAGGCGTCTCGGAAGATATTGTGGCGAAAGGAAGCTCACAGACAGCAACGCGCGCGCCAAAATTGGCCACGAAGGGGGAGGCACGGACACCGCCACTCCCGGCGCCAATCGTGAAAATACCGAAATCATAGTGGTGAAAATGCTCGGCCCCATTGTCGGAGTCCGCATGAGCGGTGAAACGGAAGCGGTGGTGGCAATGGCGCTGAAGAAGATGACGGCGGCCAGGAGGGAGAGATGTTAGGGTTTAGGGAAGATAAAGGACAGGGAAAGACATAGGATCTGACATCGGGAACTTCTCGTCCAGCGTCCGGAGAGCCGGGGAAGCTAGCTTGGGAGCCGGGGGGCATTGGCCGCTTTGTTTCTAGAAGAGAAACATTTATACCATAGCTGAACGTTGGCGACGTCAAAGTGGGTCCCTTTAGCGGTCATCAAGGGCAGTGACTCGATGAAATTGCATTTTGCGTAGAGTTATGAATCCTCGACACGTGGCATTAAGTGCATGGGGTTGACAGGATGGATCGTGAAAAACCAAGTTTTTTTTTTTTAAGCTATAATATTATTTTTTGCAAAATATTATAATATAAATTTCAATTGAGCGTCACTGGTAATTTCAAATTATATATATATATACATATTAGTTTCTAAATTAAGTTAAATATTGACCACTGAATTTAAAAGATGATTGACTTCGATTTCTCTTCAAAAAGAATCTCTTAGGGTGTGTATTTTCCTGCCTAGAACATTTGACGACATATATGGAAATTGGGTCAGATCAGTTTTAATACCAATTTTCATGAAATCATGATCTCTTATTGAATATACAACACCCACGCTTTCTAAGATTGAAGAGCCCTTTTTTCTATTCAACGTGGGAATCCATTGCATGATGCGCGGGTTTCCTTTAGGTCCCTAAAAAATCAATCCTATGTATACATGGAGGTTCATGGTTTATTGGGCTTGAAGGCCTGTGCTAGTAGGACCTTTCACCCTTTGCATTGTACGGCCAATATGAATTTAATGTTTTCTTTTTCGGCTTCCATAGAAGCTATATAACATGAAATTGAACCCCTTATCACGTTTAATTTTCGGATTTAACGTAACAAGGTACACAAATCCCCTTTTTTTAATTAATTATTTATTATTATAGGTACACAGATCGACACACAAGGAGAGAGATTGTTTTTGCTGCAGGAAACAGAAAAGGCCAGAGTGTTATGCATTTTCACATTGTTTTCAACGAGGAAAATTATTCAACAACACAAGGAAAGAGGTTGGATCCTTTAGAGGGACAACCCTGATTCCTCGTCCTCCTCGAGGGAGGAGGTGTAAACTATGTAGAGAGACCAAATGAGACCAAACACACCCAAAAGGATCCAACCAAGAAGGTTGTTGCTCAAACCAAAGGGAAGCCCTGTTCCTTCAGTGGTCATTCTTTCATCCACCAAAGCCATGGCTGGGCTCGAAATGGTTGCAGCACACACCGCTGCCATCAGCGATGCGCTCATGCCCTTGCTTGTCCCACTTTCCTCCACAAGCCGCCTTCCTTCCATGGAACACCTCAATGTCCCCTTCTTTGCCATTGTTGGCAAACCTACAACCGCATGAAAAAAAGGTTAAGAAACCAATACAACATATGAAGCGGCCAATTGGGTGGCAAAACTGGTAAAAACCAATTCTAATCAGAGTTTAGTTTCGTTAAAATGTTTGATTTTGTACTTTTATGAAATTGGCAAAAAAAAAAAAGGAAACAAAAAAACTTTTCTTGACAAGATTGTAGACACTACTTGACAAAAGTTGGACAACATGACAGAAAGAGTACGGACAAGAACATCAAATTTCTTTCAGAGAGATAGCTTACTAAGAACAGGCGCCGATGAGAAACCCACTGACTGCTTGCTTACAAGGGCTGCAGGAGTGATGGATGGAGTTGAAGCGCTAGCAGTTATGGTAGCCATTTTGCTTGGGTGTGAAAGAAAATGTATTCGGGTAACGAAAATCCAAACCAGATGAGCTTAGCGACCAATGCTATGTGTTTAAAGCCTTTCCAATGCACCCCATAACATGAAATGATAGACGGCCACTCGTTTGACATCCGCTATCCACATGAGCCCCAACTACATTCTTCCACGTATCACATAATCCGCTTAAAGAGCAACGGCAAACCGAGTCCAGTTTCCCAATTACAATATCAGAATTTTAGCAAATTTTGTCAACCTACATTCGTGGTCTCTCTCTTTCTCGTCTTCTCCCAGGTGAAAGTACAAAAGACAGGGCAATAATGCGAACATGATTTTATGGCATAATTATTATAAATACTCTTCAAGCTACAATTCCCACCCCCCCCCCCCCCCAAAAAAAAGGAAAGAAAGCTGGACCACGACTGGGGAGAACCAAAAACTAACCAAACAAAATGCCAATCAGAAATTATGCGCCTATTAGTAGAAATCTATATAATCTAAAAACACAAAAACGCCAGAATTATATAAATAAAAAAAAGTCTATTGAATTTATAATAATAATAATAATAATAATAAAGACCGTTGAATGAATTGCGCGATCTCGCACACTGCCCACTACCTTGCGACGTTGTATAGTCCTTTCCTAAATCTTCGTTTCAAAACTAAATCTCTGAATCTCAATAGGATCCTTCAATTTATGCCCACGCTACTAGCAGCAGAGGAATATGGCCCAGGGCCTCTTATTTCCTTGAGATTATTGCAACTAATCAACCCGACTCCCAGAAGATTATGGCCATGATGTGAGGAAAAATACGAGTTGAAATTTACAGTAGAAACTTTTGAAAAGAATCAAGTGCGAACACCAAGTTTCTGGAACGAGAAGAAGCAGGTCAATGTCGCCGATGTCAGCAGATCATACCAATGGTCACGCTCTCATTTCAATTACTCGTGGATATTGCACCGCTGTAAATAGGGATGATCAAAGTTAATATGTTTGCTCCAGTGTCGCTTATACTTCCCAATACCAATATCCAACCACGGTTTCATAACTCCATCGTAGTGCAATACTGCCGCTCTCTGAATGTCAGCCTGTTCAATTTTGGACTCATAACCTAGCCCGAGTCTATGCCATTTCTTGTCCAAAAAGACTGTCTGGTTGTAGAAGGTTGCCCAACCCAGTGGCAAGCTTCCAGCCTTCCACAGTGGCCTATCGTAACCCTGCAAACGACCATGGGGCGGTATAAGCACCCGGTCATCCATCAAAAGAAGGATTCATCTATGCACCACAAAGAGATCGTGGTAAGCAAGTGTATAATACAAGGCCGAAAGGAAAGGACACATTACAATCCATATGCCATCAGGTTAACAAACAAATCCGATAACTGAAGATTCTTTGGTGGTTTCAGATTTATAAACAACAGGATCTTCCCATGTTCATTGTCATCACCACAAGGTCCACCATTGAAAAGGACATCCTATTTATTTTATACTATGCTTATATTTTCTTGAAATGTCCTATTTGCAAACTTGCGTGGAAAAGCAAAACCAAATGCCATATTAAGAGACATGGTTATGGAAACGAAGAAACAGCATAATCTCAAAGAGAAAATTGGCATACAAGTAACAGCAAGTATGATTAAGATGTATACATACCATTTGCAAGTATTCATGGTAGAGGGCAGTTAAATTTTGTCTCCTCCACTCTTGCAGGTCAAACACATTCATTCCAAATGCCCATGTGCATGCCTTTGCCTCAAACCTCTTAGCCACATATGGATCTGAGAAATTCATGAACATATCCATTCGGCAAAATGAAACTTCACATTCCTGGCAAGTCTTCACTGCACCATTTACTTTTCCATTCATATCTATGCTCCAAAGTCCTGTTAAATCCCCTTGGACTACTACATCATGGTCAAAGAGCACCATCTTATTCAAAAGGGGGAAGATGTCTGGGAGATAAAATCGAAGATAGTTCAGTTCAGAAGTATATCTTGGGTCATGAGAATTTTGTGTCTTCACATCCGAAATATATTTGGCAGAAAATACTTCAAGATTATTTATGCTCTGGATATGGATCACGGCTTTTCCTGGAGGATTCAACAAGAACCACATCGAGATGGCTGGGAGGTTGAGATAATCTGTCACTACATGTAAAACAATTTTCTCTGACTCCTGCCAATAGTTAAGTTCAAAATCATAAGCCTTAGTTCATTTGAAAACCTTTTGCACAAGCAAATATAACAACCACAACTGATTTAAACCACATGATGTTGAAGGAAGTACTAACAAGATGAGGCCATTGTTCCAATCATTGGGATCATATATGTAAGGCCAGGGAAAAGTGAACAGATAAGTTTTTTTTTTTTTTTTGTTCCTTTCCATTCATCAGGTTGCTGTTTTCCTATAAAGATCCTACTCAAAAGAGCAATATGATGCTACATCTTGTCTTTTCTCAGCATCATTTTCAATTTTCCTTTTTAATTTTCAGAAATTTCTAGAAGTTCGCTGTTAACAGAAAATTTCATTGGTGCCTTGGTTAATGAAAATAGTGTAGGCCAGATTTGCAATTGAGTTGTAATAAGGCTTCAGGAACAAAGACAAGAAAATGTTTGCATTTCTTATGCATCACTGCCAAGTATAAGCTTGTCTTTGAGGTTATCATACCATTAAGACAGACAGGATATACATACATTTCATTCAAGTCACACAGATGGGAAGAAGGTCAAGGTGGATCTGACACTCCAACCCTTACATTTTGAGCTTCCTTAGACAAAATAATTACATAAACCTCATAAAATTCAATCTCTAAATGTTTTGCTCCACTTAAAGCCAGGCAAGTAATAAGAACCTCAATGGAAGCCAGTAGCAATGCCCGAATGTGAGGAGAATTATTAATTCAAAAAGGGAAAATCTGGGTGGACACAGAAGTGGGGGACTCCAGTGGACACAAATGGTTTTTATAGTACATAAAAGACATTTTATACCACATTAATATTTTGCTAGCATAAAAAGCGTTGTATGTTGTATAAAATCTTTTGTGTCTACTGGAGTTCACCACTTTTGCATCCACATCAAAAAATTGAGAGAGAAATAAAAGACTGAACAAGCTAATGCATTTTACCTTGGCAGAGGAAACAGTGGAATTCACAACCACTGCACAGGCCAGAACATTGTCAGTGAAAACAGCATAGTGATATTTATCTGGATCAAGCACTCTTTGTTGGTTAGGGAATTGTCTTTCTTCTGCTGGCAATTTAAGATATTGAGTGGTCAGCCCCATAGAAAGGCAATGAAGGCCCTTTGGTGTAGTTCTGGCAGCAAGATGAACTAGATAAGCTGCTTGATTCTGCTGTGCTCGAACCTGTTCTTCAGCATTGTGAGTCATAGCACGGAGCTTCTGGGCCATGGAGTGGCAGTCAGGGAAAATGCGACTGGCTTTGTTCAATGAGACCTGCATGGATCTCATTTTCTGGAGTGCACTGCAAGGTTTACTTGTATTCAGATTTCAAACAAATTTAGTTCTCTTTTCCTAACCAGAGCTAGGCATGGTATTTCATTTCCTAGACACTATTATAATCTTAATTTCTCAATGGCATGCAACTTTAGTTGTCACATAGCATTTGCCAACAGAACTGAAAAGGGATAGAAAAGGGATATTGGTGATGAAGTACCTCCTTGACAAATCTGAGTCCTTGACAGCTTCACCCATAGCTCGTTCCAACTCTTTTATTCGCTGTCTCAACTCCTTTACTAAATGAGAATTACTGCCAGCCGGTGCAAAATTCAGGTATGCTTTAGCTCTAATGAGCAGATCTTTCATCTCCTTCACCTTCTCATCTCTAGCTTTCCTTGTTGGAGGCCGTACATTCTGATCATGTTGAACTATTGTTTGATGAACTTGCCCGTGCAACTGAAACCCAAAAACATATCACGTGAACTGCAAGAGTATTGTAAACTTTATCATCTGAATGTAAAGTAGATACTTGTGTTCACTGTATGTTCATAACTTCGCATGTCTGAATTACAAATAAAGAAAGAAAGAAAGAAAGAAGCACCAATCTATTCCACTGGATCATAAATCTAATTTTGAAATTCTGAAGCAAATGGCACTTGGAGTGTATATGTTGCAAGATATAGAACTGAGGTTGTTTTCTATCTTACATTACTCTAGTGATACTCCCTTTTCTGCATATTAGACATTCACAAAATTTGATCTTCCAGGAATTTATTGCCTATATGATTCCCTTCCCTATCTTTGGAAGGTCAGTAATAATAATTACCAGCACATATTTCCTCAAAAATCCATAGGCATTTCACTAGTATGACTTAAAGCTCCTGGTCTGCAGTTGCTTAGATCTTCCAGCCCCAATGCCCCAAAACACTGTGATTAGCAGAAAAGACCAGACCATCCCACCCTCCAGCTAAAGCTGAGTGGCCATACCAACATCTGTGTATAAGCTATTGGCCACAATCAAATTCAGAAAGAACCAGCAATTGGTAGGTAACTAAACAGTAACTGGGACAAAGTCAAAAGTCTTCTCTTACTTCATGTGTTTGCTAAAAAATATCACCTGCTAGCACATTGTAGCCAACTACTATTTCTCATATCTTAAACCTTAATCTTGGCCTCTTCTTAGTAGTCCTTCCATGTAACAATAGATAATCTCACCTAGCTTTCCACAACACCTATTCAGGTTACACACATAGATATAACTACAACACATTCCTTTGGAAAACTTGTCCATCTCCAACAACTGCCTCTTGCATTAACCTGATGACCATTTGCATAATGTTCATATGTTTAATGCCCAACCGTACTGCAAGCCTTTCTAAACAAACAAAAAATGCCCGTCAACCTTCAAGGCAACCAGCTAAAGTAAACTAAGCAATGAGTTGGCATATGATCTTAAAAATTCCATTTTGCTACGCAATGAGACTTGATACCATTTAGAAAATTAGGTTTTGCAGTTACATGCATATTAGTGTGTGTTTATGAAGAAAATCTAAGTCAATGAAATAGTTTCACATTTTGCAGGGGATCATCCCATAAAACTACAAAAAGGAACCAGCTTTTCCTCATCTAAGTCTGGAAATATGTGAAAGAAGTAGTCACACAGTATTACCAGTGTGATGAGATGATCACAGAATATACGAATGCACAATACCTTTTCTATGGATTTAGATGATGCCGTTTCCTGCAGAATCTGTGGATTTTTGTCTTCTATTTCAGCATTAGTTCCTGACACTTAAGTTGTTACAAGTCATGGCAACGTTTACAAGCAATGAAGTATGAAAGAGTCAAAGCAAAAAGTAAACACTAGTAACCATTGCTTTCCAAACCAGCAGCATATCTAGCAATTTCAGACAGCCTCGTATTAAGATCTGTGTCCCCCATAGTTCCTGATTGCTTAGAATCATTTTTCCCATCAGAAGAACTGAGAACCACAACAGAACTGAAATCCTTCTCCTTGTAAATGACAAGTTTAGGCTCTTTCAAGCCTTCATCTGCTTCCTGAAACAAAGGCATCGATGTCAACAACATACATGGCCAAAAAAATATCTAAAAACTAGAAATAAGATTTTAGATGCAAAATTTTAGATCAAGAGAAGGCTATAATGTGAGGGTACCTGCTCTAGCGCATTGAGTTTTACAGCATCGGCTTTGTATTTCTGGACCAAAAAAACAGAGTCCATAGAACAATAACTTGAATCAAACGTGTCAACTCTAGAATTTCGAATTTCAGCATTAATGAAAATTGTTCAGGCAAGGAAGACCAATATAATAATTGTTTACTGAACATAGCCTCCCCAAACTATGTTTTCAAAATTTCTCTGGCAATCAAACAGAGGGACAAAAAAAAAAAACTCAGATTCAAGAAAAAGTGATTTCTTACAATCCTTCCATCTTCGATAAACTCTTTTTGGCCTGTCATAACAGATTGGCAAGTAGAAAAGAAAAAGATCAATTAAAACTTCAAATAAATTCAAAATCATTACTACTCAATCCAAACTACTATCCCAAAGTAAAAATCTTTCCAATGCCAAAAAAAAAAAAAAACAAGAGGATGATAGATATTTGAACACGAGTGAATCGTGATCGAATCATTACTGAGACAACATTTCCCTATTGTGAAAATAGCTTCCCGGACAGAGTCAACTCATTCCATTTATCAATGAACCTTATTTTCGTTGTCAGCATAAAAAAAATAAAAGAGCGAAATGACTGCACACAACATAAAAGCAAAATCGACGCAATCAGAGAAGGAACTTTTACCGATTGTTCTGAAAATTTTGAGTCTATTTGAGACGAAAACGAGAGGAGCGAGCACAGTAAAACAAAGAAACGAGAGGATCAAGATCCTCTGCCATCTGTGGACTTTCTTCATCAATATCACACCCGTTTCTCTATCTCTGTTTCTCGATCAATCGTTTTACAGAAAAGAACATTTCACCTATTCGGAATCGCCAAAGATGCGATACTTCGATGGCAAGTTACGAAAGCTAGGGTTTCGGGCTCCTTCCTTTATTGAGTTTTTTGCGTGTCTAAGGGAAAAGAAGAAAGAGACAGCGAGAGAGAGAGAGAGAGAGAGAGAGAGAGAGTCAGGGAGCTTGTTGCATGCTTGGCTCTCTCGCCGAGAGAAGGGTTTAAAAAAAAAAAATCTTAAAAGAGTTTTTTTTTTTTTGCGTCAATTTAATCGTTGTTTTAAAAGGATTCCCATTTGGACTTATATACATTTAGATTTGCGACGCGAGAATGACGACGATTGAGGGGATACGATGGTGGAGCCCCCACGCATCCGACGCCTGAGGACGACTGGTTTCTACGTGTCAGCCTATGTTTTTGAGCTCGCGTTCTCACGTTGACGAGTCGCAGGCTCACAAAAGATTCTGATTATTTAACACTTTCCTTTTTCCCGAGCCAAACCAAAAAAAAAAAGGGTAGATTTTGAATTTTTATTTTCAAAAAGCCGTAAAAGCAGAGGCTTCTTTTTTTTTTTTTAGGGGTAATTTGGCATTTTCAAATAACGAGTTTTAGAATTTTAGCCACAATCTGAGTCATTAGATGTGAAATGCCTAATAATTTCTCCCTTGAACCAATGACTAAAGTCCAATCGATGAGAATTAGCAGTCAATATTTTGAAGATATTATATTATTATTTTCTGTAATTTTTTTTATTTTTATTTTTTTTAAAAAAAAAGAAGAAGAGAAAAAAAGCCATCTAAAGTCCAATCATTGAGATGATGTCCCCCCCCCCTATGTGCTTAATATTTTTAGGGTGATCGATAACCAAAGTTATAAATGGCTGGTAAAATTCTAGCCGTGCAAATCCGAGGTTAGTTGATCCGAGCACAATTTATCACAGAGATGTTTGCGTCCAAGGTGGTCTTGCCGTTATGGTTTAAGCTCCAATGGTCAAGGGACTCGACTCGAGTGTCCGAAAGCACGAGGTGTCGCCGCCGCGTTGGCCGAAGCACCATCCTCCCCTATATTTGTGGGTTGCCTTCCACGCCCCGCTTCCCTTTGGCCTTGTTCAGCTTAATTAACATGTTTGTTCAACACTTTTCCGTCAAAAAAAAAAAAAAAATAAAACAAAATAATTATTAAATAAAATTTAAAATATAAATTATATATTATACATTTAACTCTAGTTGGTGTTAATTCTTTTAGCTTTTTATTTATTTATTTATTTTTGTCAACGCGTAAAGCATGGGTTAATCCTGTAAAGACACGGTTATACAGTGAATTTTGTGCTCATTTTTGATAAATTAATAACTGATTTTTCTATCTTACGGTGTCTCAGTTTTTGAGAATACGTACGAAAGGTGGTGCGGCAGTTGCTGCAGAACCAGATGGGTCTCTAGCTGACCATCGTTATCTCGGTACTTTTGTTGCGGCTTCTGGGGCTACAACATATGTTTGTCTGCATTTTCTAGGGTGGTTGCAATTCGTTTTCCTTTCTCTTTTTTTTTTATTGGATAATAAAATATATTTTTTAATAAAAAAAATTAGTTACTTTAACTTTAGAGAGTTACAAAAGTCAAAAAAATTAATTAATTAATTAATCTTTTAATTTTTTTTAATAATCAATCAAATTTATTTTAAAATCCTTATTTGTATTTGTATTTCTTTTTATTTATTCCGATAAATAATTCGGAAAAATTGATGTAACGGGTGAAAACAAGGGTATCCAAACTACAAACCCATTTTTAAAAAACAAAAAAAAAAAAAAGAAAAGAAAAGAAAAAGAAGGTCCAGAAGAAAACAGTGGTCACCCAAAATTTCCATTTCCCCCGTTAGAAGCATTTTTTATATTTTTAAATTTTGTGATGAGACTGGGGAAGTCGAATGTCACGCGGATCCCGCGAGGATGTGGAACTGTCGCCGTGGTGGGCTCGGGAATCGCTTGCCAGGTCAATTCTTTCGTGGCGTGGGCCCCAATTGTCCGGTAATGCCAGTTGTTCGCATGAAAACTTATCGAGGCAAACGTTTCTCCAACAATTTATTCGCCTCAGGTCTTAGCTCCTTCGATTTATTGCTTAAAAATGCCTTTAACAACTATGTCAAAAAAAATAAATTTATATTATCTTGGTTTTTATTTTTTTCCATTAAAATTATTTCTTCATTTATTTTCAATTTTTAAAATTTCTGGAGGGAAAATTTAATTGGAAGCGAGCTTTAAATCTCCAAAAAAAAAAAAAAGAGTATAAGATTAAAAAAAATTTAAGACTCATTAATGAATTTTTTCAAATTAAATTACAAAAGAGGCATAGTAACATCAGTACTTGTATGCATTTAAAATAAAAAAGAAAAAAAAAAGAGTACTTGTACGCCATAAAATTGAAATACGTGAAGTCTTTTTATAAACTAAAGCGATAAGCAACCCATTGTTTACTGTTAATAATAATAATAATAATAATAATAATAATAATAATAAAAGTTCTCTTTATATCTACACAAGAATTATTATGTATTTAATGGTATAAATTAAGTCAAGATTAATCTCTGTTATAAAAAAAAAAAAAAAGAGACCCATTGTATTTCTCTATCTATAATTTGTGTGTTAGCAGCATTCTTTTGTACAATTCGATATTAGCCGATCCAAATATTTATTACAAGATAACAAGACATGTCACGATTCCTTGTGGATTTTTTTTCTTTTTGGACATAATTCCTTGTGGATTAGATGAGCTAATCAACTAATAAAGATGTTTCATCTCACACCAAAAATTGACTTTAACCATGTTTGAGTTAACAACGTTATTATTACTATTTTTGATGATTGCACAATCCTTTTTTTTTTTTTACAATTAACTTATTTTAAAAAAATATTCAACTTTTAAATCATATAACAATAACATAATAAGCAAAAGTTACAATGTAATCTTTTTATCGAAACCCTAGTGGAGATTGAGTTATGCGGCATAAGATAAGTCTCA
This sequence comes from Ceriops tagal, assembly GCA_021533255.1. Lineage (NCBI taxonomy): Eukaryota > Viridiplantae > Streptophyta > Magnoliopsida > Malpighiales > Rhizophoraceae > Ceriops > Ceriops tagal. The sequence goes on from CM038603.1 coordinate 3,965,376, forward strand.
ATTTTCATTCCTTTTTTCTTTTTTCTTTTTTTTTTTTAAAAAATAAACTTATGTAACTCTAAATCTAGAGATTCAGTTTTAGGTGTTTGAAAATACAAAACCAAGAGACTATATACCATTGAAACTTACAGATTTACGATTACCATATAATTTAACTTAAATGTATAAAATTCCGATAAATATTGCATGACCCCCCCCCCCCATCACCCAAAACCTATTTATAAATGCCCTTCCGATTAGAGGAGTCCAAGAAAAAAAAACAACAAAAGGAAAATTCTTTGCTTCATTGTTTTTATTTTATTAGATAATGTTAAATGTTATGAAAGAATTTTTTTAATTCATTATAAAAATAATATTTTTATATCAATAAATTTTTATAAATAAAAATACTTAATAGAATATAAAAATTATTTTATTTAATAAGAATGATATTTCGTTGTAAGTTTTAATTTTTTTTTTGGTAAAAATTTATAGTATATTAATATAAATAATAAAATTACGAGAGCACAGGCTTCTTCATTTTATTCAACGTCTCAAAAAGATTTTTTTAAGTCCAAAATTTTTAACCCAGCAGAGTATTGGTCTCTCTCGCCCGCCAGGCCACAGCGTTGGATGGACTTTTCTCGCGTTCGCTCTGGATTTGGATCGCCCTTGCAAAACTCCTCTCCTCGTGTGGGGAAAAACAACGTCAATCTCACACAAAATCCGACGTTACCCACTGCGCTAAACACCTCCCACACCCCCCCCCCGGGGCAATCTCGCAAACTTCCTGTACTTCTCCCCCATAACAACAACCACAACAATCTCACAGGTTTGGACACATCTCCCTCCGTTATCTTTATATATATCTCTCTCTCTCTCTCTCTCTCTCTCTCTCTCTCTCTCTCTCTATTTGTATCATTCACGCACGCATCTCTGCTCTTTTCGTCTCCCCTCTTGATATGAACCTTCCTCTGCACATCTAAGTGAGTTTTATGGTTCTTGTTGGGCATATTACTGTTGGGTTTAATGCAAGGCTAAATACGGTGACATGGACGTGAATCTCGCGTCCTGCTTGTGACATGCAGCGTGTGGATAGATGCTACGTGAGTGGTCCTCTGTGACGCAGCTGATAATTCGAGAAAAGCAGAGTTCTTGGAAGGAGGAGATGGCGAATCAGGTGGTGAGAGTGAGGATAGGTTCCATTGCAGTATGCATGACTTGTCCTCTTTGCAACAAGCTGCTGCGGGATGCCACGACCATCTGTGAATGTCTCCATACGTGTCAGTCCTTCCCGACCCTCCCCCTCCCTTCCTTTCCTCTTCAAAATTTCTATTCGGGTCTTGATTCCATTTTATTTTCCTTGCTAAAAATAATTTCTTTCCTCATTATTATCGCATGGTTCCTGATCTGGGAAATGAGTTCTTTATCTGGATTTTGGGGTTGTTTCCCGTATTTTGTCCTGGTCGTTTCGTCATTGTACCATAAGAATGTGGGCATTTTATATTATATCGTGCTTTGGCTAAAGTCGCAATTGCAATATTGCCTAGATTATCTAGTAACCACCTAATGATGAAGAGGCTCTTGGTGAATTCGGAATGCCAATGCTGGGCCAACGTTTAACATGTCTTGCTTTGGAAAAGTCAAGTCTCAATCCATATGTTTTATGGAGTTGCAGTTACTGGAAAGAGTTGCTTTCAATACACGAGTCCAGAAATTAGCGTTGTAGATTACATGTTCTGTTTCCAGTATTGTTCTGGGGTTTCGTGTATTGACCATGTGAAGTATTCATGTGTCTCTATTTATTTAAAATTACTAATATTTCCAGCGAATCGAATTTCACTTAACTTCACGTATCTCTCTTGGGTGCTTCAATGGGTTTTGTTTTTCTTTGACCTTATCCAGTTTGCAGAAAGTGCATATATGGGAAGATAGCAGATGAGGGGTTAGAGTGCTGCCCAGTCTGTGAAATTGATCTGGGTTGCGTTCCATTGGAAAAGCTAAGGTCAGATTTTGGCCCATTCTTTGCCTTCTCCCTAGATTTAACGCTGCATGTGGTTGCTGTATGTGTAATTCGGATTGGATCACTGCACAATGGTTTTAGTTTCAATTTGGATATCCCTGTGGCTTTCAAGTTCCTACCTTATTTGGAGGGAATACAGTAGATGAATGTGCTAGATGATTAAGAGCATTAAACATCCACCAAAGAAAAACCTAGTAGCTAGGTGATATATAGATGCAAGCAGCAACTCAAACTATGTGAATGTTTCTTTAGCTAATCTTGTTAATTTTACGCCATGAGTTATTCAGAATTAGGTGGTAAGGTCCTTATTTTTAATTGGTGTGTCTCATTAAAAGCTGGAATAATGAATAATTAGCTCTGCTTATGTTTGTATTTAGGTCAGCGATGTTCTATGTTGGTGAGTGTTGGACTATAAAGAAACATCTTCTAAATTTGTGGAGAGAAGTTTTTGGGCAAAAGAGAGAGAATTTAGCAATTGAGCTCCAAACTTGGCTCTAGATGAAAAGGATAGAAGTTTTGTTTTGGGCAAAAGAGAGAAGTTTGCAATTAAGCTCCTGATGAATAAACATGCATATTTTGAGACATTATGCATATGGAAATGATAAAGTTTGGATCATTATGCAAAAGAAACTTTATCATATTTCAGTTAAGTTCTTGTCAATGATTTCACATTGCATCGTTTGCCTGCATTTTATGGAGTATTGTCCTACTCCTCTTTGTTGTTTAGGAAGCTGTAATCTGGCAGAGAGCAAATTGATTATTCATGTCAACAGTAACTTTCTGCTTTGTGATCATGCATAGAAATGCATTATAGAGTTCTTAAGGTGCATGTTTTGGTAAAACTTAGGTTTGTTTAGCAATTACTACCAATTGAGCATATGAATCAATGTATGATAATCAGGCCAGATCACAATTTGCAAGATTTGAGGGCTAAGATTTTTCCATTCAGAAGAAGAAAGATAAAGGCACCTGAAGTTTCGACTTCGGTTACATTACCAGTTAAAAGAAAGGAGAGATCACTTTCATCACTAGTAGTCAGCACTCCCAAAGTATTGGCACAGACTTCTACAACAGGAAAAAGAACAAAACCTTTTGCAAGAAAGGCTGCCGCATTACGAGGTCCCAGTTTTTCCATAGAGAAACTCATTAAAAAGGAGGAAGATCTTGTGACAGATCATCCAGATGGCTCAGGTTCACCTGAAACTCAAAAGAAGTTAAATCAGAACTCAGGGCAGGTAAAAGATGTAAACACAACATATTCTTTATGAATAAGCTGAACTTGTTCTCATGGGAATACATTTAGTAATTTTGCTTCCTGATAGCATTAGAACCACTTGTGCATAATTGCACTGTATTGATTTCTTGATTCTTGCTTTATGTTACTACTTTGTTTCTAACCTATTTCACAGAATTCTGTGCCTGCTGAGCCTAGCCAACCTCCTTTAAGTGATAAAGTGGGGGATGGTGCTGACCCATGGGATGGCAAATCAGATCTGTGGCAACCTCTAAATTGCTTGGTGGAAGTTGCAAATAGGACCAAGTCTTTTAAGTCTAATTCTCAACAATCTGATGCTAAATTACATCGTGCACATGTTCCTGATAGTGAACTTCAAGTACGTAAAACAAAATTTAAAGAACACAAAGACAAATCAAAGGTAGAGGATGAGAAGAATCATCCTGATACAGGTTCTTCAGATCCAGCACAACGCAAAAAGTTGCACAGGATTTGCCAAAAGAAGGCAGCTTCATTTGGGGGTTCAGGCATATCTCAAGCGGTACTTGATGCTATCAGTGGAAGACAAGAAAGAAAAGCTGGTCCAATTTGGTTCTCACTAGTAGCTTCTGAAAATCAGTTAGAATCACCTACTTTTTAACTTGAACTATTAAATATGATAGCATAGCCATAATGGATTTCATTTTAGTCTTACTTGTATCAATTGTTTCAGGGAAGGAGATGCACCCTTGCCACAGATTCCTGTGAGTTATGTGAGAATAAAGTGAGTTTCTTTTAGCTTCATGGTATATTTACAGGCCTTATTCATAGCATTTGCTGAACGCACTGTTCCTTTTAGCTTCATAATTTATTTACAGTCCTTATCAATTGCATTTGCAGAATGCACCATCCTCTAAATTCTAATTCCAATGATACTACTAGAAATTATGCCACATGGGATGTTTTTCACCCATTTTGGATAGGGGACTAAATAGATTAATATATTTTCTGCACAAATTGTAACTGTGCTGTGTGTTTTACAGTAAAATTTGCATTTACTTCGTGAAGCATTTTCAAAAGAGGAAAACTATGTATTTTGTGGATAAGTAATTAACTCATTAGAGAGATGCTTTTTCCTTTGTTTCATTCTGTGGCAGGGATGGAAGTATACCTGTTTCTTTTATCCATAAGTACCTGGTGAAGAAACTACATCTCAATAGTGAATCTGAGGTACGAGAAGACACTGATGAAATCACTGCTTGGGCCATTTATGGTGAAGGGAAACAATAATCATATCATATATCTTGCTGCTTTATTTTTCAGTATCCAGTGCAAAGTATTAGCCTTAACTTTGGTCTGTACAGTTGTCATGAGCCCTAAGTTATAACTAAGAACAAATCAAGCATAAAAATTTCTCATTAAGCCCTGATATTGTCATCTCATTGCACCCCCAGACTTATCTCATTATTTCTCATGCAAGCACCACTCTCGTTTGTTATGCTTGTGCATGCTATTCATGGTTGTTCATCATAGATATGTTGACTTGGTGATCAGTTTCCATGGTAACTTCAGCCAAATCAGGAATTCTGCAAATTGTTTATTTCTCAAGTAAAACATTTTTCTTTTTGGTTGTGAAATTAGAAAAAGATAAATAACACGACTGCTAAAATCTATTGGACCTAGTTGCCACAGTTAAGAACTTGTGTAGTGGAGTGCAGTATATTGATATCACTTGTTTACGTTGGCATTTGTTAGTCTGCACCTCCAATTTTCATTTTGTGACTCTTTTATTGTTTTGTTTTTTGGGCAGGTTGAGATCCGATGCATGGAGCAACCAGTGGTCCCTACACTCCGATTGTATAACTTGGTTGATTTGTGGTTACAAACAGCACCAACATCTGAGCGAGTGCCTGCATCTGTTGGTTCCTCGGCTAAAGATTTTGTAATGGTCCTGGACTATGCTCGAAAGACCCCCCCAGAGCTAGAACAAAGCTTGCTCCACATTCTAACTTGAGCCTTCTCAATTATTCATATGCTTCCTTGAACCTCATGTTGGCAACGTGGGCTTTTTCACTCCGGCATTTTGTATCATGAACAAGAGTCCCATCACTTGGTTCCCCCTACATCATCTGCACCAGTCACTCCGTGGACCATAACACTTTGCTGCAAGATTGCTGTGGATGGAGCGGAAGAGTTTCTTACCGTCCTCTAGACTTGCTGCATACCCTACATGGTGGAGGCAATGCTTGCAATATTTGCCTAGCGTTTTGATCATGGAGATTCTAGTGCACAGGAATTTTCAGGTTCTTGCACAAGTGGATCATATACCGTTCTGTTGCTGGACATATGAATCTTGACATTATCTCGCTTCTTTACCTTGTTACTTGCATGCCAAAATATGTAGTCTCGCAACCCTTAATAACAGCCAGGTCTCCTTTTGCTGGATGTTCGATCATATATAATACAACAGTCTTCCCTAGCCGACTGCTGCGAAATAAAGATGGACAATTTTCTCCTTACGACACAATTTCATTGCGGCATCTCCATATTGTTCTCTGCCTCACGAGGTTCAGCTACACTACTTTTATTGTGGGGACAAGACAGGCGGGTAAGAAACAGAGAGCAAGGAGCGAGGGCTTCGCTGTTCCAACATGATCCGAGAACGATCGATGCCTCGAGTTTCAGGCAACAATTCTTGTCACACGAAAATGCTACATTTTGGCTATGGGTGCTGTCAATGAATTTGTTACGTGGTCATCATCGTTGATTGATCAATTTATACGCTTATATCGCAGGCAATTAGCTAGAGTTTTCATAGGCAGTGAGCAAGCAAGCCATAAGTTTCGAACGTGATATTTTGCAAGGATAGAACACGGTTAGGCTGACGCTCTCCAAGGTGTTCAAAACGTCAAGAAACCCCCCCCCCAACACTCATAATAAAGTTTCGCCAAGTATGAAAGAACATTCAAGAAAACAATAAAGCAACATAAGCAGACATCATGGCTGCTTATTGGGGAAGGTCACGGTAGCTTCTCAAAGATTCCAAACCAAACGTCGACTGTGGGTTAATAAACCTATCCAGCACTAATACTGAGACCAGAAACAAGACGAACCAGGTGTCACAACCCGTCCGGAGATACTTTGGCGACAGGAAGGTCCACGGCATAAGGAAGCCAGCTTTTAAAGTTCCCAAACATATGCAAGGCACTGAGGTTGCATAGGCAGCGACAGTAATGATTTCTTAACCTCTTTTCTCTTCAACCTTTCTCTGGAAAGACTTCTTCACAGAGAAGGGCAAAAGCATGACACCCACTTGTACAAAATTATCACCCTCAAAAGCAAAGAATAAAAAAAATTGTGGATGACATTGCATCTCAATACATTACTCGACAATGGGTCTCCCCCAGTTGTGCTTATAATGGGCAAACGGCAACGCAAGCACGCAATTTTGCTCTCCAAACAGCTTTGCGGGTCCAGAATTTTGCAACAAGTGATTGTTCGAATTCAAATCACCAGTTGCGAGTCCAGGACTTTGGCTATAGCACTAACACATCCTCTTTTGCCAATTGAGCAGCACAACGGTATTCCAAATTCCACATTTTCCATATGCGAAGCAAACTTAAAAGAGGTACAAGAACTATCCAATCATCGAATTATCTATGAAAAGCCTAGTTCTCAAGTCTAGAACAAGTAGATTCAGAAGAAACGAACACTTAGAAGACTGCTGGAATATAACCAAAAACAAAAATAATAAATAATAAAAAAAAAGGGACGGAGGAATCATTTACGACTTGGATACAATTCCCTTGACAAGAGCACTTCAACTAAGAAAACGCCGCGTCATACTCCACCAATGTATTCACCCAGTTGTCATATCTAATCTAGAACTAAAAAATTGAGCACATTTAGAGTGATAATCATATCACCCCAACCCAATATATATATATGTGTGTGTGTGTGTGTGTGTATGTATGTATGTATGTATATATATATATATATATATGTATATTCACACACACACACACACACAAAAGCAAGAGGCAAAATATAATTCAGGAAGGTTCATCTAACCATCGAAAATGATTGCTCTGCCTCTAGCCACCAACAGCTCGCAAATTGAATTCGAAATTGAATCCACTTCACATTCTCACAGCCCAGGCCCGAGAGAGAGAGAGAGAGAAAGAGAGAGAACAATAAAATACATTAAAATCGAGCATACCCAGTTCTCGTAGGGCTTCCCACAAACGAAGACAGCCCTCCGTCCCCCACCTCTTGCTCGTCCAAATACAAATCTTCGATTCCCCTAAACGCTGCGTGCAAGACAACAGTAGCAACCCCAATCAGAACCGAGACCAACGCGTTCAACCAAACGCCAGTCAAAGCCAAGGCCACGAAAGTGACGACAGAAAGCACGGCCAGCACCACCCGATCGTCGATGGTGCGGCCGAGAACCGCCAGCGGCTCATCCCGGAAGAAGTAGAGGAAGAACCAGGCCACAAAGACTATCAAGAAGACGATCAAAGATACCGGATGCCAGAGGAGGCTCAAGAAGAGGATGAAGAGGACCACCATTGCGTAGTTCACGCGGAAGTAGAAGACGTTGCGCTTTATGCGGAGGGTGGCTTCGGCGAAATTGTAAGGGCGCGACAGCGAGGAGAGACTGATAAGCTGGCGCCATGGTCTGCGCGTGGCCAAGAATGCCGCCGTGCTCGCGGTGGCGCGTGATGTGAAGGTGGCGGTTGTTGAGTAAGGGGCCGGAGACACGGAGGACATTAGGGATTTGGATTGGGTGAAATTTTATTAGAGAGGAGCGATCGCAGCCTCGGAGCGAGGCAGTTGAGAGCGAGCGCACAAACAAAAGGATCCCCCGTTCAACGCTGGTTTCATATATATACACACCTCTGCTGGTTCGGGTTTTAGAACACGAAACAACCCAAATGGACGACGCCGTTTAAAGAACGTCCAAATTGTCAACGGTCATCGTCTTCAGTTCTCTGGCTTAGGGTGTATGAGAAGCTAGGCAAGCAGGTGTCCTCACCTCAATGGTATTGGACATATAGGACCGTCGATCGTGGGCCGTGGCCCAGTGCGCTCCACGAGGCGGAGACTGAAAGGAGGAAAATATTTTAATGCTTGGGCCGTAAGGAAGATAAGCGCTGAAATTTTATAAATATATAAAATAATGCTTTTATTATTAATATAAAATAAAAAAAAATTAAAATATTTTTATTTCTAAAGCTTCCTAAATTTGATAATTTGAGGAAAGTTCAAAAGTTACATTTGAATTCCCATGTGTACAAAAAACCAAAAAGACAAAAGGTTAGCGTTGAAAATCAGGGTCTTTATCTTTTGTAAAATGGTAAAAAAGCATTCATGATTTCATGCGTGTTTATCTTGCGTCATATATTGGACATCGACATCCCAATTTGTGAATTTCTACGGCTTGGATATATTGTCTACAAACACATGAGTTGATTGAAAGATACTGAAACAGATTACTCAAAGAGGATATGAAATCTAACTTCCGTGTCATACTTTGAATGTGTTGTGTGGTTAGACCTCGATATCATTGACATCATGACATTTTGATGCGCTGATCGTGGGATCTGAAAGTGGAGGTTTGATTGAGAGGAACCGTTATAGCACTGTTAGTTTAGCATGATCAAGTTTACACAACGTTGTTGTCACTAATGGCCCACCATCCCATCTCCTGCCCCGCTCCATGGGAAGGACAAGAAGCGGAGAGAAAAGGAAATTGGACAGGAATGTTGGCAATTGGGATGTCTATCTGACTTCGATTCTCAATGATTCTGCTTTTGCTTTTGAAGCCGCAGGAAACCACTGAAGCTTGCTCTTGTAAATAACTCAAGCTCCAGCTAGTCAGCTTCCTATAGGGGATGTATTTTCTTAGAACCATGTGTTTCTGGCCTGCTGGAATATTAATCCAAGATGTCAGTTTCCCTTGTGCACCATTTATGGCCTTCTAAGTAAAGAAGTTGATTGCATATAATGTTTGGGAATTGGGTCTACGCAATTCTTGTTTTCAGTATTATGTTCAAATAACACGGTGAATTTTTGTGCTCTCTTCTAGTGTATCAAATTCAAAATTGACCAGATGCAAGATGCCAAGAAGATGGAGAAGCTGAACAACATATTCTTCACTTTGATGTTTCCATGCCCTGATGGTGCAATATCTCTCTTTTTGTCAAAATTGGGTTGTATTCATTCCATGAAGTTGAAAATTCGGTCCTTTCTGGGAAGATAATCAGAGAGCAGATGGTATTGATGTGTCGAGGTTGTCCTAAACTATTCTTCTTTTCATCTTTGTAATTTGTATGAAGCGGAAATATCGGAAGCTACAGAGAAAGAACAGATGGAATTACAGCCAGGGAAGAAAGGAAGGGGAAAGAAACAATAATCGTTTTGGTTGCTAGAAAATTGGAATTGAACATATCTTAGATAGAAATAAATTGAACTCAGTTTCTGGATTTGATTGCCCTTTCGCGGTACCTCGGTGAAAGTGGGAATTTGTTTTCTTTTAGACCCAATTTGCAGTGATTTTATTTTCTAACAAAATTGGTTTATTGATGCGTAACTGGCTTCTATGAAGGTGTGCGTATTATTTCTTTTTCGTCTATTGGCCTGGATTTAGCGGTGATGCCCCCCAGTCATCTCTTTGAGAAAGGGATGCTCCAACATTCCCTATTCTTAATTGCTTGCTGTAAGAGAATAACAGTCTTGCAATTGTAGAGATCCGAAGATATAATGGGGATTTGTCGCTGCGAATCGGATGCTTTAGCTCCACTTTGAAACGTTGCTCTCCTGTCAAAGGTAGGAATGGCAAGTGTTTGGGTGGGTTTTGGAGCGGATTTGTCTTTCCCTCCCTGCACTTGACCCATAATAAGTAAGAGAAAAAAAATTGTAAAAATAGAAAATTAGTTGAAACCCGACAACAATCTGAATGTTGTCCAATAATTGCAAGCCCAACTTCCCCGCGAAAGCCGGAGCACCAGGTGACAACCGGTGAATGAATCCTCGTGCTAAACTTACGAGTCAACTTGCACCATAACCTGTTAATTCCACCTGCTTCAGGAGGCTGCGGCGCTGGGCTTTGCGGGTTTAAATCTTCAGAAGGCAATGCTCCCAAAGCTCTAAACTATTTGGGGGCCATTGTTTCTTGGGAAGGAAATGCCTTCATGGGACTCTCTCTCTCTCTCTCTCTCTCTCTCTCTCTCTCGCGCATAGATTTTGCCCTACTTCGGATTAATGTTTCTAACCGCTCGGAGTGGCTGGACCATGCGCGAATCGGTAGTAGTGAGAGAGGGGCTCATAGCCCACTCCGGCCCGTCTACTTAGCTTGGACCCTAACCCACTGAACTCCATCACACAAATTTTGCGTAAATTTTGTTTATTTTCAATCAAGCGTTCTTTTACTGTCTTATAATTAAAATTTAAACTTTTAAAGGTAAAACCCTAAAATTTGAATTATAAAGTGTCGCTCGAAGATATGGGCTTTTATGCTCTTGGACGGAGTTCCAACTTTAATGGGCCCAGTTCTGGGGAGCTCGGAGGGTAAGAGAGCCTACCTCGTATCGAACAATTTTTTGTTCCACTAATTGCAAAAACTTTTATTGCTTTGATGTGTCTCGTCTCTCAAAAAGCCCAATGTCGCCTTTACTTTTGCTTGCTTTAGCCACTGAAAAGGCAAAAAGTAAATTCTATCAAATCTCGACTCTAGCAGAAAAAGAAAAAGAAGAAAAAAAAAAAAAAAAGGGAAAGAGAATGAAAGGCCCCAGAAAAAACATTTTGCTTTTTTGAAAAGACATAGACAGAATGGCTTAATGGGTTTGAAGCCAGACCAAGCTGGACGCCCCCTTTAATTTAAAGTCTCTGCTTTTAAAGATAAAGAACAATTTAGCAACTAAGAAACTCCGGCCGCATCTTAGTCCTAATCATAATGAATGGAATAATGCATTTTATTCCCACATGGCACTTCTTGCTAATTCCATTCCATTCCATTCCATTCTCTGCAGTGTTTAAAAAATGAGGAAACAGAGGAATAAAGGGAATCCTGGAGAAGAATACAACGAAAAAGATGCTAGTGGTGTCCTGTAAGCCATGACTATTAGTATCACCTTTTTATTCCAAAGCAGATCACCATTTTGGCTTAGTTAGAAAAGGAATACGGCCTGTAGAAATGGAATGAATGTGAAATGAAAAAGGCGAAATTTCCCTGCTAATAGCCCTGTAAAGTTCTTTGCTTTCACCACATTGCTTTTTAGAAATAAAAGTTCATCCCTTTTACAAATTACATGGGTTCCCTCTTCCTTTTTTTTTTTTTTTTTTTCCTGTTTTGGTATTCGTTGTATAGTTAAAATTCCGCGTTGTCCTGCTTGATTGCTTAAATTTACTTTTCGGGTTCCCATATATGATTGATTACGCATGCCTTGAATCTTGTTCCATTTTATACTCTTGTTCGTGTGGATGTTAATTTCACTGGCCTCATGGAATAGAGGGAAAGCGACCCGCATTTAGATTCTCCTTACTGGAAGACAATTTTTTTTTTTTTTTTTTATGTACTGAAGAAAGAAGACACGATACAACATGCTTGTAAAATAAATAAATAAATAAATAAATAAATTTCTGCCTTTGACGTTGATGAGGAAAAAATAATAACGATGATGTACTTTACAAATTTCCTAGTGGATTGCAATAGATCTTTTCATCTTAAAAAATGATAGTAGCGTCAAATGGGAAGCCAAATGATGAACCAATTCGGGATTTGAAAAATGCAAAAATCCCATTATTTTTTTTTAATGAAAACAAAATTTATCTTATGTATTTTAATAACCACATTTATTAACTGATATAAAAAAAATTACTCTCTAATATTTTTATACAATTAGAAAGAACTCATAATTTGAATAAGTTTCTTTTATGTCAAGATTTGATATTAATTAATTTAAGATTTGACATTATATTCTTAAAATAAATTTATGTTTATTAGGAGACATTAAATAATAAGAATTTAAATTTAAATAAACGCTAAAAATTACACTAAATAATTGATTAAATTATTATTTCTCACGATCTCAATCATTGATGGGGCATTGAAAATTTTGGTTAGAATTATCGGCAATGCCTGTGATCACTCTTTTTATTTTATGTATATATTAACGGGACCAGAAAAATCAATGTTGGAAACAGTCAATTATTCTAGATTATATGTTGCGTAAATGGGAAAGCACTTAGAAGGAGAGCCAATTATTAAATGTCCCAATGATAACATCACTATTGTTATCTTAGGGCGCGCAGCGTCACCATGCATAATTGCCATTAATTAAGAACTATTGATTGATTCCCTCCAGATTAACACGTACGTGATATGTCGCCGATTGTCCCACCCCGCATAGCATCTCTTGTTTCTCTCTCCCAGCCTCCCACCACCTAAGATCCTTGTTTTTTTTTCCTTAATATTGAATGTCACGGTAATCTTTCTTCTCGATGATTTATCCTCCTTTTGTTAAGGTTTAGGACATAAAAACAACTGGCCATGCATTATCGTCTTTTGTTGGATATTACAGTCACTTAAAAGGGCAGTCTGCTGCTGATTTAAGTGGAACAAGCCTATGCCTTTATTTTCTAAGGAAAAAAAAAATCAGTACTCGGCCAGCGCAAAAAAAAAATTATTAAGCTTTATTTTTTTCATAATTATTTGTTAAAATTTTATACATGATTTGGTATTAAAAATCTCATAATTTTGAGCTTTTTGTTGAACGACTTTTTAGCACGAGGGCATCAGATTTGTTCATGTTCTCGATGAAAGCAACTTTGTGCGCGAAGTGTGTGCTAGAATTGGAATTCATTTTTAGCATTACTCAATATTTCAAACTTAATTGAGTTTTACTTTTACAAAAATCATTCCTTTAAAAATTTTTAAAAAAATTAATAAAAGAATCATTCTAAACATACACTTCAGATTTATAGAACTCCACTTGATTCTAATTAGACTCCACCTATTTTGATGTAAACTCATATTCTCTTTTGTTTTTTTTTTTCTAGCATTGCAGTTTCATAAAAAATAATATCTCTACTAAAAATGATTTTATTTAAATTTCACACTTCAACTGATATCTTTTAACTTTAGAAGACATCCTTATAAAAAGAGCATTTTTTGCTCTTGAATCCAACTTAGATTGTTTCATATGATAATAAGCAATATATCCAAATATATGCAAATAATCATAATATCCTATAGGTTTTTCAGACCATACCTCCAAAGGAATTTTATCACCAATAGTGGTAAATGATAAATGATTAATAAGATAACATACATCCTTAACTTTAAATTTGACAACATGCAACAGATTTTCTCTAACAAAGTCCAATTCATGCGTTTTACCACCCCATTTTACTGTGATGTATGCATGACAATGTAATGATATATAATACCAGCTTTTTGACAAATTCTCTTAAAAAGATCACTATAAAATTCACCTTCATTATCTATTCTAAGGTGTTTGATCTTCTTTCCAGTTTGAATCTCTACCATTTTCTTCCAATTGAAAAAAACATCTAACACGTCATTTTTATTCTTCATAGTATATAATCATACCTTTCTTGAAAAATCATCAACAAAAATAATAAAGTAGTGTTTACCTCTAAAGGATGCTGTCTTTGTAGGTCCCTGCACATCTGAATAAATGTAGTCTATAATACCTTTAGTACTATGCACCACTATTTCAAACTTTACTCTTGTCTACTTTTCAAAAGTGTAATGCTCATAAAAATCAAAGTTACCAACCTTTGCTCATTTCAACAAACCTCTGTTCGTTAAACTGCTTAAAGCTTTTTGTCTTGGATGACCTATTTATATATACCATAACTTAATAGCTTATGACTTTGAGTTTTCATTAGAAATTGTAGCAACTAATCCAATAATAATTCTCCCACTATAGTAATACAAGTTATTTTTCCTTGTACCACTCATTACAACCAAAGCGTCGGATATAACCTTCAAAGATTTATCATGCATTGATATTCTGTAGCCATTAGGTTCTAAAACTCCTAACGAGATGAGGTTCTTTTTCAAATTTAGGACACATCACACCTTCGTCAAGACTTTGCATGATCCATCATTATTCTTCAATTGTATTGAACTTACTTTCATCGTTTTGCATGAGTTATCATTTCCCATCTATACAACTTCACCATCTAGCTCTTTGAAGTTAAAGAACCATTCCTTGTGTGGACACATGTGGTTGGTGCAACCTAAATCCAAAATCCATTTATGCACTTAAAAAATAGATGGTGCATTAGTCAATGCAATATCTTTTTCTTCATATTTAGCCACATATGCATCAGAAGTGTTCTTACCTTTGCCTTTTATTTTTCTTCCTTAGCTTTGGACAATCCTTTTTCTAATGTCTCTTTTCAGGACAAATTGCACATTCATCTTTCTCTAGACTTCTTTTTGACCAATGACTTCTTCCTCCTGTTGTGAGTGCTTATAATGATTCCTTCCAGTTTTCCTTTTGATCCTTTTTACGAATTTCATAATTGAGCAAAATACCATATACTTCTTCAAAGGACAAACCTTCCTTTTCATAAATTAGAGTAATACATAAATTTTTTAACTTATCAAGAAGTGAACCAATCAATAACATAACTTTGTACTCATCCTTGAAAGTTTCATCCAAATTCAACAAATCGGTAATCAAACGGTTAAAAATATCAATATGATCATTGATACTTGTATCGAATTTTAACTGAAGATGATAAAGTTTTTTCAACAAATATAACAAATTTTTATTATTTTTCTTCGTATACTTATTTTTCAAGGTATTCTACAACTTATTACCATAATCTCTTTCATAAAAGGGTATTTCTATTCTCAAGCATGAACTACAAGCTTTTATATTCAATCTCTCCCAATCTTTTCTTTCCATATCATCTGGCTTATTTTCTTCTAAAGTGATGTCTAAATCTTATTGACACAATGCATCTTTAATTTCACTTTGCCAAATGCAAAAATTATTTTGATTATCAAATTTCTCAACTTCTATTTTTGTTATCATTACTTAAAGTTTGGTGTTCAAAATGATAAATTCCTTAAAGGGGTATATTCCTAGGAAAGGTTGGGGATATACACATAGGTTCCGCTTAAAATCCACTTTAACTCTTATTGTCTTGTTAACAAAGATACTTCAATGGGGATCACTTTTAGGAAAGTGGAGGAATTATAGTGCTACATCTAAACAAAACTAATATTCTTTGATACCACTTATTGTAACGTGAAACAAAAACTTAAAATTAAATACTAATTAATAAATTAAATATAGCAAAATAAAGTAATTAAAGGAAAGATAAAAAAAGATAATACACCAAAATTATGTGATTCAGTTTGATTATCTACATTCACGAGTTGTTACTATAAAGTTTTACTATGCTTCAAATATGAGAGATTATAAAATGAGTAAAATTTAATAATAAAAAAATAAATAAATTTTTTTTTGATACTAATAGAAAAATAAATTATATGTCAAATATACTTAATAAGATTTCGTATATCCCTTTCTATTCTTAAATTTATTATACAAAAATTTCTTATATAAGTTATACGATACACACGTTCACAGCATTTTTAAAACGTGGGAATCCAAAATTCTAATGAGCCACCACCTACCCACGTAAGCTTTACGCCATCCAACGACGGAAGTTAAACGAAGGGCTCGGATTGCAGTTGTTTGATCACGACTAATTTCTCTTATGTGCTTAGCCCATTTAATTGTCAATGTGGAATTAAGATTTTTTTTTGTTTATGTAATTAGCCAATAATGGAACTAAGCATCTAATAATTGGACTGGAGAGAACCTCACTCAGAATCATTATTGCGAGAGCGATGAGCCTTTCAAATAAAAGATTTTAAATTTAAAACATTACGAATAATTTTAATTTAAATTTATAAAAATAATAATTCATATTTTATTATGTTTATTGAAAAAAAATAGTTCAATTGGATGAACTTGATAATAATAAATTTAAGTATGTGTAATTAATTTTTATAATGTTTATATAATATTTTATATTATATAAAAAAATTAATTATATTTATTTGAAATTATTATTATTTTTTGTCTACTTAATGAAAAAAAAATCTAATAATAGCATCGGATAATCAACGCAAATGGAGGGAGTAAGCTAGAGACTTATTCTAAGTCAACCAGATGGGTCCCAGTCGCCTGGCCCCCGCACCAGCGTGCACTAGCATCGGCGCAGGATAGCAGAGTGTCTATTTGTAGGGGCTGGGCAGTCAAACTGCCAGGGCAAGAGAGTTACGCGTGGCACAATTCGACTGGCTCATCTTCCCAACGGCTAACACAAGATGCTCTCCTCGGATGATGTGTTGGTGAGTGGTCCCCACTTTGACGCACATTTTTTCACAGACGGAGCGCGCGCCAAAGAAGTGAAGATACTGTACAGGAGGACAACGGCTGGGGTTTTTGGCCTTGAGCTGACAAAGTCAAGTCAGTTTCTTCTTTTTGTTTTCAATTTTTCCTTTGTTTTTCTTTCCGATTGTACCTTTTTCCAGCATGATCGTGGGCCCTGGGAGGTCCAAGGTTTTTTTTTTTATTTTTTTTTATGGTCACTCTGTGTCATTTCCGGTGGATTTCCTCCTGTTTCCACATCCGCTCGGTAGGCGGGGACTTTCGGCATTACATTTGCCAGATTGAAACCCATAAGCGAAGACTAATACTTGAGCCCAACCCACTTTCTGAATATTTTAATCTCCCTGAAAAAAATTAAAAAAAAAAAAACTATAATCCTGCATCTTCAAAGGACTTGCTCCCATGTTCAATATTAATTTTGAGAATGTAATCATCAAGCATTTTTTTTTAGAAAAAAATAATCTGGGTGTGTCTCGTTCTAGTGGACTTACACGTATGCGTTCATAGCCTCTGCGATTAAAAACCATAAATAGTCGATGGCCCTTTGACAACAAAACATAAAAAAATAAAAAAAATAAATAAAAATAACTACAGGGCATACATAGCCTCAGCCCTATTTTGTACATCTCTTTTGTTATCGATTTTAACCACAAGAAGGAAAAATTAATGAATCATTGCAAAGTACGTGGAAGCTAGCAGAAAATGCATAGACCACACGGCGTGCAACAAAATGTCACCACTTCTTGGACTATACAATTCTTACATTTCAGGCAAAGACAATAATATTATACTTGTTGTAATAATATAATCTTTGCATGGGGTTGGTTGCCAAGGGCAGGCAAGACATTTATTGCAAATTGCACAACAAAGAGCAATTCTTGGGTGAGAGACCACACGGACGAGAAAATTAGAAAAAAAAAAGAAAAGGGCAAAAAGAAAAAACCTGTAGTCTGAGGAAGTGGTAAAAAGTGAAGCTAAAATGGTAATGGCTTCACTTTATATAATAAATAAAGAAAAGCCCAAAAACAAAAGCAGCTGCATTGAGACGAGAAGGAGGGACAATAAGTCTTAACAAGTCTTTGAGCGGGACCCACCTTCAAATCTTTGACAGAAACGGCAGTTTCATTGCTCTGCTCATCCTACTTGCACTTTCTCTTTTATTTAAATGCCTCTCTCTCTCTCTCTCTCTCTCTCTCTCTCTCTCTCTCTGTGCTGCCTGCTTGCAGGCAAAATATAAATAAACACAAAAGCAATAAGAAAAAAGTAATAATCTGAAGATAGAAGCTTTGTGTGTTGAGAAGTCTAAAAGCAAAGGGAAAAACAAAGTCTTCCCCTTCACACATTTTGAAATCTCAGAGGTCGTTGGGGGAAGAATCTGGGGTTAACAGAGCGACAAGGTCTACAGAGGTCTGTTCCTTTTCCCACTCAAAGATTTTTTGGATCATTTTTCAATCTTTTTGGTTCTTTACTCATCTGGGTTTCTATCATTCTGTATGAATTTTCAGTGACACTCTGTTGATTCTGATATCCAGAGACAAGCTTTTTTTTCTTTTTGATGAAGCTGGAATTTTGATCAAGAAACCCATGTTGGTTTCTGTTCCACCTGAAAGTACCAGGTGGGCATTTTAGTTTTACCATGATGATCCATATCTAGATTACGTTCTTTTGATTTTTGGAGCTTCTATGGTTTGGGTATTTTGGGTTTGCGTGATTTGAGGTTTTGGATGGTGTAGAATCAATATGGAGGAGGTTGAAGAAGCCAACAGGGCAGCTGTGGAGAGCTGCCATAAAGTTCTAAGTTTGTTGTCTCAACCCCAAAATCAAGTCCAGTACAAAAATTTGATGGTAGAGACTGGAGAGGCTGTATTTAGGTTCAAAAAGGTTGTTTCTCTTCTTAATAGTGGTTTAGGCCATGCAAGAGTTAGGCAACTTAAGAAGTTGCCGAACACTCTGTCCCAAACCGTCCTCTTAGATAACCCACACCATAGAACAGACCCCACATCCAAGAATCTTCATTTTCTTCAATCTCGTGGTTACTTTGAAAGCCGCCCGATTCAAGAGTTGGGTTCAAATTCTAAGAATTCGTTATGTTTGGCAACCCCATCACTGGAGTTGAACTCAAATGGCAAGAGCCATCTTCAGCTTGCCCAGCAAACACCACCATCACACTATCACTTCCTTCAGCAGCAGCAGCAGCAACAGCTACAACAAAGGTTGCAATTTGAACAGCAGCACCACCACCAGAAAATGAGGCAGCAAGCTGATATGTTATTTAGAAAAAGCAACAGTGGGATTAGCCTGAATTTTGATAGCTCCAGCTGCACGCCTACAATGTCATCTAATAGATCTTTCATATCATCCTTGAGTATAGACGGCAGTGTGGCTAATTTGGATGGAAGCACATTCCATTTGATTGGTGGCCCTCGCTCCTCTGATCAGGGTTCACAGCAACACAAGGGGAAGTGTTCGTTAAGGGGAGAGGATGGGAATGTGAAATATGGAAGCAGTGTTAGATGCCATTGCTCAAAGAAGAGGTTGGATTTGTTACCTTGCTCTATTTAGTTGATTTTACTCCCCATTACTAACTAATAGCTTCTAGTTTTGTTCTTTTCCCTTTTAAGTCCGTTTTAATGCTCCTTGTTATATTTGTTATGTTCTTTGGCAGGAAGCATAGGGTGAAGAGGTCAATCAAGGTACCTGCTATTAGCAACAAGTTGGCAGATATACCACCCGATGATTACTCATGGAGGAAGTATGGGCAGAAGCCCATCAAAGGTTCTCCTCACCCTCGGTATGTTCAATTTCCAATCTTTTACCTATGTTTTTGTTGGTTTTCCACTGTTGATTCTCTTGCATTTCTTCACATATTTGCTAGCCTAATTTTACAATTTGATGTGCATATCATGTATTAATTGTGCAAAAAATAGACATGATGTTAATTTGAAAATTGTCCTTGCATCTATTTGGGTTTGATTCCTCCCGCCTCTTTCTTTCATTTTCTACAAAGTGCATACTGAACAAAGGAACTCAATATTCGTGTGTCCTTTATTTTATATGATAACTTTAATTTACGGATGACACAAAGTGTAGTTGTGTTTTTACTTGTGTGTTTCTGGTCATGGCTGTGCTGTAAGCTACCCTGAGGGTAGAATCTGATACAAGCATGACCAGTCAAGGGTGTGCATTCATGGATAATGGACAGATCCTTGATCCCAATATAAGCTGGCAACAATTATACCTTTTCTTGTCATTCTCTTTTCATACAAGGCTCTCTGTTAGCTGTTGCAATTCTTCATCATATTTGCATGTCTCATTTTGTATGCAATTCAAGGTAACATTATGGAAGTTGTAGTCCTATATCTCTGCCATATGTGCACGTGTGCTAGTTGAGACACATATTTGCTTTCTTGGTTTTGAGGTTTGTTACACTGGTAACAAAAGGTACATGTACCTTCAGTTGGAGGGTCCATAACTTAAAAATTGCTTGTAGGCGAACACCACCTTTTAAATTAAATTGTTTGAGTTGTGAAATCCTTTGTAAATGTGCATAGGGGATATTATAAGTGTAGCAGCATGAGAGGTTGTCCTGCAAGGAAGCATGTGGAGAGGTGCTTAGAAGACCCTTCCATGCTTATTGTTACTTATGAAGGTGAACATAACCACCCAAGGATACTGTCACAATCTGCAAACACATGATCCATAAGCAAAATCATTTCTGGCTTCTCACAGCTAAGTTAATGAAGACGTCCTGTATGATCAGCTCCTGTATATATTTTGCATGGTTGAAGCCGGGGAAATGTTTTGGGTAGCTTTGGTAGGGCTCTGGGAGTTTCCTTTGCAAAGCCATTCGGCAGGCAGGTTTAAAGGCCTGTACTGACAATGAAAAATCTGGAAATTGGGGCTTCAAATTGTATGTACTCGTCTTTCATTACAATCATTGCCTTGGAAAAGTTTATATCAGCCTATTATTTCGCAATTTTATTGTGGATGCAATACTTTGCTTGTGTGAACTCTGCCAAGTGGCAAGTACATTGTGTTAGGCTGGCGTGTTATCCATGAACTATCGTTTTCCATGACATGCCTACCCCGCATCAACGAGTGGGAAATCCCTAACCTAGGGGGCGAAGTTTTGGTTAAAGTTTTGCAATAAACTGAAAATCGTAGTTGTCTTTCCAAGGTTCGTTAACAACCATTTAAATCGGGCTAAATATTTGATGCGTCAGGCGTGCATGCCCACGATGGAAGCAATTCGTGGTGGGGGGCTATAGTTCAGTCGTGGGGTGACTCGATATTTATCTATGCTAAATTGCCCGCCACTTTAGTCAAGTGAGCATGATTCTTATTAGGCATTTCAAGTTTAAGATTCGATCTCTGATCTCTTCGAAAAAAAATAAAAAATAAAAAATAAAGGGTGTCACAGTCTTCTGGCTCCAACCAACTCCTTGTGACCTCACCGAATGGCCGTCGATGTTGGCCGGCGTGCAGCCGGCATCCTCGGGCTAAATGCTCAAGAAATGTCTACTTGCATGGATATGGACGCCTTGTATACGAGAATGCGCCTAAGTCATAGTTAATTTGTCCCCTCGGCCTCGAACATCGAACAGTTGGGATATGTATGTATCTAATATTTTCTTTCCCATCCATATCGAAAAGTCCATAAAAATAAAAGAAGGAAAAAATAATACACCCATCAGTCAGTACAAATTTTGTTTTCTCCCTCCTTACTTCCTTTACAAGGGAAGAATTATTCAAGTGACACAACTCTGAATCGTCTGGCAACGAGGCATGTGACTGTTAAGGGGACGGGACCAACATGTGCCATCATGCTCTCTCTAACATAGCATTATTTTATTGGACCTCCGTTGGAATTTATTTTGGACCCCAGACAAAATCCCATATCTTGGATACGTGATATTACCAGAGCAAGACATTCTCTCTGCCCGCCCGTGGGCTTAGTTGGTACATAGCTATAACAATCGCGTCAGCAACTGCAAATAACACCATGTTAATAAAAAATAAAATAAAAAAAAAATTCAAAATTGCCATGGACCACCCACCTGCATTCCGGTTGTTCAAATCTCCGTTATTGTTCCGAGGCTGACTCCCTCCGTTTTTGACCCACTATTTTTGTATTTTTGTCCTCTCTCTCTCTCTCTCTCTCTCTCTCATCATAAGAATCATGTCAATGGCCCAACAAATTAAGAGGATAGAGTGGAAGGTTTTGACAGGCCAACACCAGAGTGTTACCAAATGGGCTAACCCAATCATTTTTATCAAGCACACGGTCCGGAGCCTATGGGACTATACGATGCCTCGCATACCCAATACCCCTGAAACTTGGAATCCAAAAGTTTCTAACGGAAGGACGTGATTAACTTTTTTAAGCAGTTAACAAGTTGACCAACTGGTTAATGATAGAAGGACGATTCATGGTCAAAATTTAAAACCGGGAATGATTTTGTGTTGGGGTTCAGGTTTTTTTTTTTTTTTTTTTGGTTTTTTTAACAGTGTATGGGACTTTGATTGGGTAGATTATAAAATTGTGATTAAACATCTATACGAATGTAAAATTCTGTCGTTTAGGCGATGGTAATTCTCGTGACAGTAACTTCAAAATTTGCATATAAGAGATTATCGGTCATTAAAAATTAAATAATTAAGTAATTATAACTGATAAAATAAAATAAACGAAAACGAGATCGTTGCCGTATAAACGCATCCACAGCCGCCACCAGTTCCAGAGAGCAGAGAGGAAGGTCAGCCGAGAGCCACGGGGGGGGGGGGGCCCGGGCCGGGGGCGCCAAACATCGTGGGGGGTAACGTCAGAAATTGGGGAAAGCCTTCAAAAAGATGAACCGACGAGAGAAAGCTACGTAGAGTGGAGCCCATCAGTGGACTTGCAGTCAATGACAGCGAAAAGCAGCAAAATAAAGAATGACAGATTTGTCTTTTTGTGCGGGGAGCTTGGACAGCCCCAGGAAGTGGCTTTCAAGTAAGTAAGTAAAGTGCAGCAGCGTTGCCCACTGGTCTGTTGGTGTGCGCCGCACCTTTTATTACAAATTTTGGTCTATTTGAATTTATGACGATAAAAAGGCATGAGTGTTTGGGGTTGAGTTGTTGATTTTTTATATTCATGGTCTTCACCATGTTGGGCTCAATCTTTCACTATTTTTTAATTCAAATTATTACTTCAAAATTAAATCTTCAATTATCTCTTTTAATTAAATAATCTCTTTTAGATGAAAATTTACAAACAAACAAAAAAAAAAACTTGTGCATTTTGTATAACATCTCTTTTTAATCCCATCAGGGAATGAGGTAAATCTCGGGATATTTTGCATAATAGTTAAATTAACCATGATTTTATATTGAAAATTGGGAAACAAGGAGGGCACAGCCCAAAATGTTATTGTCATTTCAGTAGAAAATAATGGTTAGATGGCTAATATATAATTTACCGTTGGTTCCTATGAAGAAAAGACTCGGGGTAACTTTTTACTAAAATTTAAGACTGCATAATAAAATTAAAATTTAAGATTTGACCGCAAACTTGTGCGTCTCAGCCTAACTTTGTAGACCTCATTGGCTCCATGTTCTCTTAGTAGTCCGTATACTCATTCAGACGGGCATGCGTGGCAACAACCGAAGGAACAAATTCATCAGGCCCCCCCCCCCTCGCCCCACACCAACCCCCACGATGCTTAATTATGTTCGTTCGGCTTCTTCCAACAATCCATTTAGCCCAAGCATTAAAGTCCAACTTCATTTGATAACTTTTCTGTTTTTTTTTTTTTTTTTTTTTTTGGGTGGGTGGGGTAAACTTCATTTCGTAAATGACAGACTTGAAGCGGATATAGCAAATTACATACATCGTTATGAGGCATGGCAGTGAGCTTTATATATGACGCCCACGTCAGGTTGGATGAGAAGGGTGAGCTTTAAATTCTTTATCTACAAACAAACTCAAAATTCCTAAGTAAATGTGAGGCTGTCAAAAGTGCCCTTTTTGACAAAAGCGCTTCCATAAAATCTACAATTGGTCACGACGATAATTCATTATTTAGTTCCACGTGTCAGAATGAGACTCCCTTTTTTGGCCCCCATCTTCTTAATAATTGAGGCGAGCGTACCTTTCACTCGCGCGTTCCACAAATTGTAGGCGTCGTCTTTGGCAGCCCTAACTTACCACTTCATGGAAACAATTTGTGTTGATTTTGTGTTAACACTGCCATTCTGATCGTCCGATCAACTGACCATCATATTTTGACGATTGATTTTAAACTATATCAAGCCATTCATGTGGACGGAAGCCAGCCGTTCACGATATCCGTAGTTAAAATGACTTCCCTACCCTTCAAACTGTACATCATCGGTGAGACCGTAGACTAACCGGCCACCAGTGACAGGGCGAGTACGTAAAAATATAAACCAAGATAAAGACACCTAGATAACGGCTATCCCCGGCGAGACTCCAGCTAAAGGACTCGTCCTGGCGGCGACTCAAAAGAGAGGCGCGGGCAGGTTGAGGTCAAACAAAAACGGCTTCTTCTCTTCCCCTATTACCTCCGCTTTTGGCTCTTCACTGAAATCCACGTCCACAGTCACATCCTCCAGCTTGCAGCTCTTGTATTCCATTATAGCCGGCATCTCCGACGAAGGCATTCCGGCCATCACCTCACCAGAAAAGTAAACCGACGATCTCCATAAGTTGGTGCCTCCACCATCGGCCATAACAAGTTGCAGATGCGGCGGCTGCGGCGGAGGAAGAGGAGGAGAGGAGAAGGGGACCTGCATGAAGTTGGTCTTGGCTTTGGGGCCGCGGAAGAAGCGGGCGGCCTCGTCGTAAGCCAGCGCGGCCTCCTCGGCCGTGTCAAAAGTTCCCAGCCACCTCCGCGTCTTCTTCCAGGGGTCCCGGATCTCGGCAGCAAACCGTCCCCACGGCCGCTTCCGCACGCCCCTAAAGCGCGCCTTCTTCACTTCTTCTTCGACCCCAAAATGTTGAGGATCCGCTTCCTTCAGCGCCGTAGGCCCGGCGAGGGTCAAGCTGAGAGAATCGTCCCTGCGGAGGCGCAGTGCGTCCACTGCCATGGCCTGACTGTACGGACACTCTGATAAACAATTGCAATTGTTGTACAGCCGGCAGATAGAGAAGAGGGGTGGGGGTGGGGAGGACTTCTAGGGCTTGTTTGTGGAGTATATATACTGGAGGGGACAGCCTTGGTTAACGCCGACAGATTGAGATTTGCTTTTGTGGTTTTGCTTTTCGTTTTTTCTTTTTTTTTTTTTTATTAAAAAAAGTCCACTTTTTGGCTTCGTGGTTTGACAAAATTAATGAGAGGGCGTTATTTGAGTGTTTAAAAAACCTGCATTCAATGCAAATACGAAGCGTGCGTGTAGGGAAAATGAAGTATTTGTCCTTACACGTGATCATCACGCGACTTAGCCTTTTTTATGGCACAAAAGGGTTTTGATTTTCCGGTAAAAAACAAATATTTCTTTAAAGCGTGCCTCCTATTTGTATTACGATTATTATTATTATTATTTTAATAATTCCTTAAAGGGATCTATTTGGTTCTAAGTCATGATAAACCCCCTCAATCTCATAAATTCTCTCCGTTGCATTTAGTGAATAATTTGAGTACGAGATCTTCAATTTCACTATGGCCGGCTGATATAAATAATTACACACAAAAAAGAAAATGCTAAAAGTAAACTTAAATTTGTTCATATTTGTTGAGGAGCGTCAAGAGATGAGATGCTTAAGCAAATAACAGCCAATTTAAGGTTAAATAAATGAGCATTATTATGCAATATCTCACTCACTGCTATATAATATTACTCTGATGCTGAATTCGCAGTAAAATACAGGGAAACGGTTGATTAGAAAATGGGATTTTAATAAAGCCTAACGGGGGAATGCAATTTGTGGTCCCAAAAGTCTTCTGACCGCCCCTTCATCAGTCAACCCAACTTGGGGCCGTGGGGGGGGGGTGTGGTGGCGGCGTTATTATTTAAAGCAGGACGGGACGGGCTTTGGTGTGTCTGATCGAGAGAGAGAGCATGGGGTAATCGCAGCCAGCAGTCTACCTACTCTGTGTATTGGCTGTGCAGCCTGAATGGAAGAATAATGAAGAGAAAAACCCCTCTTTTATTTTGGGTCGATGATGCACTAGCCAGAAATGAGTATGGCTAGGAGAAATGGGTAAAGCCCGCCTCCTCTCAAATTTGCACGGTTTCTCTATTTATGGTTCCACACCAAAAGGTCAGGTCACGTCAATAAATATTTGGAACAAAAAGCATTTCTTCCAATCTCCCTCCCCCTACGTTACACTCAAAAGACGTCGCGGCCAACCGTCGACAAATCGGGCACGTTGAGACCCAAAAAGTGGTGCAAATTAGATTTGGTCCCGTTGTTTGGTTTTTTAAGTTTGAGTGTCCTTGCATGTCCTGCAAAAATCAGCCTTGTTTCCTTCTCAATGTAGACTTCAGCCAAACAAAAAAAAAATCAAATTTCAAAATTTCAGTTAAAAATCAATAAATGTGTAACTAAAATCACAAAATATATAACCAATAACATAAAATATATAATAAATTATGCAAATATCTAATAATGTTTGGTTACTGGCTGTACATTTTTTTTAATCTTAATTGTATATCTAATAATTTTTAACTGAAAATTTGAAATTTTACAAAAAGAAACTTGACTATATTATTTTTTGTTAACTGAGATCTATAATAGAGATGAAATAGAGCTTATTCTTAAGACCCTAAACTTTTATTGTTTTAAGTTTGAGCTTAAAAAATTAAAGTTAAGAAAATATAAAATTTGAATACAAAACAAATAATAATTATTTGATAATTATTAATTATAATTAATAATCATAATAATTAAATATCTATTTTATTTTCAACTTTAATGTCCCGTTAATCAAGCTCTAAGTTTTGACACGGAGGAGGATCACTTCTCCCGACGACAAACGGATGGAATCACGGAATAGCGTTATTATATACTTTTCCGCAAACAAAAACAGTTTTTTTTTTCAATTTGCCCTTGCGATTTTGAATTTGCGAGTGAGACGATTTTTAGAGCCGTTAGGGCCCGCTTTGACGCCGAAGCCCTCTCCTTACAATTATAGGATGGACCCACGATCCAGGCTCTGCTTGAACAGTTCTTTGGGCACAGGGCGGCGGGCGACGTTGCCGCTTGAGCCATGTCGCTTTTGCTATAATTTGAAAAATTGAAAGTTTTATGTAGAAACAAGTTTTTAAGTAGGTCGGGTTACGAAATCGTAAATTTTAAAAAATATATACATATATATATATTTTGTTTAATTTATGATAATAATTAATAATATGAATATTAATATAGATGAATAATCATAATAATATCAATTTATTCACATATTTTGCAATAAATTTATTTTTATAAATTATTTTTGCCTCCCTTAAATGTTGGAGTGGTAGGTTCTTTATCGGGGTATGTAAGTTTTGAAAAGTACATTTTCTCCAAACTTGTCTGAGCAAGTGGAGAACTAATTGCATTTTCAAATCTCAGTCTCAGCTCTGATCACGTTCCCATTGGCTTTTGTGGGGCTATGACAATCCTGTAGTTTCCTTAGAATGGTACAACCTTCAACCTTGTTCACCCAACCAGAAAAATGTTTTGGCAAACCATCCAGGACCTGGTTATCCAATGCATGCTATTCTCCAGCAAGACCATCGTAGATTTAACTTCTTATTTATCGGGGCCTAAACGACTTTCAGCTGTCATGCATCCAGGAGTCGGCAAAAGAAATGTTAAAAATCAGCGTTAAAATGGTTTGTAGTGTATGTCATTATTAATTTTAGGTGATGCCCAAGTTGCTGCCAAAGGTTGGCAGCCATTTTTATCTCTTCTCCCTTTTCCCTCTTTTAACTATTTATCCCCAAAAAAAAAAGAAAAAAAGAAAAACAGGAAACCATTTAGCTGCATCATGTGGAGGGCCTTAAATCGAGGGATTCTTTGGGCCTGATATATCGGTCCAAATCATGCAGCCATTGTTCCAATATATTTGGGACCAGGATTGTCGATCGATTCCTGATAGAGGAAGTGCTGAACAGAGTCCATTTCGAAGGTCTTGTACTCAACTGCGACTCGAACTTGTTCTGTCATGAAATGGCCCGTTTTGCTCTTGGGTTGAATCCATCAATCAATTTCTTAGCCGAATGTCCCAAGAATGATAAAGTCACGCACCGTGGATTTACATTGTCTGAGCTCATGTTCCTCTGAAAAACACCTACTCGACGAAGAGGCGCTTCTTCAACCTCAGAGCATCAAGTATCATATCTTATAGCATCTTTTTAGGTATTTAAAAAGTAACATCTTTTCAATGAGCCTAATTTGATGAAAGTAATTGATTTTGTTGCAGTTTAGTTTATTGTTAAGTTTATTTTTGAGACATAAAATGTATTTAAGATTGTGATGGTAGTTTGAAAATTTGTATTTTGAATTTTGCTAATATTTTAAAAAATTATATAATTTATGTGTAAAAAAAGTTTACTACAATTTAAAACTATATTTTTAAAATGTAATATTTTGGGTTGTAATAATGAACATATTTTCATGGATAAAAATTTTTCGGCTGTAAAAGCATATGATTGGATCCGAGTTTAACTATAAAAATAATTGAATATGAAGTTACCGTAATATAATTTTACATTCAATTAACGTTTTATGAATTTGAAAGGTTTATTTCCTATGAAAGGTAAAGTTGCGATTATAAAATCTAATTTTAATTATGCCTTCAAGTGACACTTTCAAATTAAATATGGATACATTGATAAGAGATGAAGACAATGGGGTAGGCATAAGAGGCATTGTGCGAGCAGAAGATGGGAAGGAAATGTGCATGTTCTCCGAGGTGATTAAAG
This sequence comes from Ceriops tagal, assembly GCA_021533255.1. Taxonomy (NCBI): domain Eukaryota; kingdom Viridiplantae; phylum Streptophyta; class Magnoliopsida; order Malpighiales; family Rhizophoraceae; genus Ceriops; species Ceriops tagal. The sequence continues at coordinate 3,993,949 of CM038603.1, forward strand.
CTATCGACATTAACAAGGCAAAATTAATTATAATTTGAGAAGTAATTCAATTTTAAAGTACGAGGAATATGAGGAGGACTTTAATTACTATTGAGAGCAACTTTGAAACTGAAGTTGTGCAGATGAATAATAAAAATATAAGAATTTGAAAATTTATATTAATATTCTACGATATTATTATTAGAATTAATAAAGAAAATTTTTTATCTTTAGTCTTAGCAATCCAACCAATTTGCTGAATGCCCTCACTAAATAAGGTAAAACTCAATATATAGAATTAATAATATAGTTACAAGGGTGTAAATTGATATAAGTTATATACTAAAAATTGTATATAAATGGGTTTATGTATTTCATTTTTTGTATTTTTTACTCAACAAGAAGATCATTGTGGTCATGGCCTCCCATGCCATGCAAATTCCTTTTATTTATATAACTTTATATGAAAAAAATATAGTAAAAGAGTATAAAAAATAAAACACAATTTAGAATTTTTAAAGATGATAATTAAATAATTTTTTAATTATTATTTTTAAAAAATACTACAAACAATTACCGAAAAGTTAATTATAATTTACTAATAATAAAATTTGTAACAGTTGATTAATCAATCGTAACAATAAAATTTAACTGCAATTTCAAACGGAACTATAATACTAACAAATGTTTTTCTAATCAAGACCACCAAAAGATATAAAGAAATAAACACCAGAGTAGTCCTCCTATCGGGCAACTTCATGTAACTAAAGCATGAATACAAAATATAGTTAGGTAACGAAACAATCTTCACTCAGTGAAGAAAAACATTCCATTATATCCATGTTCAAAGTAAAGTTTAGGGGGAGAGAGTCCGGAAATCAAACATGATAGAAGTTTTGCAACTCTACGGCGATAGTTCTCGTGATGATTTGTATAGTTCTCATTGCTTGCCAAAAACGTGACTGTCGCTATCCACAAATTAATGCTAATTGCCGCACAAGAGTCAAGTTTTCAACTAAACACCAACCTCAAAATAATTCGATCTGTTTGCATGAGTTTCTTCTAGTTAAGTTAAGGTTGTCTGTGAAGAGTAGTTCAGTTTCTTTTATTGTATTTTCCTGATATTGGCTCGTTAATTAGACCCTGCCACTGGCTGTCATGCAAGCATTTGTACTCGATTCATTTAGATGTTTCGATTGAATAATAATAAAAAAGAAACTGTTGATGTGGAGACCGAGAGATCTACAGAAAATTATTTCCACCCAAATTGATTATAATATTCAAAACTTACATGCAAATACATGTTATTAGAATTCAGATAAATTTGATAAAATATTCATATGACAATATTAAACAAAGGTAAAATGTACTTTTAAAAAAATATATGATAAATTTGTACATTATCCGAATTTAATATTAATTTATAAAATAAAGAGTAAACTTGTTTGCTCAATTGGGCTAATTCTTGAATTAAACCGCAATTCAAATGCTTTCGAACATTATTAAGGCGTCAAATATATAGAAGACTGGTGGGTGAAGCAACAAGAAACACTCTTTTAATGCTACAATTGGATAAGGGTCTGCAGAAAATATATAAGAAATTTTGTTTGTTTTGTGAAGCTACTAAAAAATCATGTGGTACGAATGCAGCCTTCTATCACCTCATAGATATGCTCTAATCATCTTTTGTTGGCAAATAAACTCAGGGGGAAGGAACCCTCGGCAGTCCCTTGGGTTACCCTACCCTAGAAAAGTCATACAGCTTACAGCAACACCACGCAACTATTTCTTGATCCATACTAATTGACTCCATGGAAATTAATTTGCACAAAGGGTTCAACCCCTCCAAACTGTTGATGAAAAGACAGGAGGTCTTGTGATACCGATTTAAGTCATCGCTTGCCTATGTGCATGTGCCTAATGTATATGAATGCGAATGTAGTTGATGATCCCCAGATGTGGGTCATCAATTTTGGTGACGAGCTCACACACTACAGAAAGTCATGGACGATACTTCATGTGACGATTAGTATCCAAGAAACTTCATAGAACAGGGAAAACATTAGTGTCTAAACAGCATTAATACACCCCGAATCCATTAGTGATCTTGATTCACATCTTAAACTTGAATTTGACACTAGAAAGATTAGAAACGAATTTCATAAAACATTGGGTTTGTACTGTTTTCTTTCTTGAACAAACAACAATATATGTTGCAGGGTACTTGCTGAGCTTGTAAGATGTGTTCAACTTCAAGGCCACTTTGATCAATAATTCAACATCCAAATCGCATTGGATTTTCATGATTTTTGGACCAATGTGTCCCTTTGTTAAGCTACTATCAAATGAGATTAAAATTTTCAGAATTAAGCCTAAGCATTGTTCTAAAACCCCAAACAACCTCAATAACATCATGGCAAACCCTATCTTTGACCATTACGGCTTCAAACTGGAATTTCTCCCAAATTACAGAGTTTCAAATCAAGCAAAAGCACTCATTAGAAAGCTTACACAATGACCTACACAATGAAAAAAATTTCATTAAGATCCATTGAGCGTAGCTCAAGATATACCCAAATGAATTGAGCCTAAAAACACACCTAAACAACCAAGTTCCACCCCACGTCTCCAAGCATCCCATCCACATCTCAAACTCATATCCCATTCTCAACCGTAGATAACGCCAACATCCAAGGGCCAATATTCAAACTTCGCAAGGCTAGCGATCCGCGTGCAAGGCCTTTCCACCAATCAGCATTCGGATTTTTGGATAGCTTCCTGGAGCACTTGACTATTTAAATCTCATCATTTCCATTTTCTCCTTACACAAACCTGAAAAAGAAAATTGACAGTAAACCGTTCCTTTTCCTACGGATTTATCTCCTTTGTTCCTCTTGTGAATCTGCCTTCGTTTTTTAGTTAAAATATAATTTTTGTTTTTCTATCTAATTATAACGCTAGCCCCAGCTCATAGATCTCCGCTCTTCCGTTGTTCTCTGGAATGGCTACAGAGGAAGCAATTGTAGCGGCGGAGGCCAAATCTGAACCGGCGTCTGCGGAGCCGGAGGAGGGTAAGCCGGCTGCCAAGGTCGGCAAGGGCAAGAAGGCAAAACAGCCTAAAGCCAAGAAAGAAGCCGCTCCCAAGGAACATCGAAGCCGTGGTCCCTCTTCTCACCCTCCGTACGAAGAGGTATGTTTCCTGTCGTTTTGAGAGTCACGTTTTGATTCCGTTTGTTATTTCCATCGGTCGGATGGGCTAATTTGTTTTATGCGTTGGTCGTGCGTTCTTTGTTTCTGGTCGGATCTGATGATTGTGTCGTCTGTGCGCGACCGCAGATGATTAAAGACGCAATTGTGACATTGAAGGAGAAGACGGGTTCGAGTCAGTACGCGATTACTAAGGTTCTTGAAGAGAAACACGAGCAGTTGCCACCAAACTTCAAGAAGTTGTTGCTTTTTCATTTGAAGAAGCTTGTTGCTGCTGGCAAGATTGTTAAGGTTAAAGGCTCTTTCAAGCTCCCGCCCAAGTGGTCGGCACCTAAGCCGGCTGAACCGTCTCAGGTTAAGAGGAAGCCAGGGCGTAAAGCCAAGCCCAGCGATGCTGTCGCCGCTGCTAAGGCTCCAGCCAAGTCGACCAAGACAACCGCCAAGCCGAAGGCTGCTACTAAGCCTAAACCGAAGCCGAAGGCTGCCACAAAGCCTAAGCCTGCTGCCAAGCCCAAGGCAAAAGCGCCTCCCGCAAAGCCGAAGGCCGGGACAAAGACCAAGGCTGCTCCAGCTAAGTCGAAGGGCGAGGAGAGGCCTGCTAAGGCGGCCAGGACCTCCACAAGAACGTCTCCCGGGAAGAAAGCGGCGGCTCCCAAGGCTGCCCCCAAGAAGGCAGCGACTTCCAAGGCTGCTTCTAAGAGCGCAAAGAAGACTCCGGCTAATACCGTGAAGCCTAAGACAGTAAGGGCACCGGCGAAGAAGGCCACAGCCAAGTGGGGGAAGAAGTGATCGAGAAAGAGACAGGAAGACAGAAGGAGGGGAGAGAGTAGCATTTGTAGGGGTAGTCGTGTAAATTTTGTTGTCTTTAACTGGCTTATAGGTCCATGTAATCTCTTTGGCTTCAGATGTATAGGACATCAGACTATTCAGATGATATTTCTTGATTCTCTCAGTTTTATTCTTTTTTCTTTTTTAATTTATATTTTATTTTAATCACCTTTGTTGGGGATTCGACATGGTATTGAGGTGTGTAATGTTCCTGATGCTTTGAGTGAAATAGTGGTATGAATTTAAAGCTGTGGGTTTTCTTTCAACCTTTGTTTATCGTCGTCTTTCTTTTTTGAGTGTCGATTGGATTCGTCTGGTCGATTATGCAATCGTTCTTGGAAACAAGAGCCAAGAGCCGAGTCTGCGTTGAGCGGAATATTGGTTCTAGGACGTTTGCTTGTTTGATGACTGCTAAGAGCCCGAGTCGTTTGATGATTGCATGTCTTGAGGAAAAGCTTGGGTCTCCAATTCTCTCCTTCAAAATTGAAAATTAGAGGCAGCAATTCAGCATGATTGTTAGTTACATGTATGTCCCTCTTTATAGGATAGAAGCATGGTTGTTAGTCACCCACCCGCTCTGATGGGTGGGTGACTGTTGCTTCTTGCTTTTTCTTGATTTGAATGAAGAAAATACAATCTTGAGAAAATTCCTGATGGCGTTGCTTGGGAGAAACTTGCATTTGCCTGGTCACCATGAAACTTCATTGCTCGCAATTGCACAAACGACTGTCATTGTAAGATCACAGTGTTCTACCCTTAATGTTCTTTATTTTGCTCTTCAGAACATTTATACGTCTACACGATATTTGCTAATTGTATTCTTCAAAATTTTGGTCTAAAACCTCCGTGAATTTATTTATGAAATGAATACTGTTGGGACTTCGACAGCCCATTTGAGTAGATATGATGCTTATGCATTAGAGAAATTGCAGGTTCTCAGTCATTTGCTCATAATGGTTTTGTTTAGGGGGCATTGGTCGTATCTTCTCTTTGAGAATTTTGTCATGCTCACTGCATTCAACATTAATTGATAAGCAAATAAATCTTAATTTGGAGTACAGGACTTGTTTAACTTTAGGAACATTTATGGTTAGGTTGACAGCCCAAAAACCGAGTAGATGATTTCTTCATCTGGTGGAATTGTTCATTTCGAAATTTATGTGCAAATGATTAATCTATTCTGCCAGAACATGTATAAATGGTTGCCAGTGCCACATCCTTATGCCTGATTCAGCATCCGATTGATTCAAACTTTTGCATTTCTGGATAGCGGTTTGATTTTTGTTTTGTGCGCAATCAGCTATCATATGCTCTATGTTTTGCTCTGTAAACCATTTGTCTCCACTTTTCTTTAAACAATAGTTTGCTTTGTAAGACCTCGTTGGCATCATGAAGTTGTTTACAGCGCGACTGAAAATTGCTCAGAGCTATCGCAAAAGGCAAGTTTGGATTGTGGATTCTTGATGACTTAAAGTGTGGTTTTATCTTTGTGCTGAATTGTAACTGTTCCTTGACCCTGCTGCACCTTGTCTATGATCAGGCATTGTAACTTTGTGTTCTCTTTGCAATTAGCATACTTTGTTGTGTAGGAGTCTACGAGTAGGTAGTGTGTCCATTCAGTAGCAAAAGTGCAAAGCAAAATTTAGGAAGCTTTGGAAATGTACTTGAGGAGAAAATGAAACCGAAAAATAGTCGCTCCATGCAGTACAAAGGAAAGTCATGAGAATTATTTTTTCTTTCGAAGGGATAAGGTGATAGCCCAACTTCTGTAAGCAAGCAGAGGTACTCTCAGATTAGTTTTGGCAGGTAGAAGCTCATGCTATAATTACATTGCAATACTTGATTGCTTGGATACATTCTATAAATGTATGGAAAATTTTACATTTTGAGTGATAATATTTTATTCATGGCATGCATTGTAAGCCTTCTTTAGCTATTTTGGTCTCGCTGCATTTCTGTTCTAGTATTAGTTTCTGGAAAGATACAACTATGCCTGAATGATGCGTGTCTTTGCCTCTGCTTCCTATGTAATTATTTGCCTGCCTGTCTTTTTGCTTGTGATGCTTTAAACTTCATTGAGCCTCACATGGAAATAAGTTTTTATTTCAATGACTGATATTGCGCAACTCATTTGGCAGTGTTCTTGCGTGGAAAGTTCTCCTTTTCTGGCTTACGACAAACTTAAGTTTCAGTCTGTTTGACAAGGGAGTTTCTTAGATCATTAAATAGAGACAAAAGAATCTTGATCTTGGATACTTTGTTGGAGCATTACTAAACCTAGATTTGGCTTAGCAAATCTCAACTCTGTTATTATTATTTTCGTTTTCCTACACGTTTATTTTTCCTCTATTTTTCATCTATAAAACCTGAAGGGCGAGACTTGGTTTAACAGTAATGTTACTTCATTAGACCTGGAGGTCACATATTCAAATTGTAGAAATGGCCTCCTCGCAAAAACAAGTGTAACGTTAAAATAAATCCTTGGTGAGCATCTTATGTTTTTCATGTTGCTTGGTTTTGTTCTACCAATTGGTTCCAATATTGAAAATGTCATAACTCTGGCCTCTCAAAGCGTCCTTCTGTACAGAGATTGTTAATAAAACTCTATATAGCTCGGGGTGAAGGATACACATGAGATATTGCTACATATAACATCTTTCATACTCCGCTACAACCTAGGTGAAATGTTCCTTCAATGGACCTCTATCCGTTGGTGCATCAATCTCATGAAGCTGGTAATTCATCTCACTGGATTCTGAACTTGCCATTTCAATGTTTCGACTTTCTGGATAGAGTACTTCAGCTCTTTTTGGATGTTCAGCCTTGACGGTGATAGTACAATGTCTTTCCAAATTGAACCAGCTGAGCAAGCAGGGTTTGGGAACCTGTACAGTTCATAGATTGACTCTGCTTCCTCGTTCAGACTGCTCACTCTTTTTAGACAGTCTATTTCATCTGGATCAACCAGCAGATTCTTGTCTCTGTCTTTCCATCCTATCAGCTTCACAACCATTATTGTGTTAGTACGAGACAAATTTTCAACCATGGCCAGATGCAACATTTTGGTTACAGTTCTTAATTTGAAGCCATAGCTGTTTCTAGGATTGTGCCTTCTTATTGTGATTATATTTTCTCTTATGGTTGTTTCTTTTACACATGGGTAATGCTGTGGCTTGATAAGTGAAGGTAGAACTGAACGTGAATGAGGCAACATAGTTGATAAATTTGGACTACCTCAGCACTTTTTCACTCTGTATCTATTAGCGCCCAGAAGCTGGAAGCTTCTGAGATTTGAACCATGCAACAATCGATGGAAAAAAAAATTGAGCTGCCCATTAACTTGGCAAGTTAAAAGTACACAATCCTCGTGCATTTGTGCATTATGTTCTGCTTGGATTGTCTAGGTTAAGGCTTAAAGAAGCCAGAAAAGATTGGAGTTAGAGGAGAGAGAATTTGTGTACCTTGGGTGGACCATCCAAAGCATTGGTGCTATACAGCCTGGCGTTATCAACCAGTTGACAGTAGCTAAGAAATGCATTTGCAAATCTCCTGTGGGATTTCAATTGTGATTTCACCCTTACAGCTCTGCTACACATTATAGCTCTCCTGTTAAAATAGAAAATTCCCCGTATTGTAGTCATTATACAGGGAACCTATTGATGATGTTGACAACCAAAAGCACAAGAATGCTAGATGAAAGTAATCTGTTACATACCTTATTCCTCTTACAACAGCTAAGTAGGCCTCACAAACAACCCCAACCAGCTCTATCCTGTATGGTTTTCTCTTTTTGCTTCCATTTTGTAGTGGCTGTTCTTCATCAATTTGCTCCCAGTAGGTCTCAGTTACGGATCCGTCTTTAGCTACTCTGTAACCAGCTCCCATGCGATAACGTCGGCGGTGGACATTTCTGGCCATCGTTATTGTCTGCACAACAAATGGTGCCCAGGAAAGTGTGCCATCCATAATCACATCACGTCCTTCATTCAGTGCTGTCACTAACAGGGAAGATGCTGCATCTGTAGATGATTGGTGTACCTGTTTGAAAAAAGGAAGCTTTTTGGGACCTTTGACTCTTAGGAGAAGTTATAAACGCTAGCATGATGGAAGAAGCATGTGAACTTTTCATAAATTTGTTAATGCACCTTGGGCACATATGCACCAGTGTAGACATAAATATACAGGCACCTATTGTGTGAATAATCAAAATATCCGATAATTGTGTTTTTTCATGAGAAAGTAAAAGGTTGGTGGACACATAAAAATAGAGTTTTTGAGGAGAAGTAGGCTCCCAAAAATACTGTGATGCAGGGGAGCAACTCTTCAAGAACCATGTTGAGCAGTAGATTATTAAAAGGTCCTGAAATCTATGAATGCTTATGAAGCTCATACATATAGAGATATTCAGTCTTACAGAAGAAAGAGCAGTTCCATCAGATGAAATGTCTGCATCCAATAATTTCAAGTTTCCAGTTTATAGTCAATTTCTAATGCAAATTAAACCTTTATTGTTTTTTTCTCCACGTTTGTTCTTCTCCTAGGCCAGGTTGGTTTTAGCCGAAGTAAGTAAATGGAAATATTCTTGATTCACTAATTATTTTATTGTCATATGTCCCTGCTGGTTTTGGTCTTATTGACAGAAAATTCTGAAGTAGGTGCAGTGGGATCTGTGGAGCCTTTGTAGGAGGTGGCAAACCTATTCTGCTTGAGAAACTTAAAAGACATTCAGGACTTATTTTGTTCTCAGACTAGTTTGAACAGGGAGAAGTATAAGAAATGAGCATTTAACTAGATAGAATTCAAGCTCACTGTGATAGTTGTCCATCTGTTGTGGTAAAATAATTATGACAAGGCAAGTCAACTAATGGCTGTGGTGTAAAAGCGGGTTCAAATGACAGTTACAGCTGATGAATTGTGTCTGTGAATTTGGTGGACTCGTCCTGGTTGAATTTTATTAAGTATGAATTGCCAAGGAACTTATTTTTTATCTCAGCAATATATATGACTTGGGGGTATGCGAGTTTGAGCTCTGGAAAATTTCTAATGGATCTGCCTGCCTTGTGTGACTTTGCAGTACTCACTGCTCTCCACTTGCTGGGTCTGTTGAACTCGATCTATCCATTTTAAGCCCATCCATTTCTTGTCCTGCTTATCATATTCTTTTCCTTCTATGTATGTTGGCATATGTACCAACCCTGTTCCTGAGTCATTATTGTCAGTTGAACGGTGGAGGGAGGGAGGAGGAGGAGGAGGAGGAGGTGGAGGAGGAGGAGAAGGAGGAGGAGGGAGGGTCTCGTTATCTCACCAGTTCAGCTGTTTGGATCATGTCAACATGTCCGATGGAGCTAAGCGCTTTGTAGATAACATCTGATTCTTTGAAAGCATCTGCTTCAATAACCACTGCATTTCCTGCTGCTCCTGCCCAAAATGGGCTGTTTATCATTCATTAAAAATGGAAAAATGTTAGCCCATCTGTGCATGTTAATGGGAAAGCAATGGAAAACTAGTTACTTCTTTTTATCTCCTTATATCTTCATCTCTTTTCCTGAATTAGCTAATAGGCTGCTTTTGAGTTTAATATGTGGCAAACTGCCTAGTTGATGCTTAAAGTTATTCAAGTTTTCTTACTCTTTCATGATGTCCTTGAGCACAGTGCTCTTCCCAGCTCCCATCCCCCCACCCATTAAGAGAAGGACAGGACTTCTGTCGCTATGTGCCACAGGTGCCATCACCTCTGTACATTGTGAGTCATCATTTGCTGCAATTCCCATCGCTCTCATTTCTTCCACCAATGTGTTGAACACTCTAGCAACCTTCAGGTTTTTCGTCACTCTCTCAAATCTCTGTTCCCTAAATTGGAAAAAGGGAGGGAAAAAAAGGCAACTCAGGTAGTTCTCTTCCGTAAGGTATAGCTGGTCTAGAAAATGGCAAGAATAATCACTCATATTGTGCTGATATCCTTTCTTTAAGCTTAACTTGGTAGCACAGATATACCATGAGAATAAATGCAATGAGCAGACAAGAGTTCATATTCGTATTGGAATGCCTGCACTGTGTCATAATGATAATACTATGCACCTAGTTGCTGCCATGACAATGTGTTTGAACTTCCTTTTAGGCTCTGCATCAGTGCTCAACACCTGAAATTAGATCGGGAAGTACAAATCAAAACACCGTACGTGAAACTTGCATGCCTAATTGTAAATTTTGGCACGTGTTAAACAAGTTGTCATTACACACAGAAATAGAAATAAGATCTGCTTATGAACACACATCTTGATTTTTTTTATACCTGGGTAATCAGCAGATCAGCGTGGCTCCAATGGAATGCAAAGTAACTAAGAATACACCTCTCAAACTCCTCCAGAAGCTTTACAAAGAGGGAGTCTGCATCAGGTTCATCAGCAAAGTATGAGTAGATGTCTTCCTCAAACCCCTCACATTTTCGGATATATTCAGCGGCTAACTTGCACAGCTGTGGACATTGTCTCTTGTCTGCAAAGCCCATTTGCCTGGCTGCATTCATGAACGATGAAGTGGTTATAGATTGGAAGGATGGCAAATGCTTTAGTGACAGATTTTTCTGGAATTGTTCGCATGTACATGTTTATTACTGATCATGGAAGAAAAGGAAAATTAAGAGGGAAAACATGTACAAAGGGAGACAAAGGTTCCCGGCAAAATGGGGTGTGGAAAAATACATTACCTACATAGTGGGGGAACCTTTCAAGCTTTACGGCAGGGCCTGCCTTTGATGGTCTCAGTCGAGGGATGATCTTCCGATCCCTTACCTTCCGGAGATGGTGATGCACGGCTGCTGCAATGAGCAAGCCAATTGAGGAGGCTACAAAGATCTGTTTGAAGGTTGGTTTGCTGTTATGATCCGAAGAAGTTTGAGAAGAACATAAGGGGAGCTTCAAGGAAACATGGATCACAGTAGCCAAAGAGGAGGTCAACAAGAACAGGCCGATCAGCTTTGTCCCCTGATACTTACCTTTCTGCATCTCTTAGAATTCCAGGAAAGAGAATCCACTGTTTGATTGAAGATTGCGATGATGGAAAGCCAATTTGCCATTGCTTTCCTTCGTGGTTGCATGCCGATCGTTATATTCGTTTCGGGCACCAATTGGAGCCACAGACGGATGCATCGTACAACAGCTGAGGAATGACACGTAGCAGGCTAATTGACTTCGACTTGTCGCAGGGGTACCGAATCATGCGAGTGCATGTTTGTCTTTGCACATTTTCTAAAACTTCAGTCTCACAGTTTGTTATCTAGTTCTTGACGTTGGTTAGATAGAAAATTGTAACAGTTTTCGTTGCAATAATTTCTTTTATTTTTTTTTTTGGAATATCGAAATTAAGTCCTTCAAAAGTAATTGTCGCAGTACTCTGATCATCATCGTGCACACTACAGAATAGGAGCAATAGATGCAGCTGTCCACAGGGCTCTTGAACGTGTTTATAAATTGTAATTATGGGATCGATGGCCCAATGCAATCAAAGTTGTGTGACCTAATGGGCCCTTGAAGGCCTTAGATAAAAGAACTTGTTACGTTGTCCATTGGAGTCTTGGAAAAGTCCTTGTTTAATGGTACGACAGGTGAACTTCCAATTCTTCCCTTGGCATGACCATATCATTTGGATAGAGGTGATCTTTCTGGGAAAGCCATAGCAAGAAAGATGCCATGGCAATTTCAATCTTCAGTCTGTGATGCATCCTGTACTTGGATATCTGTGGCATGTCCACCCCGGCCCCCATTAGCCTCTCAAACTTGCATTGCTCTCTCCGATTCAATTGCACTTGATGGAAAAGGAATAAAAAGTGGTCAAGAATAGCAACCATGAAAAACACGTGTTTCGGAATCTTACGCTAGAGGAAACTGCTGAATGTGTTTTCCAGGCTTCCCTGTTCGGTCGTAAAAATGAAAAAATGGAAAGTTGATGGTGAGATAAGGAATTGATTCCAAGTTCCAATTCAGAACGCCTTTTGTACTTCTTGATTGAATTTACCGACAAAAGGAGAAGGACAAAGTCTTCAAGAGAATCTCAGCCTAACTTGATTGACTAGCCCAACGAGCCCTTCACCCATTTTTCCACTCCTTTTTTTTTGTTTTCTCCAACGAATTTCGTATCCTAATCACTCATAAACTTTTCCTTTTCGTATCAGGATTTACAGAGGAATTTGTTCCCTCCCTTTGTCCAATGTTGGGTTATCTATGTACCAAAAATACCCAAAAAAAAAAAAATTGCTGGGATTAATGTGCTGGTTTAAAACTAGTGATCGATAATTTAAGGTTTGGACATTAGAAGGTTTATTATATAGGCTGAAAGATCCATGTTTTCTCCAGAATAAAATTTGAAATCCTGACATGATGAGGAAAAGTTTGAACAGAACCTATGTTTCAGTGTTCTGGAAGTTAAGTTAGAGGGGTGAGACCGCATGACATTTTGTCACTTTTTTCTCTATCAGTTTTAGACAAAGTAAAATTCTGTGAAAAAGCTCCAACCAAATATGTATTTTTCAATGTTTTTAATTTTCATTTTTGTAGTGTATAAGAGAATTTCTACCTCCTCATTTCGTGCTTTTGGTGTCATGCTTTAACAAAAGCTTGCTTAAACGATAATAATATATTGATTACATTCAATGTTGGAAAGATGCGTGTCTTTGGCTAAATCTTTCTTCTGTCAACCCCACACGGAACTGCTTCCTCATAAAATATGCCTCAAAAATCTCAGAAAGTGAATGACAACCCGTTGGATACGTAATCGATTGTTGATTGGATGGAAGTAAAAATAAAAAAAAAAAACACTTATTCAAGATGAGTAATATAATATGATGCTCAAAAAAATGTGTAACAATATTCTTATTGACTAAATTACACAAATAATTACACAAATATGCTGAGAAAAAAACAACGATGTAAAATTAGACTAGGTTATTTTTATTTTGTTAAAACAGATTTATTCACATAAACTAAAATGATATTTATGTAATATTTAGTCATAATATTAAGTGGAAAAAATATCATTATTTTTTTACTTTTTTTTTTTTTTGAAGTTCTTTTAGTGCATTTGTACAATTTAGTTGGAAACTAAGTCAAGAATAATAGTGCTACTTTAGGAGGAATCAGGGCTTAGTCTCGAATTTTACGTTGGATTTAATTGGCTGCAGAGCCAGACTTAGATTCATAGAAGATTAGTGACGCTATTTGCATGATTATTATCTAATGACGATTGATTAAACTTTTATTAAAAACAAGAGGGGAAAAAAAAAAAAACATGATTCAAGTCGTTGAATTAGCTACGTACGGCTGTCAATTAGGCCCGTGATGTTGTTGACCCAAGATAAAGCCTGTGTCTCTGTTGAATGGATTTTCTTTTTTTTTTTTTTTTTAATACTAGTTTTAATTAAAACTGTAGTAATTAATTGAGTCACAAAAAATAGGTTGTAGAATTTTATGGCAGGTCCCCAACACCAACACCAACTCTCACTTTAAAAGTTAGGTGCTTAATGTCTTGACCTATTTGACTCGCATTAAAATTTTTTTACATTATATATTATCATGATTATTAAAATATAATACATAATTTTTTTAATCTTGGATTTTATCTAATAAATTAAATTATTAAGTTAAGCGAATCTTAATATGATATTAAAATTTTTATAATTAAATTACTTTACTCTTACGTCTAGTAAAAGAAAATGTTAGTTGTTCGGCAACTTAGTTTTACAAACTTATAAACGTATTAGAAATTTATGGAAATAGCGGTAATTAAACTTTAATATTCTGCTGCCACTTTCACCCCTTCGATCTATCTTAACGAAGGGCATCGACGCTTGACTTTTCCAAATTTCGCTTTCTACGTAGGAGTCACAAAGAAGAGTTGACATTGATTATCGTGTCTGTCTGCACAGTCATAACATATGTAACATATAACGGCCTGTTCACTTTAAGATCTTTGCACCCTTTTTTTTTTTTTTTTTTTGGGGTTTCTCCCTCCCTCTAATCATTTGGTGGTTCAGATCGAAAATATAGGACTAATTACTCTTGAAGAATTATACCGATAATAATTTCAAAATATTTATTTAAATATACAATTAACTATAATGATCATAAATATAATTTCAAGCATTAATATATATGTGTGTGTGTGTGTGTGTGTGTGTGTGTGTGTGTGTGTGTGTGTGTGT
>CM038603.1:4008167-4048529 GCA_021533255.1 Ceriops tagal
AAAAAAGTGTAGAATGTTAAAAAAAAAAAAAAAAGGGGGTATCTGTGAGCCACTTGCCTTATTGTTTGACTAGCCTGTAATGGTAAAACACGTATAGAACCGCCGGGCGGGGGAGCAAATGCATTTCATCAATGGACGAGCAGATCTGACCCACCAGAAATTTATGAGCTCCACATGTAAATCTGATATTTCATTATGGTTGCTATAGTTTTAGACCGACTTGAGTTCATGTCTGGCCCACCATGTGGGCCTAGTTTGGCAATTGACAAAGCAGATGTTGTGATGATCCTCAAGAGAAGAGGAAACTGGCAAGCTCAGTCAACTGGGATCATCATGTCTTGGAGCATAACCCAACCAGAAGACAAAAGAAGACTGAATTTTACAGTTGTGGCGCTCTCATTAACATTACTATTTCGGCGAAACAAATTGATTGTGAGAGAGAAACGGAGATCTAAGAGATTGAGAATGAAAATCATACTTACTTTTCACTCCCTGTATTGGCTACTTGCCGATGTAAAATATATCATCAAAACTTCATCTGTTGCACGTCTTTCTTCCTACCTCTGATCGCCAATCAATTTTCGTCAGAAAATGAATTTGAGGGAGTTCAACAATATTCACTGAGAGAATCCCTTTAAATAACAATATTCATCAAATAATAGAAGTTTACAGTACTAAAAGAACCAACCTTCCTTGTGCCTCTAGGCTATGTGATGTGAGATGTGAGAATAATAATTGATCGTGATCGAGGAAAAGTATTATTGGGGAACTTGCCATCAACATTCATTGATGGCGCATGATCGATACCATTGTAAGATTTGATCATCGTCGTCGTCATCATCATCATGGGATCGAAATTCCCGAACTTCACCTGTAAAAAGCCAATCAATCGAACCCTCAGAGGTTAGTTGGGGGGAATGAAGCCTGGTCCGAGATCATTCAGCAGATAATCTGTGATGTCCCTCACTTCGTGAATGACATCGGACCAGACAACGTTCCCCTCAACTGTTGATAGTTTAATACATGATGATATACAGAGAGACAAAAGAAAGAAAGAGTTAAAGAGGGGGAGAGAAATCGAGAGGCAGGGAATCCATTAGTACATGGATTTTTTTCTTCCTTTGTTTTTAAAATTTTATTTAGCCATGCATTATTATTCTTGTTCTTTAAAGGGGTCCTTACATGTCCATAGGGACGAGAGAGAAAAATATTCTTTGCTTCCGAGTCACGTGACATGTGAATCCACTTTCTACGCTAACCCCAACCTCTACCTTTCACAGACATACACACGCATTATTTCTCCGTAACCCCCCCCCCCTCCGAAAAAAAAAAAAAGGTCCTGTGGACATCCAATGTCCCAAATTAAATTTGTTTCTCCGCTGAGCAAGCATGCAACTTTTTTTGGGATCTGATAATTAAATTAATCGTTTGTAAAATTGCAAGTGTGTCGTATAAAATTCTGCTACATTGATGGTGATTGAGGTCTATCTAATAAATGTAGAAGGGATGCATGCCTGCCTTCGAGTACGTACAGGCCCCCCCCCCCCGTTTCAGACTGTCACTAAATATGGGACTTCATTTTTCCAGGTTTTTATCTGAAAGGAATTATTTTGTTTTGAACCCATTCTCTCGAGGGAGAGGATATTTCTTTTGCTTACCACCCTGGTAATGGGAATTCTTGAGTCGGAGAACCCTCATCAATTGGGGCATGTATGCAGCTTGTATGATGCCAAGCTTAAATACCAAGCTTAAAAAAGATAATTAGCCTGTAGAACAAAAAGAGGAGTGGAAAAGTTGTAGGCCGTGCTTAACGGCTTTACAAAAGTCGTCTTTGTTAGGTCGTGCCTGAAATATCGAATCTATTTTATTTGCCGGGAGGATTATTTTTCGACTCAATTCTGCCCATACATTTCAAGCTAGTAAAGGGGCTTTTCATAAAGTGAGGAAAGGTCGCTTCCTTGTTTCAGCCGACATCTTCAGCTTGTTGTACGTAAAACAGAAAAAGTAGTCTATTATTAACCAGTAAAGAGTATTTTGAATTATCGAACCTTCCAACCATAAAAAATGCAGAACGAAATATTACGGTCATTAGTCAACATATATAATCTTAATAGAATTCGATCATGAGAAAAAATTCATATAAATGACTTTAATTGTAAAATTGAGATCAATGTTTTTTTTTTTTTGTTATCGTTGTAGTTAGCATATAATAAATAAGAGGTTTAACTTTTAATTGTGATATGGACATTGACGCGGCGGCCATCATCCGATTATTTCACCGAACAATAGTTTTTGATAAGCCTTCAGAAATTGGTAACATGCGCATTTTGTTCCCATGTCCAAATACCTACGATCCAAGAAAGCATTATGCTCTCTGCTAATGGCGTAATTTCCACGATTGTTTGGAAACATGTAAAAAGCGGACAGATGTCACTAGAAATCGTATATGCCCTGCTTTGGGACTTGGATTTCAAAATTGCGAATGATAGCAAGGCCAGACAAGTTACTAACAATTATGAGATCCAGCTAATGAACTCTGTATTATTGTCACGTTTTTGTACACTACCCTAGTTCCGCTATGAAATTCAGCATCACCAAAAGTTGAAAAGATACACAATAATTGTATTTGTTATTGAGATTTGAGACTCAATCCAGACAAGCGATTCCTGGCCCAGAAATCTATATGTCTATACAATCTGTAGAGACAAATTGCACAAGATGTAGACTTGTGAAAGAAAAATATGGAGTCAAAAAAGCCCCTTTGGGTCCCCCTCCTCACCCCACCCCCGTTTTGAAATCGTCTCTCACCCATTAGCCAGACGAAAAAAGCAAATAAATATCATTTGGCTCTGTGCAGATCGAACTTATGCTATTCCTAAAACGTAAAAGACACTACCTTTTCCATTTAATTATCAGTTTCGACATTTTACCGTACGTTTGTCACCTCAAAAGTTGACGCCATTGTCGTTTTCATATAATTGAGGACAGACGTAGCCATTGGAATAGAGTAGGCACCGTCTGCTTTTAGTTTTGTGTGGTTTCCTACAGTCAGGCGAATATTTTACACCGGTGATAAAGTTTGGGAATTGTTATTTATAGGCAGGTTTTGACTTCATACATGTAAAAATCATTGTCTTAGCTGTCTAGAGGAATGGTTGTTCGTGCATGGGACAAAAATCTCCCTTTTTATATCAATTTCCGTTAAGTTTACATGAGTAGTGATAGTTTAAGAGTCATGAGAACATTTAATTAATTAGACTTGGACTAATTTTGATCATATAATCTCCTTTTTTTTTTCTTTTTATTCGTTGGAAAGAATAATTATAATTATCTCCTTTATATTATCATTTAAAAGCTTAATTTGACAGGATGCTTAACTTCAGTTATGGTATCAGAATACCATAATCCCTATAGATTGGATCCTTCTGTTGTTTGCTATGTGTTTCACAATTGGAGACATCATCATCAAAGAAGATTTTGTCAAACATTATAGGTAATGTGCTTTTCTAACAGAGGCGAACTCTCACGTGGTTAGCCTTGAATCTAACTAGAAAAATGTTGAGTATCCGTCAATCAATTGAAACAAAATATGCATGTCCAATATTTGCAGCGGTAAACAATGAAACAGCAGCAAGTTTCTGACTTGCACGTTTCTTTCCCACTTCCCAAGTTCGGTTAGGATTTCTATTTGTTTGGCCAGTGGGGGTGGAAAATATTTGCAATTGTGCCTTTAATTCTCGCCCATGCACATTTTCTTTGCCACTTTTAAGCACAGGTCAACATTTTTTTCCTTTCTTTTCTTTTTTTTTTTCCAAAAATATCGTAATTCATTTGAAGCCCCAAAAAATGACCATCAGAGTCTGATGTATAATAATAATATGATGAAACTCGCGTGTATTTCTTTTTCTTTGGCCTTTGCACCGACAGTATAAAACAACTACTAATGCTTCCGTTATCTCCCACATGGTGTCGGGCATGCTAATTTAAATTAGACACATCTCTGACCAAATTCTTTGTATCAGGTGCCGCATACATCGCAAAGCCACAATCCCTTCTATAGTTGCTGCTCTTGAATTCAACTTATCGAGTTGAGAACCGGAAATTGTTATAATTAATTTCCTCTTTCCGCCTTGCCCTTGATGAAGTTATAGCATGCAAAACTTACAGATGGGTGAATTTTCGGTGATTTATATTTGCTTGGTGTCATTATAATGGAATTAATAACTTCGTCAAAAAGACCCTTTTTTTTTTTTTAAAGTATTAATGCATTTAATACTTTAGTAAGTAGAAATTTTGTATGCCAGATGCAAAAGCTGAATGCTCAATCAAACCAGAACATTCCCCCCCACCCCAAACAGAGCATTTGTGGGCTTTTCTTTGGGCTTTTGCGTTCTCTATACCATAATGATTATCAATCATTATCAAGCCCTACCTCCTTTGGATATGCCGTCAATTGAGAGGCAATTGTCATACAGTTAGGCTTTATTCATGTTAACCCGCCTCACATTTAGTTAATTTTGTGAGAGGAGACGGGGTAAGTAAACTTTAGAAAGTTTGAATAAATCCGCGGAAGGCGTGTGAGGGTGAATTGGAAGTGTTGGAAAGAAAGAGAGAAAGAGCATAAAAGAGTTTTACAAATAAACTTGTATTGATAGAAAGAATTTGTACTGTGCAAATAATAGAGATGATCTATTTATACATCTTAAGAGAAAGTTATAGAATGAAATATTCTAACTATTTATAAAAAATATTTTAAATATACATTTAATACGATTTATTTTAAAATTCTTTAGCCAATTGTAGTTCATTATATTGGAAGTGTTTAGATGAAAATACTTCTGGATGCTTTTGAGACCTTTTGTTGGTAGTAAAAGAGTTAAACAATGCTGACAGTATGTAGAAGTTCAATTTTAACCTAAGTTTGCACCTTTAAGGATAAGTGAATGGACAAGATCAACATCCTTGTGACACAATGATTCCATGGCTCCCTCCTCTTATGCCAAGTCACAGTTATTGGACACACGGGCGTATTTTCCGTTCGCTATTTTCCCATATTAACACCATTCACCGCATTTGAAGGCACTAATGATGTGTCCCAAATTTAATTCTTTTCCTCCTTGATAAAAGGCTTCCAATCCAGAAACAATGATGATCTCATTCAAAATGAAAAACTAGAGAAAGTAACAAGCAA
Source organism: Ceriops tagal (assembly GCA_021533255.1). Classification (NCBI taxonomy): domain Eukaryota; kingdom Viridiplantae; phylum Streptophyta; class Magnoliopsida; order Malpighiales; family Rhizophoraceae; genus Ceriops; species Ceriops tagal. The sequence goes on from CM038603.1 coordinate 4,013,359, forward strand.
GATTTTGCTAGTAACCCCAAAAAAAAAACCAAAAAAGGGTAAAACAAGACACAAACATTCACTTTCTTTGCGTGCTGAAGCTGTTTCTCAGCAAGCGAAAAACTAAACGACATCACTTTTACGTCAAAAGAGACAGGATGGAAGCTGAAAAGGAAACAATCTCCGCTCGAGCGATCAAAGATCTAACGGAAACTGCAAATAGAGAGGCCGAGAGAGAACAGAACACGAAAACAGCTATTGAAAGGAACCTAAATGTATAAGCAATTAGGGTTTCAGATTTTCAATATGGAAATGAAAAAAAGAGCAAGAAAATGAAACGGACAAATAAAGCCGAAAGGCTCCAGCGTTGCCCTCATGACAATTTTAACAAGCTTTTCGATTGCAAAGTGATGCTTGCCATGCAAATTGATACTTGAAATTTCAAAAACTCCACATTGGGCAATCTTTTCTCCATGGATATTACAAGCCTCGCATCACAATAACATAATGAAGATGGGTTAAACGCGACATCCTCTGGGGGTGTTCACACTGCAGCAATGCAGAAAGTAGAACACATTTACAAGGACACAAGAATCTTTGGAGGCTTTGCTAAAAATGGAAAGCTCTCCAGCCTGCTGAATCAGGCTCGTCATCAATTGGTATTCAGCAAGAAAGACCATTAACCAAAAAAAAAAAAAAAAAAAGACAAAATCGCAACTTTTGTCTGAGGCAATCTTTTCCCATATAGCATCTCTTCCTTATTATGCAGAATCAAACTCAAGGCATGCCAAGTGTCCAAAACCATGTCTCGTTCATGGCAGTCACACTGCACCACATCAAAGCCATGAAAAGGGCATTGTCCCTCTAAATTCAAGTTCTTTAAGAAACTGTATAAGATGTCTGTCATGACACCACTTTCCCTTGTAATAGCACAGATTCCAAATGAGGCAGCAATTCAGAGACCACTTTTTTCACAGCAACCCGATTCAGCTGACTATCATTTCTATTTATGCTCATTTGTGACAGGAATGTTATTTCCTGTTTATACAAATTTGTCATTAGCAGTTCACGCCAAAATTCATCATCCTCATTAATATTTGATGCTCTCATGAGTTCTACCACTTGATCCAAGGTCGCTACATTGCGACCAGCACCACAGCCCATAGCAGTTGCCGCACCCACTGCATTTGCAATTGCTAATGTATTCACCAAAGGCATGTTATGGATAAAACCAAATGCAACAGCAGCCACGAAACTATCACCACAACCAACAGTGTCAATGACATTCACCTGACCATGTTTTAGGACAGAAATTAGAATCATTTTAACTATCTCTCATGGTAGAGCGGTCAGACAGAGTTGAACAAACAGAAGAGTTCACATAAGATTGGACCGATGTATATAACTAAGGAAAGGAGTTAACCCCCCCCCCCCGCCCAAAAAAAAAAAAAGAAAAGGAATGCAGGTGCTAGATGTGATGCTTTACAGTATGCCATCCAGAGACAGATCTAAGTATCATCTGATGGCTGTCAGTTGATTGTTTTGCAGTAGCCATGAATTACATTTTTCTGATGGATTTTAATGGATAATGTAAATCTTATATCATTTTCTTGAGCTCTACATTTGCTTTTGTAAGAGTTCCATACGCAAAAGGCTTCAACATTGTCAAGCAAGTGGCGTTTGCAGTCATAATCCAGGTTATCATGGAGAGTGCCCAAATAGGAAATAGCCATACTCATAAACAGATCAAGACCAAAAACTAAACCATCACATTGGAGAAAACAGAAGCAAAAATATGGGAATGTTTAGCTTCATGCAGGTTTGAAAGGTTTAAGATGTACCATACCTTGAATGCAGGTGCACAAGATATACCTGTCATTGTGACCAGAATTGAACCCCTTGAACCCATTTTGATTATAACCCATTTAGTGTGCACCCCATTCCTCAGCAACTTCTGTCCAGCTAATACTGGGTTCTCTATGCCAGTCAATGACTCAGCCTGGCCGATTGATAGAGAAATCAGAGATGCGACAAGTAAACTAACTTCCCGGGAGAAAAAAAAAAAGGAACAGGAACAAATATGAAAAGATGAGGATCTACATTTCTACAAGCTAAGGTACACTAAAGGCCACAAAAAGCACTACTGGCTATAGCCACAAAGACTCCAAGACTGGCCTAGAAGAGAGAGGGCAAGAGCTAGTGATTTTAGAATTGACAGACATAAATTGGTATAGCAGCACATCCTTTGATCTTTTACCAAAACCTAAGTTCCTTACAAGGGAATAAAAAACTCTCTTAAGGGCACTAAATCACAAATCCTGAACTTCTCTTCCGAACTTTAAAAATTTGTTTTTTAAGGCAGTAAACTAAAATGAGAGCTGAAGGAAAAAAAAAATTTCATGATAAATTGCAAGTCGAACCTCATCAGATGTTAGAAGAAGGACATTGCTCATCTTTAGGAAATGGCTTAGTGCTTCTTGTTCCTCACGTGTTCCCAAGGAAAGACTCCTTCCACGTGGTCCAGGATCAAAGAAAACAGACGTCTCAACCTCAACAGCATAATCCAAAGCTGAAGTTAACAAAGCAGGGGAAAGCTCATCAAAGCCATAACCATTGCAGAACAGGATCCTTGACTGTTTAATAGCCATCTTTAATGGTACTGATAGTTCACACATCCAGCTAAATGCAGGTTCCTCACTAAAATCAGCTCGACTGAGAAGCAAAAGTTCACATAATCATTCTTTACAATTAAAAACAACATATACAATATAGAAAGAGGATTATCGTGTTAAGCAATTATACCTACAAAAGCCATGCCTTTGCCAGGGATCCACGAGAACCCAACACAGAAGTGTCTCATACGCGGAACTAGAACCATCAACATCATTACCTTCTTGCATCCCAACCACAGTAATGCCCTCATCGCGAAGCACGTCTAAAAGGAACTGCCCATACACTTCATTCCCCACATGACCAATCGTGGCGCAACCAAGTCCCAGTCTTGCAGCCGCTATTGCCATATTGCAGTTTCCACCAGCCTCCCAATATCGCTAACCGTTGTTTATCAATGCAATAATTTAACTACTCAACTCAGCGTATTAAAAACGACAAAAAGGAAAAAGCTTCTCTTTTGATGCAATTAAGAATGTGTAAAAAAAAAAAAATCTCTTTTGATGTAATTTATTGTGAGGAAAAGCAATTAAAAACTGGTAACATTGAGGGGAATGTAATAAAATGGGAGAGGGAGAGAGAAGACAACCTTATCTGGAGGGGAAGCTGACAAGCGTTCCATGTAAGAGCGGCGAGCGTCGGGGGAGTGCGGGGGCAGTTCGGGAACATTGAGAACAATATCGACGCAGAGGTTTCCGAGAGTAGCGACATCGAAGCTCTTGACTCCCAGGCTCCTCAATTTCCGGTCCTGAACGTTCGGGTCTGCGGGGCCGAGCGGGGACGCCGGGCAATGCCCGGCGACGGAGAGTTGGGCTCCTCTGCAGTCAAAGACGGCGCGTGGAGAAAGAATTGGCAGGCGAATTGGGAGGACTAGCCGGCTGGGGTTTTGATGAGGGATGGGGTGCGAAAAAGGTCCATGGCAAGGGGATTTGCGGGTTATGGTGTGGTGATGCATCCAGGGCGCTACTGGCAAAAGAGAGAAAAATAGCAGAATGTGAAAATGAATATACAAAAACAGAGTACAACCACTGGTGTTCGAAGTATTCTGTTGTCCAAAAAATATGTGAATTATTTCATTCCCATTAATTAATTGTTGAGAAAAATAAACAAAATTATTATTATTTATTTTAAATTTTTAATAGTGGGATTCTTTTCCACTCCGAAGGTCTTCAAGTTGACGCACCGCAGCAAGATACAAACTTGGAGTTAGGTGTCACTGTCTGGGATTCCATGAATCTTTGAGTCAACCTTTTTGGCCATCTCTTGTTTTATATATATATATATATATATTTTTTTTTTTTTTCTTTATTGGAGGTGCATCTCTTGCTTTTTTCTTGTTTTTATTCATTGGTGCATGGATAATACTTTTTTTTTTCTCAAAACTTACAAGCGTAAGGATTAATTGTTTCTTGGGGTTTTTTTTTTTTTTACTGGAACGAGGCGGTGATTATCGTTCTTAGTAAAACTTCCAAATAAATTAAACATATTTGCTTTTTTTTTTTTTTTGGTTTTTCCATCTAAATCAATTCTCTCATTTACGAGATTTACCAGATGAATGCTAGGGGTGTTCATTGAAAAGGACACGAGGAAGGAGAGGTTGCATCAGACTAATGCAGAAGTCTGGGTTGAGCATACGACTAAGAGTTAGAGATAAATTCTAATATTAATATTTGAATAATCAAGTTAATTCAGACACTAAAGTTTTTAAAGTACTAGAAGGGAAAAAAAGAAAAATTGTTACTTTTTACTAATGTGATTTGAGTGAAATTTAATGATAATATGACATGATTAAGTTATTCCATCCATACAACAAAACCTGAAGGGCATGTCCTAGAAGCCCCTGCAGGCTTTAGGGAGAGCATGCGGGGCTCATCGATAAAATTTCTTAACCCCATGTCATAGGATGACCCGTAGTAGGAGGCTGTTGCTCTTCATCGAAAGCATTTAAGCATGTCCCTCCTACGTTTCCGTTCCAAGCTTTTCTTTCCAATTTTCATCGTGTTTTCTAGTTTAAGTCCGAAGCCGGAATATTATAAGCAACCGCAGAGAAATAACCGATGATTTTATAGCCCAACTATGCATGGTGCTCTTCTAAAAGGCTGAATACTGAGGAGCTTATTTTTACAGTCAAATTCATACAATGCGCTCAGCCAATTGTTTCTCCACTACTTCCAAGTTCCCTCAATTTGCTCGAACTCCCTCTTAAAGTATTTGCGATTAATATTTTTTTTTGAGGTTTTGGGGGGGGGGGGTGGAGGAAGGGGGAAAAGAAAAACACAACTGCATTGGATCATAGAAGCCATCCTTTTTCTTCCTGCTAACAACAAAAACCCATCCACTTTGGGGGGTCTAACTTCAATGTGCTTGATTCTTATGAAGTTCGAACTTTCTAAGAATGTCGAATATCTGCTCTTCGTGCCGACGGCAAGACGCCCAAGTGGCAAAATCCGACAGAGAATGAATGGTATGCTTTCTATAGGGCAACTCAAACCAATGTCTCACGAGAACCACTTGCCTTTCATGTTAAAGAATCCTGGAGAGTCTTGATTAATTGACCAAGCAAGGAGAATGCAAAGAGACAGAGACAATGAGCAGAAATAGGAGAAAGAAGACTGTTAAACCTTCTCGATGATATTTCAAAATAATAATAATATTATTATTAATAATTATAAATGGCTTGCCAAAACAATGTACCAACTGCAGTATCCCACTCTTCTCCTCCAATTTGTTTTTGTTGATTGTCTTCCAAGGATAAGAGCCAAATACAGATATGATTCATTCTAGACAAGAAAAAGTACATCCACAGTCAATTGTAAACAAAGTAAACTTTCGTCTCAGAGAATGAAAATGTGATAAATTCAAATTGGCAAACACGACATGCTAGCAAGTAACGACTTGAGATGTTAAGTATCCTGGGCCGCGGGACTGGGGTTGGAAGCACAGTAAAAAGGAGTGCACCTGCCCACACATTTTCACAGATTTATCTCTGGATGAATGGATTGTTCTTTTGCCAATTCCTCGAGTCTGTTTACAACATTCTGCGCTGCATCACCATAGGCTTTGGAGACTATGGAGTCTGGGGCTGACATCACTATAGGAACACCTTCATCACAACCTTTCCTGATGTCCACTTCTAAAGGTATCTGAAACAAAAACGCCACATTAATTAAAGTCACTGTTAGTTAATAGTCTTTACAACGCAATTATGGTCATCAATTGGATGTCAGCCTGAGTACATTGAAGGGAATGCAACAACTAAGAAACGGAGATGCACTAAGCAATAAAATACAATTAAGACTGCCCCTTTCCTGCAAATGAATCTAATTCACAATTCTTTGAATACTTGAACTGAAGCTCCTCAGAACTGCAGGCATACCTCAGCAATAAAATTGTAACCCATTGAGGCCGAAGTCTTTCGCATTCCTCCTTCCCCAAAAATAAAAGAACGTTCACCACAATGGGGACATTTGAAGCAGCTCATGTTCTCTATAAATCCGAGTATCTGTTAGGATAACCAGAACATCAATAGACAGAATTGCTGCAAGTAACTCTTCTTTCTTTTAAGAACATAAATTTCAAATTCTTTATGATTAATCATGAGGACAATGTAAGATTGGGGAAGTGATGGTCTCCACTAGCTTTTAGCAATCAACCAAAATTATGGACAAGTCATCAATTATAAAGAGACGGCAGATAATACAGCTATGCCCATTCTCCTATGCTTGTTTTAATGATTAAGCATGCATCCATGGATGGATTAATTCAATGCCTTGTGAATTATGAATGCAAAATATTTTATTTTGTGATATATGGACCAAAAAAGAGTCATAAAATAGTATTATGGCATGTAATCTATCACATGGGTGACAAACAAACTAATGTCAATCGAGCATTTATGTACAATCTCCAAAATGCAGACCAAGAAATTGAATGTTCTTGCAAGTTACTGAATAAGAAAAACCATCTTTAAGACTTTTGTAAAAGAGTTGTCATACAGGAACTTCAACTTTGGAGAACATTTTAGCTCCTCTTCTAGCATCCATTAATGCAACATCTTGTGGAGTTGAAACTATCAATGCACCTGCCAGCAAGTCAGCAAAATCGCAAACATAAGATAATATTTCAAACCAATGTCGCTCATCTTGAACAAAATTAGAAGGCTTTATTTTCAAATCTTGGAGGGGATGGAATGTTGTATGGCATAAGAAAAGACGACCTAGCAAATTTAGGTAAGAAGAAATATCGCAACCCTAACAATCAAATAGGTCATTATGAGGGCAAATTTTTATTCTGCATTGAAGGTTGCAGAGGAAAAAAGTGTATCCATAAATATTAAAATAAGCAAGCCCCAAAGAGAAATTCAAAGCCCTTCAACATCATTTCAGGTTCTGTGGTAGGAACCTTTTTCTCTATAGTCAAAACACATCAATAACTAAATTTGCAGAATCATGGTGTGAGATGCAAGAAAATCAAGCTGTATAATCAGGGCACCAAAAAATATAGTACAAGCGTAGTACCGTTTGATGTAAAAAGCCAGCAAACATAATGGCATACACTCATTTTGCTGTTAATAACAAAGTGATAATTCATATATTTAGAAGCAAGGTTAGATCAAACAGGCACAATCTCATGTGAGTCTGATTAAATGTATTGTTCATGCACCTGATAACTGCAGCCTTTGGGTTATAGTTAATTGAGCATCACCAGTGCCAGGGGGCATATCTACAACAAGGATGTCCAGATTTCCCCAATCCACTCCTCTTGACATTTTCTCAAGAGAACTCATCACCTGGAGGAAACAGTCAATTCAGTTTCTCATATGAATTGACAAAGAGTTACCAACAAGGAAGTGCTATAATTTTTCCAGTAGCAAAAAATAAAGAACAGCACATGGATGTGAGGTAGAAAACTAAATCTTTTGAACAAAAGCAAAGATAAAATAATAGGATATAAATTTTATTGTAGACATTGATTATAAGTAAAGATAAAAGCATAGAATGATCTGAACAGATGTTTTTGGTGCGCTTTTTCTTTGTTGGTGGAGAAGCAAGGGCACTAGGTTGGGTGAAATAGTTGAGGCAATTGTCAAGTATTTCTAGGAAGGCCTCTAATAGGTTATATGTAAGAATAGCCCCCACCCAGTTGCACCCCCACCTCCCAAGCCTAGTTTTAAATCTACCCTTGTATGAACATGATACCGGCATCACAACAAAGAAAAGGAGAAACGTACCATAGGACCTCTCCATATAATGGGGGCATCCTTCTCTACAAGAAATCCCATTGACATACACTTAACACCATAGCTTTCAATTGGAATCATTTTTTTATCTGCAAGAACAATGTGGAAAAAGAGTAGGTTCAGCTCCAACTGTTATTTAGGAAGGTAGAAACAGAGTTTCCCTATGTAGGGATTATGTACCACTCTAGTTCCCACAGGGCACTAAATTCAACAAGACATCAAATAATGAGGAATACAGAGGATATAAAAGAAAATGCAGAAAAAAAATTCCTTCTCCAATGGCCACATTTGCCAGTTGAAAAGACAGAATTTAATTAATTGGAGTTAAATGTGCCATTCTGGTGTCTCAACTTAATTTACTGGTGCTAAATCTGCTAGGTTTGGATTACAATGGCCAGGAATCAAGATACAGGCATTTTCTGGTTAATTAAGAATCACCCCAATTTGGATGCAGCCCAAGCAACATCTTCTTCCGACTGCAAACATGTTTCTGTGACATTTACTTCGACTAACAGATTACTAGTTATTTAGATGTAGAGAACTTCCCCTAACCATCAACGTTCATTCTATAGCCCCAAAAGGAAATGAAGGATCTATTACCTTGAGTGATGTCTGGCTGCTTGCTGACATTTATCATCATAGGAACAGATGGTCCATAAACATCAGCATCAAGCAAACCCACTTTCAATTGGCACTTGTTGGCAAGTGCAACAGCCAAATTAACTGCAGAAAACAACCAGCATGCAATTATTTCAATACGGAAGATTGGAATCAGCAAAAAGCCACCTCAAGTTCATGATTTTCCAAGAATAAAGGAAGCAACAGCTGCAAAAATTAGGCCCTGACTCATTTCACCTGCTCTCTTGGCAAACAAAATAATAAGTAACGAACATTTTTCTGTTCAGAGGCCTCACAAAAACACATTAATAAAAAAAAAGAAAAAAATACAGAATAAAAGGAGAAAATACCAGCAGTGGTGGACTTGCCAACGCCGCCTTTACCGGAAGCAACAGCAATAACATCCTTAACCCCTTCAAGCCGCAGCTTTGATCTGTCAAACTGGCCTGCATAATGCCTCAAACCTCCAAGCCTCTACAATTGAGAAGCCAACACAGCCCCACCATCATCATCTCATCAAGAAAATAGAGCAGAAAAGACAGAGCAAAACCAAAAGTACAAAACAGAAAGAGTCTTTTTTAGTCTGGTACAAAAAAGAAAGAATCTTTTACACTCAAAGGTCGCCAGAAGTCCTTCATGTAACCCTGCAGCTTCTCCAACTGAAAGAAACCGGACCCGTAAATTGTAATGACCAATGTATGTAAAGAACACAGCAGCAAATGAGGGGGTCGAAACTAAAACTCGGAACGTTCGATGGATGATAAAGATTCAACAAGGCTGTCTCAGTGGCCCAATCTTTAAGAATTGGGTTTTTCTGTTTTCGGCCCATACTTATAGCACAAAGCGAAAGAGAGGGCCGATGAGAGAGATGAGAGAAAAGAACCCCCTTAACGAATTGTGGGGTCATTTGGGTCGATCCACTCGTAAGGTGAGAAATATCATCCTCCGTCTCTTGGCCACGGTGTGTGTGAGTGAGGATTGTAGACCAAATCAAACCTAGATGTGAAGAAATTGTTGGTTGTTAGTTTTGGATTGGATCATGGACCTGGGAAATGCGTAAATATTTCTGTGGGTACGCTGTTGGTTGTGCTCGTGTTGTAACAAGCCTTCAAAACCCCAAAACAAAACGCCCACAATATCCTGTAGCTAAAATCACCTAGGAGTAGATTTATTAAGCCTAATCTTCCTATGCCTGCTTCGTGTGAATAAGGAAGTCGTGAAGATCCTTCACGAGTAGATGTTTCTTGAATTCCAATGTCAGAGAACTAGGAACAAAGAAGCCATGCACGATTGTATAATTTGATTCTCAACCTACGTGCGCAATGCAAAATTCATTCGTGGACCTTATCCAAAGTAAAAACTCCAAACTTCAAAGGTAGCGGCGGCTGGTAATCAGCACTGCCATTTTGAAAGTCAAACAGAAAATAAAAATAAAATAAAATAAAATAAAAAAGATTAGAGCCCGCTTTCTTAAATGACATTCCCATGCAATTACTTCCTCCATAAATTTTGCAACCCCTTGTCTACGCACCCAAACCACAAGATATAGAGAGAAGGCTGAGCCCATCACGACAACAAAAGAGATACAGCAAGGGAGACATGGCAGATTGCAATGGTAATTTAAGCATCATCATCATCATCATCGTATTTTCGACTTGTGTTGTTCTTAACTGGCATTTGCACTTGCAAGGATTTTAAAATTGTTTGTATTTGTGTATGACCTAAATTAGATACTGGAAAGAGCTTGTGGCCAGAGCTGGTGGGAGTGAATGGGAGAGTGGCAGCAGAAATCATGGTGAAAGAAAATCCCAAAGTTGGTGCTGTAATTGTTAAGGAAGGAATGATGGTGACTACGGACTATCGCTGCGACAGGGTCCGAGTTTGGGTCGATAAGTCTGGAATTGTGAAAGAGGCTCCTAGTATCGGTTAGCGCTTGGGCATAATTGCCGAAGGCCTTCCCAAAAAAAAAAAAAAGGCCGAATGGGGCTGCGTGTCCTCCTGTGACCAGGGGACTACAGCTCCCATCATTTTTCGGCTAAATGGGTGGGCCAACCATGAATAAATAAGCTATAATAAGCATGCACATGTTCTTAGTATTGTGCTTTTCAAATAAATGAATTCAATCCATTCGTCATTTATTTTGGTAATCAACGATATATTTATCAATCACTCTGTTCTTTCTCATTTTGTGTGAGAAATTGAGTGATTTGGGATTCAAAACTATAAGCTTCTCTCAAGAGTTATGTTCTTGTACCCAATTAAATTAAGTTTGGTTCGTTCATTTCTTTATTTTATATCATATATATATATATTGACCATACTTTATTAAACGTAAACTCAAAAGTTCCAAAATCTAGAGTGGTTATGCTAATCTTTTCCCAATGTAAACGCAAGAAATTTTACTTGGAGAAAAGATTTTTAGTTTTCTAAAAAAAAATAAGAAAGAAAAGAGTAGAAAACATGTTTGCTAAAAAGAATGTAAAACAATTGTTTTTTTTCTAGAAAGTTAGATTTTTTAATTTTCTAATTATGTAAATTAATGACACAAATAAAAACTTTTTATGTTTTTCAGACTTTTCTCTTTTGGAACAGAAAATGGAAAACTCGATCTTCTATTAAATAAAAATGTCTTAAAAAAAAACAATTTTTAGGGAGAAATGGAGATTAAAACAAAGGAAAAAAAATATAAAATTGAAAAATAGTTTTCAAAAGTCAAACACGCTTAAGTATAAACCTGCGACAGCTACGACTAACGAGGATCTTATCCAAAATGGACTTGGCGAGATCACAATGACCATAATTCACCCCTATGTGTTTTATCATTTTTATTAAAAAAATTTTGTTAAAACATTAATTTTATAATAAATATGTATTTTTTATTATAAATTTCATATTTTTTCTCAAAATTAGAACTTAACATTTCAAACGTAAAATTTAGAGACCAAACACCTCTACTTAATAAAAAGCAGATTTGAACCACACATTATTGTTTGAACTTTGTTTTGAGTCAAGCTAATGAAATTGTTAATAGAAGTGTAGTGGGGTTTTCTTTGTTAGTTTCCTAGCATAATTTAAACAAAGTCCTAGTAATTAAAATAAGGGTGTCATTACTTGGTCAGGGCTTTGGAGAGAGTTCTTCGCGTAGTTAACATGTAATAGATGTAATCTCACGAAAATTTTGTTTATATATGTATGTATGTATGTATGCATGCATGTAACGTGCATATAGTTAGATAAAATATGCAAACAAATATTGATTTTATATATTTAATATTTTCTTAACAATTGCACAAAGTTGATATTTATTTGCTTACGTTTATATATATATATAAACATATTTATTTGCACTCTCGGCCCTTTTCTAATGTAAACACTTGAATGTAATAAAACCCTCGAACTGCAACGATCCTTATCCAAAATGTTATCGAAGTTCAAATAATGACTATAATGTTGGTACAGAGGCGTATAATGACATGTCTTGCCTAATGATACGTACCTTATTCGCTTAGATTGGAGCTATTCGAGGATTTTCTAATGCCAGGTTAAAATTAAAAAACAAAAAAGGATCAAAGAGTTTTCAACAATAATAAAATTATTTTCATAAATTATAAGTTTTAAATTCAAATTTCAAATAATATAAATTGAAAACAAAATATTTAAAAATATAATATAATTTTAAAGTATTCATGTGAAAAAAATTAAATAAATATATTATTAAATGTAAATAATATACACAAACGAATAATAGATATATAATTACATTTAATGTATGTCAAGGGCGTGTTTATTATCCCTTTTACTTGACAAACATCTTGTATTATTGTATCTATCTTGAACCTCTGCAAATAAAGCAGGAACAATTTACTTCTCATAAATGAATTCCTGACTTCTTTTTATTGACATACATCTTTACAGTTAAAGTGATCATTTTGTCTAACTTACTTTCTCATAGCGTTTGTAACTTACTTTCTAGTAGCATTAGTTGCTTTCTACGACGAAATTTTATATCAAATAGGAAGATGAATTTTAAATTTTATAAATGTGCATGTTGTAAACTTTAATAGACTGTCTTTTAGAAAAAAGATAATAGTTTTATAACAAATGATATCAAAGTACTCAACTTAAATTTAATGTTTGCTAGCACCCTGTTACGGGGCCATTACCTTCTCCCCAAAAGGTAACCTATTGGGGTGTACAGTGCCCATATTTATATAGCCCAAAATTCCCCTCTTCCTCGACAATGTGAGATTTGGGTATTGTGTACCTGTTACAACCTGCTCTAAACAGGGAGTCAGAATAAGGACGTCATCGAATTTAGTGAGAGAAAATATAATGAAATCTCACGTCGAATAGGAAATTTTACAAATGTGAGCGCTACATACCCCACTATATTATCTTTTAAAGATAAAGTAATGACCTTGTTCTTAAACCTTATAAATATGGTACTGCATACTCCAATAAAATGCCTTTAAGGAGAGAGTAATGACTTCGTGATACTTCACTTTTATGGTTTGGATCTAGTCATTTTAAAGGAGTTAAGTAACAAGGCCTCCTAGAAGAACTTGACTCTAGTTGGAGGCTAATTCGGCTTGAGAACTCATTTGTCACATTAACGTGAAAAATACTTTAAAACAATTATTAATGCTGGGAAAATTGTGTTAAAAAATTGTATCGTTTATAAGAAGCTAGATATTAAAGTATAGATTAGTATTTGATCAACTGAACCATTACATGAATGGATAAGGTAAGAAAAGAAAGAAATAGTTAAGAATTAAATGAAAAAAATAAGTCTCATAAATTGTAATTGAAGTTACTAAAAATTCAACATGATTTGTAAATCTATAATTTATAATTCATAGTTTTCTATTTTGCTTAAGTTACATTTAATGTATGACATGGGTATGCTCATTGTCCTTTCTCTTTGGCAAAATTTTAACAATTCTAGTATATAGATGAATCTTAGAGCCCGACTCCTTTTTATTGAGAGACAAATCTTTAGTCAGAATGATCATTTTACAACTTACTTTCTTGTGGTATTAGTAGCCCTTTATCACGACCCATCCTAAGAGCATTGCCAAACTAGGCTCGTTGGACGCCTAGCCCGATTGTTGCCCTAAAAACTTGGCCAGAACATTTTGGATGAATGCTTATGTGTCAAGTCTCTAGAATTCTCTCTTGTAAATATCTAAACTATTTTAGAATAGTCATGATTTAAAGGGTTCTATAAAAATCTAAAACAAACAATTGTAGTCACACATTGAGAAGGTGGAACCATTATAAATACCTCACTCCTTTTATTTGTAAAATATACCATTGAATTGAAAGCTCTATCTTTTACAAAGCTCTCTCTTGTGTCTTCAGTTTCCTAGCATTTTTTTAGCCTTTCTCGATTCCAAGTCAATTCTCTCAAACTCTCTAAGGCTTATTTAGTTTATCTTTTCTCATAGGGTGCTTAAGTGCCGCGCGAGTTAGCAAGATCCAAGTCTAACTTCATGATAGGTGGTATTAGAGCACGGTTGAATCTTAGTTTCAACTTGGTTCTTGCTTGAGTTGTAAGTATGACAAGTAAGGAAGGAATTATTGCTGCCACCATTGAGGAGTAATAGATCGAGCTTCAAGCTCATGGGCGAGAGGCGTAGCATGCTCCAACTAAACATGGGAAGTGCAAGACCGCAATAAAGGAGCTTGTGGAGTCTTATGTGGCTATCCTAGAAAGGATTATCACGAATGTGAGCTTTTTAGTGGGATAACTAAGTGATCAAATCAATAATTTGATCTATGAGAATGCTGAAATCACTAGGACTGCCAAGTCTATGATCGGAGAATTCAGCTACGCATTTAAGGGAGAATTGAGCTCTCTTATCCGAGAATTATCTAACCTATGGAAGTTCATTGAAGGAGAGATTCACAACCTTCGTAGAGAGATGAGTTCACTTCGTCAAAGTAGTCCATCTTCGATAAGTATAGCTAGTACGAGTAGCACTATCACTAAACACGGTTTAAAAGTTCCCAAACCTGCCATGTACAATGACATTTACAATGCCACTGCTGTAGAAAACTTTCTTTTTGACCTTGAACAATACTTTGAAGCCATAAGAGTTGTTGATGACATTGCTAGGATAAGCAATGCCCTAATCTTCTTCCAGGATGCTGCTCAACTATGGTGGAGAAGGAAGCATTCCAAACGGGAGAAAGACTTGTGTGTGATTAACACATGGGAACAATTCAAGGTCAAATTGTGCAAACACTTCGTCCTTTACAATGCGAATAGCGAAACTAGAGGAAAATTGCATCATCTCGAGCAAATAAGTAGTATTTTTGAATACATTAAAGAATTCACTACTCTTATTCTGGAAATTGATGACCTGTCTGACAAGGATTTCCTCTTCCACTTTCAAGATGGCTTGAAGGATTGGGCAAGAGTAAAACTAGATAGGCGTAACGTGTAGACTTTAGATGATGCCATTACTGTAGTCGAAACGCTGATTGACTACTCTGCCCATTTCAAGAGTAAAAAGCTTAACCTTAACAAAAATGTGGGAGAGAAGGGCGGACAAAAAAGAGAAACAAGTCACAAACAACAATCCCTAAGGAGAAAGGCTTAGTATACGTCAATATGGCCATTGAAAGCAAAGTTGTATGCGTTATGCTAGACACAAAAGCCACACACAACTTGATAAATGTACAAAAGGCTAAATGTCTAGGCCTCAAACTTACAAAGGGAGTTGACACTATCAAGGTAGTTAACTCTAAAACAAAGTTGATTTATGGGAGAGCGGAGGGAGTAGCTGTCAAAATTGGCAATTAGCATAGTAAGTTAGACTTTACCATTGTTCTTATGGACGATTTTAAAATGGTTTTAGGTCTTGTTTTTTTCTGTAAAGCTTTAGCTTTTTTCGTTCCCACTTTAAGTTCCCTTATTATTCTTGATAACCATAAGATCCAAGTGATTCTGTTGAAAAGTATGGAGAAATCTAAATCATTAATGGTTTCTACCTTGCGATTCAAATGAAGTCTCAAAGTAGATCAAAGTTATGTTGCCACAATAAAGGAATTAAGGGATGAGGAAGACATGGCAAAGCCTACTCCTTTGCTACTGCAACCCATTCGAACTATCATTGAGGAGTTTAAGAACGTGATGCCTTCGAAGCTGCCCAAGAAACTTCCTCCTAGGCAAGATGTGGATCATCACATCGAGCTAGAACCCTGTGCCAAGCCTCTTGCCATGGCCCTTTACTGCATAACACCTCATGAACTTGCAGAACCGAGGAAGCAACTTCAAGATTTGCTTGCCTCAAGGTACATTTAATCATTAAAAGCCCTTTACGGTACTCTAATCTTATTTCAAAAGAAAAAGGATGGATTGCTACAAATATGCATCGATTACCAAGTTTGGAATAAGATAACCATTAAGAACAAATACCCAATTCTGTTGATAGCCGACTTCTTTGATCAATCGGGAAAAGCGAGGTACTTCACAAAGTTGGACCTAAGGTCGGGGTACTATCAAGTTCATATAGTACCTGGTGATGAACCGAAGATTGTGTGCGTGACGCGTTATGGAGCTTTTGAGTTCTTAGTTATGCCTTTTGGTCTCATTAATGCCCTTGCTACCTTCTGCACGCTAATGAACAAGGTACTTCATCCTTTCCTTGACAAATTTGTGGTAGTTTACTTGGATGATATAGTGATCTATAGTAACACTCTCGAAGAGTACAAAGATCACCTTAAACAAGTCTTTCAAGTTCTCCACAAAAATGAGATGTATGTCAAGATGGATAAGTGCTCTTTTGCAGAGCAAGAGGTAGATTTCCTTGGTCACAAGATCAAGGATGACAAACTTATGATGGATTGATCAAAGGTCTATATCATTCAAGAGTGGGAACCTCTAACGAAGGTCCTCAAATTACGATTATTCTTGGGATTGATCAATTACTATCGGCGATTTATCAAAGAATATTCAATCATAGTTGCACTATTGACAGATCTACTGAAGAAGAACGTCATATGACATTGGTTGAATGAATGTCAAACTTCCTTTGAGAGATTGAAACATTCAATCTTTAAAGAACCCATCATGGTGTTACCTAACTATTAGAAGACTTTCAAAATTCATATGAATGCATTTGACTTTGCTATTGAGGGAGTCTTGATGCAAGATGGGTATCCCATTACCTGTGAAAGTCGTAAACTAAATGATATGGAAAGGTGGCAAATCATTCAAGACAAAGAGATGACTGCCATCATCCATTACTTACGCATATGGAGGCACTACTTGCTTGGAAGTCAATTTGTGATCATGACCGACAATGTTGACAGAAGAAGCTTAGTCCCAAATAAGCTCATTGGCAAGATTTTTTGGTTGAATTCGACTACAAGCTTTAATATAAGTCAGGTAAGGATAATGTTATTGTTGATACATTAAGTCAAAAGGCAAAACTAGTAGCACTATCGGCCAGTACACCAAAGAGTGACTTCTTTGAACGGATTAAAGAAGACACGTCGCAAGACAATTTGGCCAAGAATCTGTTAAGGATAGTTAGTGAAGGGAAAACTTGACAATTTTGGCTAAACAATGAGATTCTTATGACGGTTGGCAATCGAGTATTTGTACCTAAGTGGGGAAACCTATGGAGGGACATTCTCAAGGAATGTGATGATTCCTTATGGATTGGTCACCCAGGTATGACACGAAGCTTTGCCCTTGTTCAACAAAGCTATTGTTGGCCATAAATACAGGATGATATCAAGACCTATGTGCAGACTTGTCTTGTTTGTCAACAAGACAAGATGGAACAACAATGCCCCACCGATCTACTTGAGCCACTACCAATTGCCAAAAAATCTTGGGAAAGTATCTCAATGGACTTTATCGTATTCTTACCTAAGTCTGATGGGTTTGGAAGCATCATGGTGATTATTGATCGATTCAGCAAATATGCCACCTTTATTCCAGCCTATACTGATTGCAAAGTTGACAAAATAGCTCACCTATTCTTTAAGAATGTGGTAAAATTGTGGGGAGTACCTAAAAGCATAATAAGCGATAGAGATCCTCGCTTCACAGGTAAGTTTTAGTGCGAGTTGTTCAAAGTTATTGGGGATTGATTTGAACTTCTTAACCAGCTTTCATCCCTAAAGCAATGGCTAAATCAAGCGTATCAATGCTTTGTTGGAACAATACCTACAACATTATGTTAGTGCCTATCAGCAAGATTAGGCAAAGCTGCTTGACGTTGCCCAATTCTTCTACAACCTCCAAGGGAGTAAAGTAACAGGCAAAAGTCCCTTCGAAATTGTCACGAGACAATAGCCTCTAACCTTAAGTGCTATTGCCTCTTCTTACATGGGAAACAACCTTACTGCTTACAAGTTTGTAAAGGAATGGCATGATGAGGCAGATATGACAAAAGCCTGCATTGACAAAGTTGCCAAATGGATGAAAAAGTAGGTTGATGCCCAGCGACGCCCAAAAGAATACGCGGAGGGAGACTTGGTGCTGGTAAAGTTGATACCCAACCAATTCAAGTCCTTATACAAAGTGCATAAGAGCTTGGTGAAGAGATATGAAGGGCCATTTCCCATAATCAAATAGGTAGAGAAGGCCACCTACCAAGTCTAACTTCCCCCAAGACTCAAAATTCACAACATCTTCTATGTAAGTCTTCTAAATACCTTTCATAAAGACATCAAAGATCCAAGTCGTGGGGAATCCAAGTGCGTACCAACTGCCGTCATCACCAAATTCAACAAGGAAATGGAATGCATCCTTGCTGATAAGGTGATACGAAAAGAGGGAGTTCCTAATTACACCGAGTACATAGTCAAGTGAAAACATCTACCAGACCATGAGGTTAGTTAGGAACAAAAATATTTACTTTGGCAATTTGTTGACCATATTCAACGTTACAAGGGTGAAGGCATAACAAGGATGTCACGAGATTAAATAAGGTAGGATGTTACGGCCCGTCCCAAAAGCATTGCCAAACTAGGCTCGTTAGACGCATAGTCCGATTGTTGTCCCAAAAACTTGGTCAGGACATTCTGGACGAATGCTTATGTGTCAAGTCTATAAAATTCTCTCTTGTAAATTTTTAAACTATTCTAGAATAGTCTTGATCTAGAGTGTTCCATAAAAATCTAGAACAAACAATTTTAGTCACACATTGAGGAGGTGAAACCATTATAAATACCCCACACCTCTTATTTGTAAGATACACCATTGAATTGAAAGTTCTCTCCTTTGCAAAGCTCTCTCTTGTGACTTCAGTTTCCTAACCTCTTTCTAGCCTCTCTCAACTCTAAATCGATTTTCTTAAACTTTTTAAGGTTTACTTAACTCATCTTTTTTCACAAGGTGTCTAAGTACCGTGCGGATTAACATGATCCGAGTCTAACTTCGTGACACCTTGCGCTTATGGTTTTGAATTAATCATGTTGAAGGAGTTCAGAATTGGGGCTTCTTAGAATAGTTCAACTTTGGTTAGGAGGTTAATTAAGTTTGAAAACTCGTTTGCCATGTTTCTTAAAAAATATTCAAGAACAATTATTAATGGTTCAAAAATTGTATTTTAAAATTATATTATCTACAAAAAAAAGTAGATATAAAAATATTGATAAAGTAAATTATTTTAAAAATAAAATAAGTAATGAGAAAAATAATTTAAAATTAAGTGAAGAAAATAAATATTTTTTTTATAAATTATGGTTAAAATTATTAAAAATTCTACGTAATTTGTAAATTTATGATTTATAATCCATAATTCTCTATTTTTCTATGAAATAAAAATTTTTAATTACAGAAAATAAAAATAATATTAAAGGTAACAAATTATGTTATAGGATAAGACTGACAATTGACATCCAATATAATAAGCATAGGGTTTCCATCTTTTTGTTGAGAAGAGGCCCAATAAAGCCCCAATGATCCAGCGTATCAATTGCAGTGCCCCACAAGGATAATTACAAGGCTAATCCTTGGAATCAAATTGTTCAACACCCATGACCAATTCAGCCGTAAAAGCACCATCTTTTATCTAAAAGACTAAATTTGTGACTTCAAAACCCCGAATGTGCCATCAACGGGCCTTCAAATTGCAAATCCCAAAAGGCCCACAATCTTTGCTACCATTAAATAATAAAAAAGAAGTGCCATCTTCTTGTGCCGAAGGAAGGTGGCCCGGGCTCCCCATAGCTTCGTTTGGTGGGCCTAGAGTACAGTGGACTTCAGGTTACGAGCCTTTTTTCTTACCTGTTATTTTGCTTTAATTTCTTCGTCTTCCTTGATCCTAGCGGGGGAGAGCACCGCCGCTTTGTAATTAAAAATGGAATTAAATAGATAATTGTTTATGGTGTGAGTGGGACCTAAATACAATGGTCAAATGGCGATAATAATTTTAGACCTAAAAAAGGAACGACACGACACATTCTTGGTTTAGGCTGCAGGTTCAATAATAATAATATTAAGCTGCCTTGACAAATTCATTCAAAGGGTTGCTCAAAGTGGTCGTCGTCGTTTTCGGTTTTTTTCAACCTGGAATCGCCCCCATTTTCTTGCAAAGAAATGGTAAAACTTATTATTGCCTTTCAAGGTAGAATTAACCCTATGAACTAATGGCTTACGTTAGCCTCTCCATAATCTTCTTATTGTGAGTGCAAATGGGATCCTTATGTCGATAAAATTTTTACCGCTGAGATAATTTGCACCTTCTGATCACTATTGATAATGTCACTAGCTTTCGGCCTCATGCCGCCATATTTGTTTTGTTATGAAATTTAGTTTTCACCACCGAAATTATTGCAACATAAGAAACTTTTTTAAAATGGGAATATTTTCTTCTATGTATTTCACCCCCTAATAAAACATTAATCAATAAAGCACGTACGTTCAGGGCTTTTCTATATGTATATGGCTGTTTGGGGTCTAAGCTACGCACCGTGTGTTGATCAATTCCACCCTCCGGTTCAACCTTCAAAACGCAAGCCGCAGTCAAGTCCATAAATATATGGCACCGGTCAAAACGCATGTAACCAATTAACCCAAGTCTCATTTTCCCTCTCTACAGCTATATATATATATGGCTATGCACGTATTATTGCTCCATCTTCATTTCAAGCCATATTGAAACTGATTAGTCATTTCCCTCTAAATCTTCTGCCTTAAAAACAGTTTCGGGTGCAAGAACATAAATTACAAGTTAAATAAGAGTTTTAACAGCTTTCTGGGCTTAGAAGTGCAATCATCTGTGATCAATAAGTAAAAGAGATGGCTTTCATTCAGAAAGGAAATATCTCGAGGATCCTGTTTATTCTGTCAATCATCTTGGCATCATGGCAACTACCTGCTGCAACGAGGCCATTACCAGGAGATAAGCAGAGAGGGAAGCGAGAAGGGCTACCGCTCCAGTCCCTGCCGAAAGGTTCGGGGACACCATCTGGTCCAAATCCATGCGGTTATATTCCTGGACAGGGTTCGGGCACCTGCAGACTGAATGAAATGAACATAGCCGGCGATGTTGTCTCCCGCTCACCTCCTGCTTCTCCAAACCTTGTCATGGATGCTGCTGTAGCTTCCATTGCTAGACGGAGCCACGACAGACGCCAGACTACTTGAGTTCCTTCTCAAGTGTGTTAGGCTGTTAGCTCATTATTATCATAGCGAAACGACGTGCTAACATTATGGATCACCAGTTCAAGACCACATAAGAGATTTTACATACCACAGTCCAATCCTTCTCTATACAGAGAGATTACACGATCTGTTAAAATTAGAGTATTTTTGTTTCTTTGGTTTGGTCTCCATGGGGAAAGCCATTAGAATTGACGAGTGCCCATTTGGCGGATCTCACTATAGGGACGAGCCCTTTTGACAAGGCCAAATAGCGAGACAGAGGCCGTGCGTGGTGCCCAACCATTTAGGATCATTATATTTGTTTTTTTCCCATGAAATAGAGGGTTTAGGTAAAAAATTTGAAAGATTAATTGTACGACTCCAGAAATAATAAAATCGTTATTCTTTATGGCAGGCAAAATATGTTTCTGTTCTATATTTATTTAAGTTTCTTTTGGAACGAAAAGTCTGTACCAATCTATATCTTTCCTACATACAAAAATGAGAGTTTCAAGAAGAGATACGTTCCCAACAAGCATTCCAACTGTGGCAGCGGATGTCGCGTGGGCCAAACTACGTAATGTTTTTATTTTTATTTTTTTTAAAGTGGTAAACGTCGTATACAAAGATAATAGAATCACATTTTACGTAAAAGATGACTGAATTTGGAAAGTCACGTCATGTGATGAGACTCGCAGAAAAGACTTGAGGTTTTCTAAATTCCTTTCCTCAATCCTTATGCGAGGCCCTTTTTTTTTTTTTCCCTTTTTCTCTTTCATTTTTTAGTTTTTCACGAATTGCAAGATTAGGAGGGTTACACGGCATTTTAAACTGACTGGGCCAAGATGGGGTCCCGACCTGAAGGCTTAATGGGACGGCTGTATGTGAGGGGTCTGCATAGATTTTGCGCAGACTACGAGGTAGTTCTCTCTATTCGTATTCTCATTGTCCATAAACAGTGAGATGCGCTCAAAAATGAGTAAAGGTGTTTTTGTAAACTTGAGAGATCATAACATTCTGACCAAGTTCATCGTCCATCTTCATCACCCGGCTGTAACAAGTTGCCTCACGGGCACTGCACTGCATGCCCACGAACCACGAGATTGGACGATTCGATTTATGGTCTAGGGTCCAAGTCATAGAGAGTCTTTTTCCGTGCCCAACGGAAAACTTGGTCCACTATTGGAATAAGTTTTTCTAATGTTTTTTCGTAAAGGTGACTTTACCAGCCTTTTTTTTTGAGCTGTTTTTCTTTGGCTTGAGGAGCAGTTCTAAGGATGCGGACTGGCATTTGGTTAAGGCCAACGTATGCCAAAACTGTTTCCCATCCAGCGAATCCATTTGAACCCTTGACACATCATTTCCTAAGGATGGCGACGTGATATTATCAGAATGCAAACACCTCTATTGCTCCCCTGAACCAGGGAAAAACTCATACAATGTGGGATCAATTTAACAGGATCGGGTGCATATACCGCAGCAAAGAACCAAACCTGTGCAAAGTTGATATTTGTTTGCAAATGTTTATATATTATATAAAATTTTTCAAAAAAAAAAAAAAAAAAGGGTAGATGAGGCTCCGTTGAGAACCATGACCGCCACGGCAACCGCATCTCGCTCTCTATATCTAAAACCTCTTTATAATTAATACTCGAAAAGATGTTAAATATTGACAAATCTATAGAAGGCAGAAGACAGCCATGAAATTGCACCTCTCCGCCCTTTCCCAATGTAAACACTTGAATTCCACTAAAACCCTCAACAACAACCATCGGACTGAACCATACTTATCCAAAATGTTGTCGAAGGTCAAATAATGACTCTAATGTTGGTACGGAGGCGTATAATGACAAGTCTTGCCCAATGATACGTACCATATCCGCTCACTTAGGAGTTAATCAAGGATCAGCTAATGACATGTTAATCCAACAAAAGAAAAAAGTAGAGGATCAAAGAGTTTGATGGAATTATCTTCCGAGTTATAAGTTTTAAATTCAAATTTTAATAGTACAAATCAGCAGAAAAATATCAAAAAGTACACTTAAATTTCAAGGTGTTTACATGCTAAAAAAAAAAAAGATCAAATTTACTTACTATTGAGCTGTAAATAACTTGTTCAAACGAACAACAGGTATATAATTACACTTGAAGTATGTCATGGGCATGATCATTATCCCCTCTCCTTGGCAGAGTTCTAATAATTTTGATATATCCTATGTCCCCATATCTATCTTGGACCTTCGCAGATAAAGGATGAACAATTTGCCTCCATAAATCAAACCCAAAGCCTGACTCCTTTTTACAGAGAGACACATCTTTAGCCAGAATGATCATTTTGCCAACTTACTTTCTTACGGCACTAATGGCCCTTGCTCTTATTGTTTTGAACTAGCCATGTTGAAGGAGCTGAGCAAGGAGGCCTCCTAGTTTTCGACCAAATGAACTAGTTCAATGATAGGACAAGAAAGAAGAGACATAACTCAAAATTAAGTAGGAAGAAGAGATATTTTTAGACAAATTGTAGTTAAATTTATTAAAAATTTAACATGATATGTAAATCTCTAATTTAATCCATAATCTTCTATTTTCCTAAGAGAAAGAAATTTTCAATCACATGCAACAAAAATGACACGAAAGCTAGCAAACTATGTCACAAGAGAAAACTATGACAATTGGCATCGAATATCATAAGCAGAGGGCTTCCCATCTTTTTGTTGAGAAGAGGCCCAGGAAGAAAGCCCCAAGGGTCCTGTGTATCAATTGCATTGTCCCACGGGATAATTATAAGGCTAATCCTTGGGATCAAATTGTTCAACACCCACGATCAATTGCACTGTCAAGCATTATCTTTTATATGAAATATGAAATTTGTAACTTCAAAACTGCGAATATGCGACCAAAAGGCCATCAAATATCAAATCCCAAAACTCCAACAATCTTTGGTACCATTAAATAATAAAAAAGAAGTGCCATCTTCATATGCCAAAAGAAGGTGGGCCGGGACTCCCCGTAACTTCTTACGGTGGGCCTAGAGTATAGTGGACTTCCTGTTACGAGCTTTTTCTTTTCTTTTTTTTTTTTTTTACCTGTTATTTTGCTTTTATTTCTTCGTCTTCCTTGACCCTAGAAGGGGAGAGCACCGCCGCGTTGTATTAAAAAATCTAATTAAATAGATAATTGATTATGTAATATAATTTGTATGGTGTTACAGGAATGCCGATAATAATTTTAGACCGAAAAAGGAGAACGCGGGGACACATTCTTGGTTTGGGCTGCGGGTTCGACAATAATGATATTAAGCTGCCTTGACAAATTCATTCGAGGGGTTGCTAAAAGTGGCCGTCGCCGTTCTTTGCTGTTTCAAACCTGGAATCGATTACTAACAAATCCATCCCATTTTCTTGCAAAGAAATGGTAAAACTTATTATTGCCTTTCAAGGAAGAATTAACTCTTTGAACTAATAATAATGGCTTACGTTTAGCCTGTCCGTAATCTTCTTATTGTTGAGTGCAAATGGGATTCTTTATTGTGTCCAAAAAATTTTAACCGCCCAGATAATTTGTACCTTCTGATCACTACTGATAATGACTGATGCCGCTATATTTGGTTTGATGTGAAATTTAGTTTTCATCGACTTTTTTTTTTTTTTTTGACTGGGAATTTTTTCCATTGTGCGCAGGACCCACAAATAAAACATTAATCAATACAGCACGTACGTTCAGGGCTTTTCTAATATGTATATGGCTGCTTGGGGTCCAAGCTACGTACCGTGCTTTGATCAATTCCACCCTCCTGTTCAACCTTCAAAACACAAGTCTCGGTCAAACCATAAATATATGGCACCGGTCAAAATTCATGTACCCCGGTTACTCGTTTTCCGTCTCTACGCCTATATATATGTGTATACATATATGTGGCTAAGCACGTATTAATGCTCCATCTTCATTTCAAGGCATATCGAAACTGATTAACCATTTCCCTCAAAATCTCCTGCCTTAAAAACAGTTTCGGGTGCAAGAACAGAAATTACAAGTTAAATAAGAGTTTAACAACTTTCTGGGCTTAGAAGTGAAATCATCTGTGATCAATAAGTAAAAGAGATGGTTTTCATTCAGAGAGGAAATATCTTGAGGATCCTGTTTATTCTGTCAATCATCTTGGCATCCTTGCAACTACTTGCTGCAATGAGGCCATTACCAGGAGATAAGCAGAGAGGGAAGCGAGAAGGGCTACTGCTCCAGTCCCTGCCGAAAGGTTCGGGGACACCATCTGGTCCAAATCCATGCAGTTATATTCCTGGACAGGGTTCGGGCACCTGCAGACTGAATGAAATGAACATAGCCGGCGATGTTGTCTCCCGCTCGCCTCCTGCTTCTCCAAACCTTGTCATGGATGTTGCTGTAGCTTCCATTGCTAGACCGAGCCATGACAGACGCCAGACTTCTTGAGTTCCTTTTCAAGTGTGTTAGGCTGTTAGCTCATTATTATCAGAGCGAAACTACGTGCTAACATTATGGATCACCAGTTCAAGACCAAAGAAGAGATTTTACATAGTACAGTCCAATCCTTCTCTATACAAAGATTACACGATCTGTTAAAATTAGAGTTTTTTTTTTTTGGCGATTGGTCCTAATGGGGAAAGCCGTTAGAATTTATGAGTCTCTTTTTGGCGGTTCCCGCTATAGGGACGAGTCCCTTTTGACAAGACCAAACGGGGAGAGAGGGAGACGCCGCGGGTGGAGCCCACCCATTTAGGAATTTTTTTTATTTTTTTCATAAAATAGATGGTTGAGGTAAAAATTCTTTAAAATTATTTTTATTACTAAGTGGGGGGCACCCGTCATGAACACGTTCCAGGCAACTTTTTCCATATTTGGATGTCAATTGAATGCGTGACTGATTAATAATAAAAAAGTTATTCTTGAATAAGGTTTCTTTGGCAGGTAAAATATGTTTCTGTTCTCTCTCTCTCTCTCCATATATACATATAAGTTTCTGTTGGAACCAAAAGTCTGTACTAATCTATATCTTTGCTACATACAAAAATGAGAGTTTCAAGTAGAGATACGTTCCCAACGAGCATTCCAACTGTGGCAGCGGATGTCGCGTGGGCTAAAACATGTAATTTTTTTCATTTTTAATGTGGTAAACGTCGTATACAAAGATAATAGAATCACATTTTACGTAAAAGATGACTGAATTTTGGAAAGTCATGTCATGTGATGAGACACACAGAAAAGACTTGAGGTTTCTTAAACACGAAATGGTTTCTTTCTTCAATCTTTCCACGAGGCCGACCTTTTTTTTTGTCGTTTTCAATTTTTCCATGGATTGCATGATCAGGAGGGTTATACACTCTCTCCTTCCCCTCCCCTCTCCATGAATGTGATAAATGACTTGACGGCTTTTTAAACTGACTGGGCCGAGATGGGGTCCCGACCTGAAGGCTTAATGGAACGGCTGTAAATGAGGGGTCTGCATAGATTTTGCGCAGACTAAGAGGTGCATAATACGAGGTAGTTCTCTCTATTCGTATTCTCATTGTCTGTAAATAGTGAGATGCGCTCAAAAATAAGTAAAGGTGTTTTTGCAAACTTGAGAATCATAGTATTCTTTTGACTAACTTCATTGTCCATCTTCATCACCCGGCTGTAAGTGGTAGGCTCACGGGCACTGCACTGCATGCCCACGAACCACGACATTGGACCATTCGATTTATGGTCCGAGGCCCAAGTCATAGATAGTTTTTTTTCCGTGCTTAGCGGAAAACTTAGTCCTCTAAAAAGTTTCAGCTTAGAGGGAATAAGTGAAAAAAATTGTACCATCCAGTTCTTTTTTTTTTTAATGTTTTTAAGAAAAGGTGTCTTTACCAGCATTTCTTTAGAGCTGTTTTCCTTTTGCTTTTGGAGCAGTTCAAAGGATGTGGACTGGCACTTGGTTGGTCAATGGGTGACATGACCATACCAAGGCCGTCGTATGCCAAAACTGGTCCCCATCCAGAGAATCCATTTGAACCCTTGGCTTAGCATGTCTTAAGATAGCGACGTGATACTGTCAGAATGCAAAAAGCTCTAATGCTCCCCTGAACCAGGGAAAAACTGATGAAATGGTGGAACAATGTAACAAGATCAGATGCATACGCTGCAGCAAATAACTAAAATAGTACAACCCCTTAGCAAGCTCAAAACAATCATCATTCTATTCATTTACTTTTCTAATGAAGTGATACCAAGTACTATACATTTTACTTTCAATATAAGTGGGATAGAATGATGTACATGTAACAAGCAGGGACCCGTACTATATCTGTACATTGGAATGCGTCATGTGCCTAAGGCAAAGAGCAAGGTGCCAGGTATCACACGATTGACACGAACTGGGTAAGTATCTAAGCACCGATAGCCGCATCGATTGATAATCACAAAGTGCAGATGTCTATAATCGAATGGTGCACATAACTGCAGTGTTGAAATCCAACGGGCAATTGAGTGGTGGCTTTGTAATGAGTGATCTCCATGTCTTTTTTGTGGGACTGTAGATTTGGATGAAGAGAGATCCTGCCCTCTTCTGCCGTCGTGGCCTTCGAGCTTCTGTTGAATCAACTCCTTTCAGAAGAGACATTACATATAGCTCCCCATTCAATGCAACAAAACCAAATGAGGCGTTGAAAGGCAATTTTCTTGGCACGGTGGCCTCAATATGCCAAGAGTTTGAACCCATGTTATATCTGCAGTGTAGAAGGCATGTGAGTGCACACCATACAGAAGGTCTAAATAGTATTTCCATAAGCAAAATGAAACTGAAAGTACATTTGGATGTGTTGGAAAAATAATTAGCCAGCGATATGGCTCTGGCATGCTCAACGAGTGCCTTACATTGTGATCCAGCATATTGGTAGTTACATATGGTCGGGGCATAGACACAGACAAGTAGTAGAAGGGCATAAACTTCTGCATGGCGGCACATATAGATCTCAACAATATATATGGCATTACAAATGGCATCTGACCTAATGATGGCATATCAGAAACCATAATGAATGAGAATTTACCACCAGATGATGGCTAGTCCCATTAATCTGTGCACCACTCACCATTAAATTTGTCACTAAGCCAGGTTTGCCAGATGTGATGACATATTGTATTACCAAATCAGCCACTAATCCTACCTAACAACAATACCTGCTTCTAGGTTTCAAGGCATTATTGTAAAAACAGCTCATTCTTTTAACTTTT
Source organism: Ceriops tagal (assembly GCA_021533255.1). Taxonomy (NCBI): domain Eukaryota; kingdom Viridiplantae; phylum Streptophyta; class Magnoliopsida; order Malpighiales; family Rhizophoraceae; genus Ceriops; species Ceriops tagal. Next base: position 4,041,711 of record CM038603.1, read on the forward strand.
GCAGTAGTGCTTAGATAGCATACCAGTTGTCTAGAGGCAATGCATCTCCCTTTATTACAGTTTTCAATTCGGGTTGCTTTAAAAAGAGCAGTCAAAGATATCAACTACCAAAGTCTCCACATTAGAATACAGTATGAAATTTCACAAGTCAAAAAAGTGAAAGCGCTAATCAGAGTAAGAACTTGACATTTCAACAGCGTTAGTCTCTCAGTTCAGAACTAGCAAAGTCCCACAACTGAAAAAACCATCAGAGTCATAACAAACCACCAGTCAATATTAATCCAAACTCCCAAATCACCTGTTCATTTTATTATGCTCCTATTAATCCATGTAGGTTATTTAACTTCTTAAGTCCCGCTAATGTCCATTCTTCTTTTTTCTAGAATCAGGTGTTCAGGCTTTTGCAATATTTTTAACATGGTTTCCATTGCTACCATAGTCCCCAGGTTATCAATTCGTATTTTATCAAAGAGTGATTCTTCCTATACATCAGTTGGCTGGCAAACCTGCGAACCTTACATTTGAAAGCTAAAGTGTCCATGCATTATTTGTAAAACTAAAACACTCAAAGCAGTATTCAATAATCTACAAGATCCCCTGCTAAAACATAAACAAGCAAGTGTTCTATTCATAACCCACATATATCTAACTAATTCTAGGACAATATTCATTAAGATGACATTCAGCGGAGATATAAGAGACTGCAACTTCTAGCCAACTCATCTCAACCTGATTGCTGAACGCACTACGATAATAGCAAAGGAAACCAGGAAAAGAAGAAAGCAAATATAATGAAAAAGCCAAAGACTAGAGTCATAGGACTACTGATGATGCATAAGCATCATACAAAATGTAACACCAAAATATTAAACATGTCCCCCCCGCTCCCCCCAAAAAAAACCTGTAAATGATCTGGAATAATAACATACTTCACTGCTTAAAGCCAGTCGTTGTTTATATGACCCAGATATCAAACATGTACATCAAACAACGCCTAGTGGAGCGCAGAAAACACTCATGAAAGAAAACAATCACTAAAAGTTGATTATTTTAGTAAAATAAATGTAGCATAAACATTAACAGTAGAAAAATTGGATTCGCGCACCTGAAAATGCAATTGTTATCGAGCATGAAAACACCGGGATGGCCCCAAACCTCGTCCTCAACAACAACAATCTTCCTAAGCCTGTCTCTCTCTCCTTCGCGCCACATATCCCCAATTTCCCTCCACTTATGTCTATTCACGTCCATCACCACAGCATCCTTATAATACTCATCTACAGGAAACAAACCATAGATCGTCCTCGACTCTCCGTATCCTCCCATCACCCAAAACTCCATATCCTCCGCATTGCCCGCCAGAAACCCAACGCAGCCTGCCCTGTACCTCGGCAGCCCATCCATGGCCACCCACTCATCTCTCGCCACATCATACCTCTCCACCGAGCTCATCCTGCTCCCCGCCGCACCAAACAACGTGTGCCTCGACCCACCGCCGGCAACGATTATTTGCCCCAAACTGGGAATTGCAGCGCACGCAAATGAGCCGCGTGGGGAGAGCATAGGCGAGAGCTGGTCCCAAGAGAAAGTGACGAAATTGAAGCGGAAGACTGAGGAGGAAGGCGACGGGCGATCCATAGGGAAAGAGCGGGTATCGAAGAGGGACCCACCGAGGACGTAGAGGTGGGGCCCAAGGGAGATGGAGATGAAGTTGCAGAGGCCGTACACGTGGGGGTTACAAGGCATGTGGGGGAGCGCGCGCCACGCGCGGTTGTGAGGATCGAAGAGGTAAGGGGAGGAAACAAAAGGATCCTGGGGGAAGACGCAGAGGAGGTGGGTGAGACTGCGGAGGTGGCGGCGGAGTGAAATTATGTCTTTGGAGGAGAGGAAGAGGCACCACGACTTGCAAGTGGGCTTGATGCGGGAGTGGTGCGGGTAAGGGACCATGGAGAGGATTTGCGCTCCGACGTCGTTTGGGAGGCCCGGGATCAGTGTCAGTGCTTCGTCCACCCCCCAAGGCGGCGACGGCGGCGTCGCCGATATGGATGAGGGGAATGGAGGCATTTCAGATTACTAAATTCATTCAATCCAAGAGCATATGAATAAAAAAAAAAGGGGGGGGGGGCTAATGTCAATCCAAGAGATCGAGAAGAACTGACACTTATGGTTTGGGTTGGGGCAGGCAGTTCTTTGTTGGGGCAAGGGGAGGGGGCGGCGCTTGACTTAATTGCGCAAGATTGCACTTGCTGCTAGCTTTCCTCCCGATACGAACGAAGACGGTAACGCCTTTTTGAATTTACAGTCTTCTGACACGTGTAACGTTGTCCGCGACGGACAAGGGGAAAACCGTTTTTCGACTTGCCGGTCCCTTGGTAGGCTTCAAAGCGTATTGGGCCTCTTGGCTTTGCCCTCAGAATGATCCCTGGGCAATGATAAAGCGCTTTTTCCACTTGAAAATGGGACCCAATCTGTCCCATTTTACATCCGTTTAATCGCTGTCTGAGAATTATAATTTGGCTTAAATATTGATATATATATATATATATACATGTTTTTATTTTTTATTTTTCATGGTATGCATTAATACTACCCAAAAAGGCGCACACACAGCTACATATACATGTATGTATGTATGTCTGTAACTGTGTATTTATTTTTATATCAAAATAAAGCAGGCTCAATCCATATGGTTGAAGTTAGGCTGGGCATGGAACTGGTGACAGAAATCCTGAATTGAAGTCCTTGGCTGACCTTTTAAGGAGGTCTAGCTGCGATGAATACATCAATTTTGGTATTGCCTCATACTTTTGCCCATTCCTTATGTTACGTGGATTTTAAGCTTATTAGAACAAAATTTGGGCTCGCTCCTCGGTTATGTGATGGCTTTGTAATTCAATCTCACACGTTAAAGAAGAGCAATTACAAAACAAGTTTGGAAAGAACGCGGGACTGCAAGGCCCAATTTGAGCGGAAAGAGATCAATATCCGCGGTTCTGCGCAGTTTGACTGAAAAAGAAAAAACCAAAAAGTAAGCTACCCTTAATCAGTACCCCATTATCATTCACCAATTAAGAAGAACCATCAGTCGCACTAAAAGCTAAATTGCCTGTTGGCCGGTGTCCTTAATTTCTATGCTACAGACACAGCAAATAAAGAACTAGACAGGAACAATCACATTTTCTAAAGAGTAAAGACAAGCTAAAATATGTTCTATCCATTAGTGACTGGAAAGTATAACTTCATGCATCAAATCCAATTAGAACGTAAACTACACCAAAAGGGTTATACATAGCATGATACTCAGCAGGGTCTAATAGACAATGAGCAGGAACCATTCCAGGCTGCGGCAGTGCAGGTTTGTTTTGCCTTCTGCAGATCTTGGCACTGATCCCATACAGAAATCCTTCATACGCTCTCGGCTCCGGCCTAAACATCATTCCGATCATTGCAAACACACGAGCAGTCAACAAACTATCAGATCCAGCATGATGTGCGCCGCCAAATCGCTCAATTCCCAGAATGTTTGCAAGCCTTTGAAGCCCCAGCTTGCCACCTTGAAGCCCCCTACAAAGGCCTGCCATAAACTTCACATCGATAACGGTGCCAAAGACACGCTCGGCAAGTTCAGCAAAAAGGGACACCGTATCGGGCAGGGGACCCCTAACCAGCACGTGCATGACGTAAGCCAGATCATACAAACCGTGGAAAGTAACCCAGACAACGTTCGTGTGCTGGCCCAGGATTCCAGCAAATATCTTGCGAAATTCGGACATGTCGATGCCGTGGGTTTTCAGTCTCTCAAAGTCAATATCGTTCTTCTTCAAGAACTCAATCGAATCATCGTCATGTCTCTCCTTTTCAAGATCGAACGCAAAATTGAACTCCCATGTCCTCAAGACACGGCCCCGCACGTCCGACAACGTTACTCCCAGCTGAATCATGTTGGTATTCTCCACATTGAATTTCAAAGCAGAGTACTGCTTACTCTCATCGGCGCCTCTCTCGGATTTCAAGATCGAACCCGGAAACTCAGTGTCAACAGAAATTACTGGATAGCTATACAGAGATGCATGCAAGGTAACCAGTTCTTCCTCCAGATTATGCCTCCAAACTTGCCTTATCGCCATATTTGCTCTTTCTTTCTTGCTTGCTTTTCGCTCCGCTTGTGAATAAAACATCCGTCTCTCTTTTCTCTCCCTCTGTTTCTTTCTTTTTTAACTTTTCTTGGCCGATCAGATTTTGAAAGAATAAGAAGCAGTTCTGGAGTTCCTAATTTACGTTGTTATTTTGGACTCCCTCTAGAAGTAGGAAAGCCACCAATTTTACTTCCGCAACAAGAATCAGTCCCGCGGACTCCTAGTGTTATGTAGTTCAGGATTAAGATGAAAACGACGCCGTTCTTCTTCTTTTTTCAATAATAAAAAAAAGAGTATTATTTATTATTTATTTTTTTAATAATATTTTTTGGTTCTCTTTTCCTATTTGATTGGCGACCAATCCATGTGCACGCTCCATGTGTTTGATTTTACATTAGGCTTTTGTCTCTTCGCTAAAACCGATTCAGGAGACAGGCCACAAGAAGGTGGTTTACAGTTTGCTGAAGCAAACCTCAGACTCTGCAAATCAACGGACAGGAACGCAAAGCTACCGGCGGACAATAAAACCAGTCGCATTTCACTTCACCGGCACAATCTTCTTTTTTTTTTTTTTCTTTCTTTTCTTTTCTTTTTTTTAAATCTTTTTCTGGCCCTTACTTCCGAGTCTATGTCGAGAATTATTACATGCTTCGGGCTTCAAAATCGGATATGTTTAGTGATTGCGGCTTCCTTCTTGTTCTTGGGATGGTAACGTGATCTTCGATCTTGACTACGTTCTTTGCTTGAAAGTTTTTCTTTTGCATTTAGCTTATGGCTTGGCTCTCAAGCTACGAGGTTTATGATCCTTAAATTAGGATGGTAATGCTTTCCTGATTCCCTTTTTTGAGAGTAATGCTTTCTTGATTCTATTTGTTTGTATATATATGCTTGGTTTGAATTCCATGTGCACAGAAAGATCAAGCTTCGGTGTTAATTGACATAAATGGACGGTTTGGTGGACAATATCATTAGTGAGACTTGCATTAAGCAATTACTGGGTGAAACTTAAAAAACAAAAAAAAAAACAAAAAATAAGAAAGAAGGAAAACAATATCTTAATTTCTATCATTAAAAGAGCATTGTGGCTTTGCTACTGTTTTTTTTTTTTTTTTTATCCATCGGTAGTTCAACTTAACTTACATCTTACATGCTCTTATGTGCTTTTTTAGAAATTAACTTTTATGCAAGCATGTAAAAACAGACCCTAAACGCTACAGTGCTTAGACCATAAGTTTGAAATTGATATTGTGACAACAGATGATCACAATCTGGTAGGGTGAGCAATTTTGATAACTTTTAATGTTTACTGCCAAGAAGAGAAGAAAAAAATTCAGAAACTAGTTAGAATCGGGTAAAGGAAAGCATCATGAATACATATAATTGGTGTGAAGTTCTTTGTCTTTTGTAGCCTCTAGTTGTATGTTTCTGGTGTACCCTTTTCTTTATCGAGTTAGTGATACCATAAGTTTCACCTGGCGCAGGGGATTCCAGTGAACAATGATGTTGGTCCCCATGTCTGGGGCCAAGGTCCAGAATTAGCTTGGATAGATGGCATTGTTTTTAACGTAAAGGAAGAGGAAGCTGAGAGTCCATCCAGCAATGGCAAGATGGTAACTGACACTAATTTGATGTCCAATTAACTTTTCCTATGTTGTTCACTTCCAACTCCTTGGTCCTCTGTTTATTTGTTCTTCAGTCCAGTGTTATTTGTCCTCCTTATGATATCAATGGGTTGTCACTAGTCTAAGTTTTCATCCAAAGGATATAGAAGCAACTGCTGGCAGAGTGGATGATATGAGAAAGCTGCACCATTTCTGTGAGACTGCAGCCCTGCACAACTTGGCGACCAGATATGAGATCAATGAAATTTATGTAAGGGATCCCACAGCTTCAGTTTTGAGTTAGGTCACCTTTGCCATTGTGAGAAAGCTATTCATTAGTACAGCTAAGGGAAACTTTGTTATAATTATTTTTGACAGACAACTCATATTGCTGTCAATCCATTTCAAGGACTTCTGCATCTATATGGTCCTTACATGATGGAGCAATACAGCACAGCACCATTGGGAGAACCAAGCCCTCATGTTTTTGCAATTGCTGATGTTGTGCACTGGTGAAAATCTAATTTTTGTAACCTTAAAATAGGTTTTTGTGCAGATTTTGTGTATAGAAAATTCAATTGTTGACAAAACAGCTTAATTCTGGTTAGTGGTGAAAATGGAGCTGGTAAGACTTCAACAACTAAAATGTTTATGCGGTGCCTTGCTCATTTGGGTGGTCATACTGCTGCTGAAGGACATGCTGCTGGACAGTGAGTTCTAGAAGTAAATTGGATCATATTACCGAAGTTCAAAGTTAAGAATAGTAGAAGACACTTACCAACCACAATGAGTCTTGAGAATAGCAGGCTGGAATAAACATTTGGAACTATGTCAATCTTTGTGTTCCATCTGAATGCAGGCACAAATAGCTAATAAGTCAGGGATAATTTACAGATTTAACGTAATAATATTAAGCAATGCACTGTTGGATCACTCAAATCCTTTCATGCTTAATGTCACGGGGCCATTACCTTCTCCCCAAAAGGCTAACCTGTTGGGGTGTGCAGTGCCCACGCTTATATAGCCCAAGATCCCCCTCTTCCTTGACAATGTGGGAGTGGGTAGTGTGCACCCGTTACATT